>JAYEPQ010000005.1:45769800-46369800 GCA_036321105.1 Dracaena cambodiana
ACGGTTAGCGATAAATTGGATTAGCGCTTCGAGCCCGATCGACACACGTAATGAATATAGGCAACTGAAAATTTGGGGTAACATAAAAAGACTACAATCATACTTACCTTAACTCCACAATTTTGGACATGACTTTAGCATACTTTATTATGAGATTCTACTAACTTACTATGTTGTATTTGGATAAATTTAGCTTTTGCATTAGTCTTTTTCAAATTCGAGTAGTGGCAATGTGCTTCAACGACAGTAGATGGAACAAAATGATAAATTGCTTTTATTCAAAATATAATAATTTAAGGTTATGAATGGAGATAATCATTCCGAAAACATATTACTAATTTAAATAATGTACAACTAATTGTAGAGATTTCTTAATATTCAATTTTATCAGAAAATTTCTTATTAAAAGTTTAGTCTGTATCACTGTTGAGAAACTCGAACTGTGTCATTATCTGATGAAATTTATATTGATTTATACCAATGTTGAAAATAACGCGTTACGAAACCCGTTATATTGCGTTACGTAACCTAACGGAACTCCAGCACTATGTAACAACTGGAAATAACTTAATGTACCATAACAGTACGTTTTTTATGCTATTTTACGTTATATTACGTAACGTTACGTTATGTTACGTTATTTACAATTATCTTTTTAGTAATTTCTATAAAGTTGTTGATTATTATTTTGGTTATTAGCGAATTGCTGTAATTTTATTACTTGATTAGTTGTTGGCTTGCTTGATTGTTTGTGAAATTGCTAACTTGTTAATTTGCGATTGTTTTCTTGTTCGCTTGTAATTCCTCTCTGATTGTTGAAATATCTTGTTGATTGTATTGAATTTTTAATTGAACTGAAATCAACAATTACAAATAAGATAAATTGAATATTACAAAATATAAATTACAACAATGATAATAACTGGAATTGAAATGAAAAATTAGAATATTATTTTTTTGTTTAAATGATGACTGGAATTACAGTTGCAGACTTAATATAATTTATGAAGATAAATGTGAAATTTATTGTAAAATTTAATATAAAATTAGAATATATTATGATTATAAAATAATTTTATATTCTTTTTTTATGATACTTTAAATTTATATTTCAATTTATAGAAATTATTTTATATAGTTTATATTTATTTTTATTAAATAAGTAAGAAATTGCATAACTTACATTTTGCGTTACGTTATATGCGACATAACCTAACAGAGGCAAAACGTTATGTTATCGTTATTGCTATTTTAAATATTGATTTATACATTGTATGCTTGCCTGCATGTAAAGATTGGGATGCAATTTATGTGTGTTTACATATAACATTTGGATAAGTTTGCCCACACATTTGGTATTATACCAAGTTTGGTTATTGTACGCCTATCGAGTACTTTATCAAGTTTGATCGAATAATTAAATGAAGGAAAAATAATATATTGAATTTAGAACTGCTCCATGGTTCAATCTAGTCGTTACAAGTCTTGATGATCAATCAATGGTAATATTCTAATCAATGGTATTTAGATTATGATACATGTCATACATTCTATCATTTGGAGGCATGTGAAGAAGACCGTGTGAATAATACTAATTATAGTAATATGTATAAATTATTTTTCTGGTTTTTTTTTTCCGCTAATCAAACTCACACACATATTTATTTGCAAAATCTCTAAGATTAAATCCTCACTTTTGAATTCGGAATCGCTCACAAAATTGGAAAAGAGTAATACGTAACAGGACATCTTCGCAAATAATATTAAGTTGTTACAAACAATAAATGGAGAAAAAGAAGGAGATGTTTCGATTATGCTTTATCATTTTTTGTTATCAAATCTTGATAGCCAATACTAATAAATTAGGTGTAATAACTTTGTCCTGTGTGTCTGCTTTTGGCCTTAAAGAGGGTTTGGTAACGCCATGGCTATCCATTTGGTCCCCATATACTCTGGTAATGGTCAATCTTCAGACGCTTACACTATTTTTAACCTAATCTATAAAATTAAATATTCACAGGTACTTAAATGTAAATAATCGTGCCAATAGTATTGGGAGTTTCTAAAGGAGCACACCTTTTTTTCCTAGTGAACCCACTTTAAAAGATTGTCTTCATAACAATATTGCCCCTAAAAATTTTGGACAAAATTATCCTCTCCTTCAACCTTAGCTCTCCCTCTCTTCATCCCGCATGAACTACTGTAGAAAAAAAAAATTGAAGCTTCAAATCCAATCCATTTTAGTTGATCTATTCCTCTACTAGATCATTTTAGAAATTGAAGTCAAAATTTTGCTTTATTTTCATCTGTCACTTCCTAAAAAACTCTAAAGAAGAGGAATTTCTTAGTTGAGTCGAAAATAACAAAATGGAGAATACGAATATGTCATTAGTTCCGTTCGACGTCAAAAATCTCTGGATGTATTCCATCGTTCTCTTTAATTTTTTTCTAAAATTTAACTTAGGGTTTAGATTTAAATAGCATAGAATTGTGATAGGGTTTTTTGGATTGTTGAGTTTGTAGCCGTCCCGTTTAGAATCCCGGCATAGAATGTCACTATCTGGGTTACTAGTCCGGACAAATTGAGCTTTGTTCGGGCTGTAGTCCTGGCCAAAGACCCACTGTCCGGGCTGCAAGCCCGAACAACATAATATTAGCCAGAATTACAGTCCAGATAGAGCTCATTTTGTCTAGACTATTATTCCAGATGAGTTCTTTGTTGTTCGTGGTTTACACCCTGACAGTAGGTTTAGTTTTGAGATTTTTTTAACTCTATTTATTTTAAGACCTTGAATTAATTACTAATATGTGGAAAATGTTGGTTACAGGATGATGCTGCATCGCAATATAGCCAAGTCCAGAACGAGTTAGTTGTTGACTACAGTTCGGACTTGACGATAAGTCAGATACGATAACATAAATAACTATGCACATTGAAGTTAATATTTTATCATTAAAAATCTTACTTATCTATTGTGATTTTACACTTTTACAAACTGAGATGAACTTTGCCTGTGGTTGCACGATATGGAAGGACATCAGGTTTTGTCGTCATGATTTCAAAATTTGACACTGGAGGTCAATATAAGAAAGGAAGGATCTAGTTTAGTTGTGAACGGGATGGACACCCAAAATTAAAGAAATTAAATAGTGATGAGGCCACAAAGATAGCAAAAAATGCGGATGTCTCTTTCAGTTAAAGGTTTAGCAAATCTCTACTGGGGGGGCCCAAATATAAATTGATGGTTATGCTGGTGTACATAATCGTCCCGCAGTAAAATATCTCGAAAGACACTCGTATACAGGAAGATTGTCTGAAAGTGAGACTTCTACTGTAGTAGAAATGTCAAGGTGTCATGTACGGCCGAAAGATATCCTGATATATTTAAAACTGAGGGATCCAAAAAATGCGTCGACAATGAAAACAATATATAATGCATGACACAATTATAGAGTTAATGAACAGGAGGGAGAACGCAAATGCAACACTTATTGTTTAAAATTTCGAAATTCAAGTACATCATGTGACATCGAAGTAATAACCAAACAGAATCAGTAATGGACCACTTTTGGGTTCATTCTATTGGTGTTGAACTTTTTTATGCATTTTCAAGTGTTATTATCATGGATTGTACCTATAAAACGAACAGGTACAAATAGGCACACAGACTTTCTTATCAGGGGCAAGTCAAGCAGGCAAGAAATATTGTCAAATGTGATCGTCATCTCACTGAATGACATATGAAATGTGTTTGTTTCGGGATGCCACCTCTCAACAAATACAGTTATCTCAACACTACTAATGTAATAGTAGGAACAGATAACCAAAGGATATAAGGACGACTAACGTATTAATTCCATAAAGCTGGTGTAAGGCTATGGTGTCCTCAATGGCCATGAAATTATTTTCTTTATGTGATTAATACACCGTAGTAGATCCCGCTCTTGTGTATATAACTTAAGCATATATAACATATGCACAAATTATAATTAGTTACTAGTTTTAATGAAAAAATAGTTATATCATCCTTCGAAACAAAGCAAGCAATGTGCGTCATGAGACTCTTAAGCATTGACAAATCAACTAACCCTCCTTTTTATCGGCCCTTGAAGATTGTCTTATGAATCCCTTGAATCCGTACTACTTCCCTCTTATCTTGCACTTCCATATGTTAGCAAATGAGGAGTCTCCATATTTATTTCAGGAGGCACGGCAACTTCATCTTGTCTTTATTCTCTGCAAAATTCTTGTTTTCTTCTATTGATTACAATGATTTTCAAAATTACAATGAAAGAAAAACAAAAAAAATGAGACAATTTATATGTTATCACTCTCTTTTACAATGAAAGTGACTTCTTGATGTGGCAATGAGATCTAACTAGTAGAACTTGTTGACGATCTGACGTGAAGAACTTTTATTTATTGAAGAAGAAGATTGGCCCTAGCTCTCTCTCTGCTGATCCAATGGCTTCAAGACTTTCGCGCATAACTTGATGTGCCACAAAGATCTCCTAAAGTCACCTCATAGAGGCTATTTATAGACTTTAGTTGGTTATCAAAGTTTTCTTAGGGATAGGAATAGAAAATCTTTGTATTTATCAAGAATTCTAATTAAATATTTGATTTTGACTTAAATCTCTTGATTTTGAATTCTGATTTGACTCAATTCGGGTATTATATAATCCCAAATCTCAATCAGAACCAATTACAAATTCTAAGAACCTATCCACGTGGAGTTAACAGCGCTGGACGCAAAACTAGGGATTTAGCTTCACATTTTACTCTTAGTGTGAAGCTAAGCTTCTGGCCTACGCGAGGCTAAGGAATAGCCTCAGGTTTGACTAGCCGCGAAGCTATGCTATTGCGCTTTCTTTAAAATTTCCCCTCCAACAGTCTCTCCCATATCGTCGACTGATCGGTAGTCGAGATGTAACTTTCTTCCTTCTTAACAACACAGTTGGTCGTACACGAAATATTTGTGCCTGGTCCATCTATAGAATGCACATGTCATAATGTTAATGCATGTAAGTTCATTCATATTAAACAGTTATCATAATAATGTCTTGTCTATAGATAAGATATTGATTACAGAGTTTAATTTGGCAACAAATATCAATTATCGTATAATTATGATGCTAGATAAGAATGTAAAATATAGAAATAACCGTACTTAAATCATCTTTCACTAATCAAGCAAGTTGACAATGGTGGAAGATTCAAGATACAGTGAAATTTACCTTTTGCCAAACATGGAAAATTCATGGAATAGCCAAACTCTTAGAACTTGCATTTAAATAATTAAAGAACAAAAAAAAATCACAATTTTCTTTGCATCTATCATTTGTGTTTGATTTCAAAAATGTGAAATACAATAATTTTAAAAAAAATACAGTTCTTACGTTTGATTTCTTTGCCAAATCGAAAGTGGGTATTTTTCCCCTTCTTCTTCGCTTGCAATAAAATCTATAGATTATCCGCATAAAGGTACAATCATCAGCACATAATTTCATTAAGAAATAATCAAAATATAAATTAAAATTTCAATCTTAAAGAAAATAAAGATTCAAAAACCTACAATGATGGCTGTTATAATGCAGCAAAAAATGAGAGAAAAATAAAAGAAAACTTACAAAATCAAAATTCTAGGTTGTATTGTAGCAAAGACTGGTCGACAATGAAGCCAGCGATCGAACAGGTGAGCGGAGGCGACTAGCGAATCTTGGATATGTTGGTAGAGACGGACGGGAGGCAGTTTTTACAGTAGAAAAGATGGTTGGCTTTAGAGAGGAGAGTGGAATTTATAGGATTAGGAGGAGTTAGATTTTAGAGAAAGAGAGTGAGAGAATGTTGGGAGAGTATTTTATATATTTTTAATTTGTTGATTAGAAAATGTTCTCTCTTTTCGAAAAGAAAGACGGTGGGTTACCAGGAAAAGTGAGCTCGTCAAGGAAAAAAAGTGTCCTTTGGAAATTCCCATAGTATCTGGGAAAGTCTAAATGAGCACTCCACTTGACTAACTGAGCACTGGTCACTTTGCGTTAGGATGTGGTGGTCAACAAAAGTCAAGTTGTGTGCTCATTTAGAATTTCTCATCGGGTCTGTATCGCGCTCCATTACCGGTTCATCCCACAGATAATTCTAAATATCCAGTGTCCGTGGACAAATCCCAAAGAAATTTCGCCGTGAGAAAACAACTGAAGGAACTGGAACGCACGCCAACATCAGCAACAACAACAACGTAAGCGGGAGCAGCAGCGCACTTCGATCTTCATCTTCCTATACTCCCCTTTGGTGTTCGAATCAGGGCTAGGGTTTCGGATTCGATCGTCTCGATCTCCCTCAATCGGGTCGGATTCAAACTCAAATGTGACGGGATTCGTTCCCAAACCAAAGAATTTCGATCGGAATCGGATCGGAAGGCTGCTGGGGGCAGCGATGGCGGCGAGCGAGGCTCTGTCGATTATTCCGGCAGGCGTTCTTCGGAATCTAGCGGATAAGCTCTACGAGAAGAGGAAGAATGCGGCGCTCGAGGTTGGGGATCTGTCCGATTCGTGTTTAATTCTTGAGTTTTTTGGTTGTGGAATTAGGGTTTTGATATTTTGGGGGGAATTTTGCGGGTTTAGATTGAGGGGATAGTGAAGCAACTGGCGCAGGCGGGCGAGCACGAGAAGATTGCGTCTGTTATCAGTTTGTTGACCACTGAATTCACTTACTCGCCGCAGGCTAATCATAGAAAGGTCAGATGTTTCCTTCTTCTTTTTTTTTTGTGGAAATTGATCGGTTTAAGGGGGAAAATATTTTACTTTGAGTTACCAGTTTTTCTTTAAAGGGAGATTTCAAATTTTTATGTAGGGTGGATTGATTGGGCTTGCTGCAGCTACTGTTGGTTTAACAACCGAAGCTGCCCAGCATCTTGAGGTCAGTTTGTTTAGTTTTTCTGTAGTTTAAAATATCATTTCTGGAAGAATAAATAAGTAATAAATAATTAAAATGCTAGGCCATGTGTTAAGGAATAAATTATTCTCCATCAATATTGGATCCTTCAAATCCAAAACAATCTCTCAAATAAATCTCATTTAATCGCCGACTTTGAACTTTGATTTATTAGCTTGTAAATGTGAAAAAACAAATTAAGGCCAACTTTTACCTAGGTTTGACCAATATTGGATTAGAATAAGATTGAATTGGGGATTTAGTTGGGATTTCAAAATATTTGTTTTGATCTTATTACAAGCATGATTTGTTATATATTTCTTGTAAAATTCTAATTTAATCAGAAAATGAATTTGAGTTTATTGAGAGCATGTGTTATGTTCTTCCAAATCTTTCCCTTGAATATTTCGTGTGAGAGTGGGCGTGTGATTCGCCTGGATGTGGATCTAAATCCTAATTTATTTTTCAAATCTCTAATTTCTTTTCCAATTCTCCATCACAAATTATAATTTCCCTTACATTATATGACAAAATAATTGGTATCCATAATTGTATGGTCTCTTTAATTTTATATAGCTGAACCATTTAATTGACCATTATAATATTGGTAAGATTGACTCTTATATGTATATAAAACAATTGTATCAATGAAAAATATTAAGAAAAATATTTACCAAATATCCTTATCTTCTATATGGTATCATAATTATCTCATTCTCTTTTGAATTTTACGATCCTATGATCGAATAACCTCATTCCTTTGTTGTCATGTCCACCACCACCCACCTCGTTGGATTTACTGGCAGACAACTTATTGCGATTAATCCAACCAACTTTCGTTGCTTCTTACCCCAACCAAGTTCTCATGTGCGCCCGACTCAAGACTCTCCTTATTGGATTGATCTCGAATACCTCGTTGGTACTCTTCAACCACTGCAACTCCATTGTTGGACTATGTCCATTGACACCACCAGAACAAACTGATCTTATATGTGGTCTTCAGCTCCATTACTCAACCCGTGATGCCACTCATAGCCATGTCTTCCACTACTGACGAAATATAGGAACACCTTATGCATCACTGCAATAGCCATTCTTGTACCCGTATTATGCAAGAAGAAGGATCTTTAACGGTCTTAATGTGGGGGCTAATCCATTGCCGAGTACCTCAATGAAATGAAGATCCACGCCAATGAATTGGCTATTATTGATCAGCTACTCTTGAATGATAATCTTACTCTCCATTTGCTTAATGTCCTTGGCATGGATTTTTGTGGCATTGCAAGTCCGGTCCTTGCCATGAAATGTCGCTCACGTTTAAAAAAATTTATAACTTGCTTATCGGTCATGAAAGCTGTCTCAAATGCTTTTACTCTGCCACCATTGCCATCGTTATCTTTACCAACAATACTTACCGCAGGCTTAAGGTAAGTCCATTGTGGTTCGAATGCTCAAATTTGCAATAATTTTCCGCACAAGGCCAACTCAAGCCCATAAGAAGCAGCCCATTGTCATATGCCAATTTTGTGACATCCACAGTCATGCAGTAAGGACATGTTAAGTTCTTACTTCTTCTCAAGGTGTTATGATCCATTGCTCCACTACCGGTCCAAGTGATAGTAACCTGTAGTTGTTAGATTCGGCTGCGTCCTATAATATAGTGGCCGATCTTAATAACATGGTCATCCATTCCGAGTATGATGACATTGACAAAGTCATTATCTGTAATAATACAGGTTTTACTGTCACACATGTTGGTCTGGCAATAGTTAAAAGTTCCGTAAAATTTTTTATCTTATCCAATTTTTTGTTTCCCTGCCATTCAGACAAATTTGATCTCTATTCATGCCTTTATCAAATATAATAATATCTTATTGGATTTCACCCATCACATTTTTTTGTGAAGGATTGGAGCACGAGACAACTCTTATGTGTGGTGCCATGTGTTGTTGGTCTGTTTCTCAAGCACGTATCTAGAGGTATTGGATCACATAGAATTGGGATTAGCAAAGTCTATCTCAAGACCAATGGTTTAAAGTATTCAGCAAGTTGTAAGATGCAATCCAATATCGTCAAACTATTGGCGTGCTCCAATATCTTTTCTTGATCCGGCCTGGTATTTCATACACTGTAAACCGCTTGGCCTAATATATGAAATTATCCTCACAATTATATTGGCAGCCTAACAAGCGATCATTGAGATACTTGAAGGAAATCATTATCATGTTCTTCTATTTTGCTATAAAAGTCAGCTTTTCCTTCGTGGTTACTCGGATGTTAATTGAGCAGGTAACTCTGATGATTGAAGCTTTACTTCAGATCATTTTTCTAGGAAGTATTCCCATCTCTTAGAAAATCAGAGAGTAACGATTCGTTACTCGATCATCCACCGAAGCGAAGTACCATGCTCTTGTCACTGCCACTTCTGAATTTCTTTGGATTCATGCCCTTCTCAATAAACTCAACCAAGTATCTAAACCTGAATTATTTTGTGACAATATTGGTGCTATAAGCAACTACGTCTAAATCCAGTTTATCACTCACGAATGAAACACATCGCAATTCATCTACACTTTGTGCATGACATTGTCAACAAAGGTATACTTAATGTTTCAAATGTAAGTACCCTTGATCAGCTAGCAGATCCCTAACCAAACTACTATTTCACCAACGTATGCACTATTTAGAAACAATATTGAAATCGCTGACGGGACACCGATCTTGTGGGAATGTGTTAAGGAAATAAATTATTTTGCATCAATGTTGGATCCTTCAAAGTCAAAACAATCTCCTGAATAAATCTCATTTACCTTTAAATTTTGATTTATTAGCTTGTAAATATCCACTTAGTTGGTACCCAAAATGGTTTCTTTATTTTTGTACAGCTAATCCACTTAATTGGTAGAATTTCACCAATGTTGTGCTTAAAAATTTATCTTTTTATTGTCTGTTCTAAGCCAGGATAAAGGAGGAGATCTGTGACAACCAGCGTAAAGCATTGTCACATATTATGACATAAGTTAAAAAAATAAATTTCATTCGGGCATTCCCTACTGAGTGACACGCTACATCGGAGTCCGGATGTAGTGAAAAATATGTGAGAGTTGCTTGGTTGTCGTCCAGAAGCGACGTACTATGTCAGCGGTCGGATATGATGTCAAATATAAGAGAGTTTACACAACTTAATAAGCAGGTGAGGGTAAAAAAGTAAGCTCATGAACATAGGATTCGGTTGGGCTCGTAGAACATAAATTCTCTTATAAGTATATTAACAAAGTTAAGTTGATATTATGATTAGAATGAAAGTTAATATTTTGTGTGTGCAGGGAACTAAATGGGTAGATAAGAAAGCTAAAATCATAGAGTTTTAGGATTATAAACTTTGATATACGGACAAAGATAGAAATCATAATTGGATAAATGTGATTATAGATAAATAATTATTTGAGGATATAGTGAATGTTAGGAGGAAAGGTGATAGAATTTTATTAGTTAAATTTATTTTAAATAGAGAGATTCTTAATGTCATTAGTGTTTATGCACCACAAGTAGGACTTGATAAATCTAGTAAATATCAATTTTGAGAGGATCTAAATGAGATAGTATAAGAGATATCCGTTAGAAAAAAAAATTTTATTGGTGGTGACCTCAATGGGTATGTAGGAACTAGTCGTAATGTGTTTGATAATATACATGGAGGATTTGGTTTTGGAGAAATAAATGAAGCTATAATATTGGCAAGATTGGCTCTTTTGTATGTATAGACAACAACAGTTGTATTTATAAAAAAATATTAAGGAAAATATTTACCAAATATCCTATGTTCGATATCATGCTTAGTCTATTAACTTCCAAATGTGTTTCCTTTTTAAGACATTTGTACTGTGTATTTGCCTGAAAATCATGCTCACCTCATTGGTTTTGTGGTTTGATCATAATATGGTTCAGAACTAATGCTGAATTATTAAGATTACACACCCACACGCTACATCAATCACTGGAGTGATGATGATGATGATGAAGATGATGTGGGTGAGTATGCATGTGCATACGAAAAGCCTTCTCTCGTCAAATTAGGCTGTCAAGGCAGATTACAGCTCAAAATTGATTAGGCTTCATGGAGAGATCGGCAAAATCTAATGATCGCTCTGTGTATGCATGTGGATGCTCACCCTTCTCCCATTAATTGAGGTTGTCAAGGTAGATTATAGCTTAAAATGTTTCACTCCACATGACAAATGTTTCTTTTAACCGTGATAGTATTCACCAAATGTTAAGTGTCTAGAACTAAATGGAAATTAACATCCCCAAGAGAAGGAGACGAGATCATACCTCAATCCACAATGAGGTATCAGCTCCATGTGGAGGGACTGGGAGAAGAGAGCTTCAAAGCCTACCTTAAGAAATAAATGAAAAAGAAGAAAGATTGAAAGAAAGAAGGAAACAAAGGGGAAATGTCTGAAGAAGTACTAGGAGTCTAGGACAAACAATAGCATACACCAACCCCATCAGCCATACTATGAGCTTGAATTATTTCTTGTTCTTTCAATTTTAATCTGTCCAAGTTTTGATGGTTAAAATTTCTATGTCTAGACCTCTTAAATATATGAAACAGAAGAGAGAAAAAAGGAAAATATAAAAAAGGACAAACAACTACACCCAGCCTCCATCCACCATACTGTGAGTTTCATATATTCCTTGTTCTTTTAATTTTTATCCGTGGAAGTTTTAACAGTTAAAATTTCAATGTTTAGAATTCTAATTAGATATATGAAGTGGATTTTTTAATACATTTTCCTCTATAACTTTCAACTGCCTCTTTAATGACCCATAGGTGTTCCTGAGGTTAGCTTCAGATAAGCCTTTCAGTTTCTAGCTTTATAGTACTTTATTTTGTTTTTGATCCACGTAATTCATAATTTAGAATTGCAAATGTGGAATAAATGATAGGTTAAGGAATATTTAACAAGATGAATTTCATCTACTAAATTAAATTCTGGTGGAATTTTATTAGCGACATGAGACTCTTCTTACGGCACCTTAAAACTTGTGACATTTGTTAAAAATTTTCTATTATGGGAATAAAACCAATTTATTTGGAGATTCTACAATGGAGTGAATGAATTTGTAGAACTTAGCATCTGTTTCTGTTGATAAGTTCTCAAGTCTGCTAGTTATCAGTTGAAACTGCAGTGTTATTGTTCTATTATAGTTCAAGGGCAAATTATTTGCCTCTTTGAAATGCACAGTGGATGATACTAATTACGCGTATAATACTTGGTGTTTTGTTGAGTTGTTATATCTGTGTTCTCATATTTAAGTAACTAAGATGCATTCTTTTATGTATGTACTCACATTAGATAACTAAACTCCATTCTTGATTTCTTTCCTGATTTCTCGTGATACTCGTCTTCATTAGGGTTATCTCATAATTGATGTATTTCACAATCTGTTTTTTTTACTTTTATTATATATTTAGTAAATATCTTTCGCCTGTTGTATTAAATTATCAGCAAATTGTACCACCGGTACTCAATTCCTTTCATGACCAAGATGGGAGAGTTCGATACTATGCTTGTGAAGCATTGTATAACATAGCAAAGGTGCGTTTTTCTATCTGTACTGCATAATGGCCTGTTGCTCAGGTGTTGTTTTCAGAATATCTCCTGTATCATGCACTACTGTCTTCTTGTCTCAGGTCGTGAGAGGAGATTTCATTGTATACTTCAATCAGATATTTGATGCACTTTGTAAGCTCTCTGCTGATTCAGATCCAAGTGTGCAGAGTGCTGCTCATTTGTTGGATCGGCTTGTAAAGGTTATACAACATGTGCAACTTTTTCTGTGCTAAAAAATAAGTATTTGTACCTTGTTTGTTCTAATGTGAACTAAATTTAATAACCAGGATATCGTGACGGAAAGTGATCAGTTCAGGTGCACCATTTTGGGCTTTTCGCTTTTAGCTTTAATTGATGTGTACCTGTGGAAATTAATCTAGATACTTTTGGTTGCATCTCCTTGATTTTTTTAAAGCATAGAAGAGTTTATACCACTTCTAAGGGAGCGCATGAATGTACTCAATCCTTATGTGCGACAATTTTTGGTGGGATGGATCACTGTATTGGATAGCGTTCCTGATATTGATATGCTCGGTTTTCTTCCAGATTTTCTTGATGGTAATGTTCCTAAAGTGGAGTATCCCTCCAAAAAAAGCATTTTAGCAGTTTCTACCTTCTGAAATGCTATCTTACACACTTTATTATAAATTTGCAGGTTTATTTAACATGTTAAGTGATTCCAGTCATGAAATACGACAGCAAGCTGATTCTGCACTTTCTGAGTTTCTCCAAGAAATAAAGAATTCTCCAGTAAGTTTTCATTCTTCTGCATTAGTAGCTAATAATCATGTTTCTGGAGTCAGTTAAGTAACCCTGTAATTATTTTATTCTCTGCAGAATCTATAGATAGTATTTGTGCTCATTTTTTAAAGTATGTTATAGGATATGAATTTCTTATTGTTGAAATCGTTTTAAACAGTAACATTGGAAGTCTCTTACTATTGCCTGAACTTCATATAACTGGACTATTTTATAATTTTCTGACTCAGCTGATGCTTTTCTGAAGAATGTAGATTATGGCCGTATGGCTGAAATATTGGTACAGAGGGCTGGTTCGCCTGATGCGTTTACCCGTCTGACATCCATCACATGGGTAAGAGCAAACGCTTTGTTGCAATCATGCTAGGTTTCTAATTGCTAATTTTCTTGTACTTCATAAGTTGTTTGTTAGAAATGATAAAGAATTAGAAGAATAAACTACTTTATTTTATATGCTTCTTTTTGATAAATAGATTGTTCTGCTGCATCTGCTCAACCATGCAGATAAATGAGTTTGTGAAACTTGGTGGAGATCAGCTTATTCCTTACTATGCAGATATTTTAGGAGCTATATTACCCTGCATATCAGATAAAGAAGACAAGATAAGACTGGTATGCGAAGCCCTCTCCATTACTTTTTTGAATTTCTGTCTGCTAACTTGTATGCTCAGGATTTTGTTGCTAACCTCTGATGTTTCGTTTGCTCAGGTTGCTCGTGAAACCAACGAAGAGCTCCGTACCATTCGTGCAGATCCCGCTGAGGGATTTGACATAGGAGCCATTCTCTCCATTGCAAGGAGGTGCTTTTTTTTTTTGTCAACTGGAAAAAAAACTAGTTTTAAAGGTTTCTGGTGCTCTGAGGTGCATGGTTGATTTACATTGGCTCCTGTCCTTTGTATAAGCACATAAACGGGATCTATGTTGTCTGCTAAAAAATATTGTGTTACAACACCATCAATTATCTTGTTGTGTAATTTAAACTCTGATGACATAATTTTTACAGACAATTAACTAGCGAATGGGAAGCAACCCGGATTGAAGCACTGCATTGGATAGCTACACTTTTGTCTCGACACCGAGCTGAGGTGAGTTTATCATTTCTCGATTACAAATCTCATCTATCTATCTATGTTATGTTAGCATCCATGTGCATGGGGATCTGAATAACATCACAGCAATTTTTGTCTTATAGTTTCTGCACAAGGATGTCCAATTTGTGTCTTGAGTTGGTCAGCTAGAAATTTCTTCTCCTTGAAGGGAAGAATATCTCCTATTACTGCATTCCTGTTTTCTTGTTTTCTGGCATTGGCTTATTCTTTTGATATCTTGTCTGCTTGCTAGAAAATCAATCCAAGTATTTTCTCCTTCTAATATGACCAAGAACTAACAGAAATTATGTTATCTCATTGTATATTAAATTTAAATACATCAACAAAACAACTCCTTTTGTGAGGGACTTCCTAGGCCCTTAATATTAATGAAACTTATCCTCTTAATGTAAAGTGAGCCTAATATATGGATGATTGTAATTCCAACCAAGCTTTCATCTGAATCTGCATATTTCTGGCTTGCTTTATGTTGGGATTTATAATTTTGCTTAAGCTATTATCTAGGTACACATTCTTAGGCTAGTAGTACAGAAATTCTTCTTTGTGTGGAAGCTTCTTGCCTATAGACTAAGAAGCACGGGCACGTCGCTGGGAATGTCGCGTCCGCATCAAATACATGTCTGATGCAGACTCACTACAAACATGCCAAAAACCGTGTCAAATCTGGTACGTGGCGTGTCCAATAAAATAAAGAAAAAATGCCATATCATTACCGTATTCGAGTTTCTTGTAGGTTATTTGAAAAAATGAGTTAAATAGTTTAGAAAAGAACAAAATAAATATTTATAAATTAGTAATATCTATCTATACCCAGTTAGTTTTACGAAGTTATACTACAATACGGAGTGTCGGAATGCCAACATGTGCTTCACACAAGTCCAAAAGGGGGGAAGAGACCTTCGAAGGAGTGGTGGCATACTTTGCTATTACATCCCTCCGATGCGGCTACAGAAAGCAATCTATGGGCAACATCCAATGCGATGAAGCAGCGGCAGCAAAAAGTCAAAGCTATGGGTTGACTCCCTAGAGAACTTTGCTAACTAATGAAATGAGGAAGATGTGGTTGAGTAAAAAAAAAAAAAACAACAAAATCGACTGGAGAAAATGAATGCAGAATTCACTAGTACTAAAAGTAGATAGAATTTCATTGTTTTCTTATGGACGTTAGTCTTATTTGGCTTCTGTGTTTGAATAAATGATTTTTTTTATTTACATTCTATACTAATCTATGACTGGCTAACATTTTCATTTTTTTTAATCTGTTTACCTATAGATGGTGAGTGAGAGAGAGACTCATGGTTGATGGTGAGGCTTGTACTTTATAAAGGAATGAAGAGACATGGACCGTTACATTAACCGTACTTCCATATTAGATATTTTTGTAAAATTATAACGTTAATAATAGAATAATAAACTTATGGCGATATTTCTTCCATGTTCTTGCTGTGTCTATGTCCTCATTTTTTCACAAATGTCATGTGCCATGTCCGTATCCAAATCCATATCCAAATCTGTGTCCGTGCTTCCTATCTTGTAGATCAAGCCAAAAGCAAATAATCCGGATGACTCTTGTGGCCGTTCAAGAGGAGATCATAAGATACGTAAGCTAGAATGTGGTGGTCCTTATGTGTTTTTATCAGAGTTTTGGGCATTTGGATCACATTGGATGGGTTCAATCATGCATTTTGATGGCCCACCACTCATTTCTCTTGTTATACATAACTTCATATATTCTAAAAACTTTCTTTAGTTTTTGTGTCTGTAGTTGTGCTCGCGTTTTATCGAAGTGCTCCCTCAAAAAAAATCTAGGTATGGTTACTTGAGCTCATATGTGATATGGCTATTCTTAGTTTGGGGTGTAACATACTCCCAAGTTTGGGACCTAGGGTTCTTGCTAGACTAACATGCTAACACCCATACACCTAACCTAGAGTTTTAGATATTCCTCTCTTAAACAAGCTAACTATGATTACTTTTTGAGTTGGTGGGATTATTAAAAACTTACTACTTCTTAACTCATATCCAATGTGGGACTATTCTTAACTTTGGGTGTTTCCTTTATAACCTCCCTCTCTCTCTCTCTCCCCCCCCCCCCCCCCCCCCCCCCCCCCCCCCAACCATATTGCATTGTTATATAATGAAATTTCTTCATTTAATCTGGTTTTGTTTTTTCAAAATATATTGTAATGGAAAAATTTGGCCTTTGGTAGGAAAATTTATCTCTGGAGATTTGACAGGCTACTCAATTTGTCAATTAAAGTTTATCACTTATTGGACTAGGTACTTCCCATATTGGATTGTGCTGATACTAGTTTTGTTCCATTCCTGAAGATTCTCTGTCTTATGCACTTCCTAACCGCTTTTGTTAGTGTTGCATGAACACTAGTGTTAACCATCATGCTACACATTATGTGCACATTGCAATTCCTTTTGTAGCAGATATTTACGAGCGCATTTGCAAAGAATACCTATAGTATGTAAGTGAACTGGTGACATATATAAAGATGCAAGTTTCATGTCTATTGGTATAAATTTAATTGTGCCTATTTGTTATTTTTTGTTAATGTCAATTCAATATTTACTGTTATGCTGCTCTTTCTTGCAAATGTTTTAGTTTCCAAGGTTATACTTGATGCTTCATGTGCCATTATGTTAATCAAATTAGTTGAATGCATATGGAGGGGAATGGCTTAGGATAATATTTCACTAAACAAGTTCAAGTATATGATTGTGCAAATTCTTTTCTTAAATATGAGTAGACCTTGACTTGGTTTTGAATCTTCTTATTTTTATCTGATACAGGTTATTTTATATTTGAATGATATATTTGATTCCCTTCTGAGAGCACTGTCAGATCCTTCTGATGAGGTAAGTTTCTTAAAGTGATATTTTTTCGAAGGTTCAAGTTCATTGTTTGTATACCTTCATAAAGAAATATATGTACTCAAGTCAGGGTACAATCATGAAAAACTCAATAGAGCTTTTAGTTCTTTATCATGGCTAGATATTAGGAGAACTTTTACGTTATGATTTTTGTAATTTTATTACAACTTCCAAGCTTCCTGCCTTTTACTTGAATTTGTGGGATATGGTATCCACCATTCTAGCTATTTGACCAGTTACATGTCCGTATATCTATGCTAAACAAATCTCCCTCTTTGGCACACTTATATACTGGTTTTAAAAGAACAAATAATTGGATGGTTAAAATTATTTAATTATCTGAGAAATCAGTTCTTTAAAGGATATAGCTTAAATGAAGTAACAGAATGTTTAATTCAGCCAGATGTTGCTCTTACTCTTTTATCTGTTTTCGGTTGTTTCTCCACAGAAGCAGGAATTTTCCTTTTCTAATTTCATTTTCGTTCTTTTTTCCCTGCACAGCTAGTTGGTAGAGGTAAACTATTTGGTACCTTGAAAAGGAAAAAACCCAATAGAATACAAGATCATCTTGAGTGCATAAATACACTATAGAAGCTCTGGTAAGCCCCTTTGGAAAAGAATTAGGGACTATTCCTAATTGGCTAGAGCAAAATGTCTTTGCGAGAACTTTACTAGTGAAGCTCCCTTAGGCTGAAAGAGGGGGTCAAGGAATAAGTGGTGGCACACCTTTCACCCGTCTCTCAGAAAATCTGATAAACAAACATCACCACAAAAAATGTGGCCCTATTGCCTCGGTCAACCATCATAGGTTATACCTACACCCCCACCGAAGAAAAGAAGAAAAGTAAAAGCATTTTTCAAGCAGCACTCATAATCATATCCATGATCGTTTACCTTCGTGGATATATGATTCCTCCTTTTTTGCATAAACAAACTCAACATAGGCTTATAAACTATTTTGTTCTACATGCATTTTCTCATTTTATTGACCCAAGGAGAATAGGTTGCCTAATCTCCAGTAGCACATGTACTCAATTTGTGGCACAGTACCAGGTTTAAATCAGTCATTTTGAATTTTAGATCACACAACTGGTGTGCAAGTAAGAGCTAATCATATTCACAACCAGTTGTGGTTTGTTTGTTTACCATCTTTAGTGTATAAAGCATGAAATGGGAGGGAGTACCTGTGCATGTTGCACCTCATTGTGGTTTATTTAGAATGTTGTCACTGAACTTTAGTGCACATGTGCGGGTGTGCAAGTAAAAAAAGCCCGTCATGTTTCTAGACTGAACTTTTTGAAAGCAGTTTTATGTTCTCCCTTCAATGAGAAAGCTAGCTTCCTATGTTTTCTCACAATTTTTGTGAAGCATCGGACTGTTCTCCTTGAAAGTTATGAGGTAGGTTATATTTATTCAGTGTGAATGTAGTGAAGAAAAATACTGATTAACACAGTTCAATGATTCTCTTGTAAGAGTAGAAAATGCATGCTTTTGTGTCTTTTAAGTGTTCCTGTTTGTGGCCTTCATAAAATTACCAATGAATCTAAATATCCTGTGTGCGTGCGCTTCTACTTTATGTGCGCTTTCAAGTTGCTTCTACTTTTATATGCTTTGCTGTTTCTTAGCTTTGTATGAAATTGCTTTCAGTGAGCATCTAGATTTTAAAAACTTTTCTAAACATTACTTTTCAAAAATAAACCCCATTTAGTAATTTTTTTCATGTAATTTTTCTCTCTGTATTTTCTTTTTAATGGTTGTTTTTTACATGGTATTACATCACTATCCATAATCCTTTATGTCATCTTCAATTGGTGTGCTTTTACTTGCCACATTCTTTCTTCTTCCACGAAAAGGTATTCCAATTTGAGAGTTTCTCTTATTTACTTGTAGGTTGTTCTGCTGGTGTTAGAGGTTCATGCATGCATTGCAAAAGATGCTCAGCACTTCCGCCATCTTGTTGTTTACTTAATTCATAATTTTCGTTCTGACCACATACTACTTGAAAAGTATGCTTCACGTCCTTTTTAGCCCCCCTAGCGCTTTTGTTCTTCCTTGTTCCTTTTTTCTGGACATCAGAACTTTCTCTTTTAGAAAGAAAGAAAAGCAGTCAGGAGAAGTATTACTTTGAACTTTCACCAAACACCAAGTTTACTTTTTTCTCCAGGCGTGGCGCTTTGATAGTACGTAGACTTTGTGTGCTTTTGGATGCAGAACGTGTTTTTCGTGAATTTTCGACAATCCTTGAGGGTGAAGATGATTTAGATTTTGCGTCCATTATGGTTCAGGTTTTCCTCGTAGCAAAAATCTTGTTTTTACTCTCTTTCAAATCTAAAGAGGGAAAAAGAAAGTCTGATGTGTTAATGACATTGGTCAGGCCCTGAATTTGATTCTACTTACTTCATCTGAGCTGGCTGAGCTGCGAGCTCTTCTAAAGCAATCTTTGATGAATGCTGCTGGCAAGGATTTATTTCTTTCACTGTATTCTTCATGGTGCCACTCTCCAATGGCAACAATTAGCTTGTGTCTTCTGGCTCAGGTATGCAATATACTTATCTACTGCTGCTTCTGCATGTTCCATCCACCCTTTTCTTATGAACTGCTTCTCTTTTGAGAAGGCATACCGTCATGCCAGTTCCGTCATTCAGTCACTGGGGGAAGCAGACATAAACGTGAAGTTCTTGGTACAGCTTGACAAGTTGATCCGCCTTCTGGAGACTCCAATATTTGCTTACTTAAGATTGCAGGTAAGGGCCTTCTATCTGATCATCTAGACCTCAGCTAGTCTTCTCCTGTAAGTCTTGTCTGTTCATTGGTAAATCTTTGCTCCATCATAATGCTCTTGGAATCTTTTCTACGATATGGTATATCAACATAAGCATGAGAACGGACCTGGAGAGGAAGATTTGTTTACCTGCAAAAATCATAATTTAAAGAAAGTCCTGGAAGAAACTTGAGTCTTTCCACCTGCCATTATTGACCATGAATAATCCTTGAAATTGAACAAACAAATGGTCAAATCCTACGCCATTATCTTATCTAAATTCTTCCACTGTCATAGTATAACTGTAAGCATCTAATCCCTTATTGTTCCCAAACCACAGTTTATGGATCATACTTGTTTTCGGCCCTTCTATAGATTTAGGTCCTTCTAGAAGGATTTGGACCCTAATCATTCTCATTCAAAATCAATACTACCACATCTATGTACAAGATTCACTCTGTTAAAGATATACATTAAAGTGCCTAGAAACCAAAGATATAATTGAGAGTGTCCCTGATCAAGGGACAATTCTTCAATGAGCTCAAAAACCATAATTTAATCCATCAAAAAGTGAACTAGGAGAGCAATTAATCTCTATATTAAGATGCGGATTGGTCCAATCATCAGATTATAATTAAACTCAACAAGTCTGCTAACAGAGACCAAACCCATTGATAATCAAATAAAAACTACCAGAATTGAACTGATCTGAACAACTAAAAATTAGATGATATGGTACTTCATTTCCATGATCAGAAAAGCTTTAGCAACCAGAGTTTATCTTTATACTATTATTTCACGGATCAAATTTGTAAGCAACTTTATCACTGAGAATTTCCAAGATAGAAAAGTCAAGGCCTTGGTTGAGTACAAAACAACTTTTACCTTTATAATAATAGTTAGTGCACCTCAAGGAGAGTTATCTTTGGATATCATGAAGGCAATAGGATACAAAACCTTGATTAGTTAGTGCACCTCAAGAAGAGTCATCTTTGGATATCATGGAGGAAATAGGGTACAAAACCTTGGTCGTGCATGAAACATATATCTAGGTTTTTCAATCTAACTTGAGTTAACTCTTTTATACCCCAGATCCTTGCCTAGAAGAAAGCACGAACCAGGTGGTCTCCTACATTGCTCTGGTGCTTCTTGGTCTTTTTGATATCAATTGAGTGGTGTATGAGTGCAACCCTTGCAATCTGATGTTAGAACATTTTACCAACTTCTGGGAGCTTGTCATAGGAATATCTAGTTGTTCACTGAGGCACAAGATGGTGGGGACTTTAAGATGAAAGCAAAATTGGTTGCATAGACTCATTTCTCAGCTAGCTATTATAAATATTCACCTCAATAGAATGATAAAAAGAATCTGATATATAAGATGAGCATTCTTTTATAGCTCTCTTTATGGATGGCTGCGAGGCTCTCTATTTCAACAGTTTCCTTTTGCATATTCAATTGGAAATGTGAAATTTGAAACCTCCCATTCAGGATTGATTGGAAGGAGCTCTCAACACGAGTAATTGAGTGTACATGAGAAGATCTCCCTCTCCCACAAACCTTAATTCTACCTGGCCGCTTAGGACTGCCCCCCAATATTTACCGTATTTCAGAGTACAGTGGTCTATTCATTAAATAAAGTTCAAAATCCTTTTTAAGAGAATTTTCTATGGCTGGAGCAAGATCAGACCCATAAAAGCTTCAGCATTTTTATAAAAAAAATGTCTTCAGACAGAGGATGTCAATAAGGGATAGGAAGATAACGACATAGTTTCTGTATATTCCAACTACCCAGATTATCGTTCAAGAAGTTTTTAGTCTGAACATACTGATATCCAGATTGACTGATGCTCTTTATATGGGGTTAGTCATTCCAAGTATTAGCTAAATAGAAATTTTTCATATAGCATTTGAATTGGAATATCGTGTGAAAATTTTGAGGCTGAATTTAATATGATGCGATAAAATGCAGGCTTAACAACATGTTTGTTTTGTTCTTAGTAATTTGCATAATGACCGATAATGTACTAACTTTTTTCTTCTTTATCAGAAATTTGCTTGTTTAGTGAGGGTTTCACAGAATAAGTACAAACCAATGTTTAAAATAGCGATAACGGTAACGTAACGTTTTGTCTTTGTTAGGTTATGTCGTATATAACGTAACGCATAACGTAGGTTATACAATTTCCTATTTATTTAATAAAAATAAATACAAAACGATATAAAATAATTTTTATAAATTGAAAATAAATTTAACATATTTAAAAAAATATAAAATCATTTTGTAATACATAATCTATTCAAATGTTATATTAAGTTTTATAATTTTCACATATCTTCATAAATTATATTTATATCAAGTCTGCAACCGTAATTCCATTCATCATTTAAATAAGAAAACAAGATTCCGATTTTTTATTTCAATTCTAGTTATTTTCATTTATATTTTGTAATGTTCAATTTATTTTATTTATAATCGTTGATTTCAGTTAAATTAAAAATTCAACAGAATCAACAAGTAAATTTCAGTAACCGGACGAGAAATACAAGTAAACAAGGAATAAAATTAAATTAATAAGTTAGCAATTTCAAAAGCAATCAGATAATTGAATAACTAATTAAGTAAGAAAATTACAATAATTCGTTAATAATCAAAATAATAATTAACAACAATATATAAATTACTAAAAAAATAAGTGTAAATAACGTAACATAACGTAATTTAACGTAATGTTATGTAATATAATGTAAAATAACATAAAAAACGTACTATTATGGTGCACTTAGTTATTTCCAATTGTTACGTAGCGTTGGGCTTCCGTTAGGTTACGTAACGCAATATAACGGATTTCATAACGCGTTATTTTCAACATTGGTACAAACATGCTTCTTATGTCAGCAGTAATGAGGGGAATGGAAAGAAACTACTTTCACAGATTAAATTTGAGGTTCATTCTTTAAACGAGTGGTACACTATGGGTTTGATTGTTATACTTCGTATTATGTGGAATATGTTTTACATGTTTCCTGTCACTTAACACCATAATTAGGTCGCAAAAACCAAGATAATGTAGGTAAGTTTCTGTACTTAATGTATTCTTCTGAATTTGCAGCTTCTAGAATCTGGAAAATATACGTGGTTGCTGACAGCATTGTATGGTCTTCTGATGTTGCTACCCCAGGTTAGTACTTGAATCATAGATAGGCTTATTTTTAATTATTTAACTGGGTAAAGTGCTACTTTCCTTAATATACAATTTACATCATGTGGTTTATGTTATTGAATGTCGCTAGATAATCTATTTGTAAAGCTACATTCACTGAATATGTCAACTCATTAGTAATGAAATGGCAGCATAAAGATCTTGCACGCAGTTCTGCCTTTCTTCCAAATAGGAAGAAGGTCATGGTTTGAAAGTCGAAAATTATATCATGAGAAATCAAGGGAGGACAAACTAGTTAAGAAGCTTGTAAGCTTGCTTACATTTTTTAATCTGTAGAAGTATACATGGAGGTTAGCAACATTACTACATATTCTATATACAATAACAGATTTCTATTTGTAGCAAAGGGCAATATGTGCAGGTTAGGAGGAGTGATTTGATTATAATGAATGGAGCAATGGGGATTAGAGGTAGGCCTGAGCAAATCTAGATTTAGCAGTTAAGAAGGATTTGATGGTGGTTATTTAACTAAGGAGATGAACCTAATGGATGAAACACTTTCACGTAACCAACCCCAAAACTCAGAATGATGTCTTTGTTATGTAGTAGTTTCTATATACTGTAGATAATTTTTTTTTTTTTTAGGAAAATCAAGAACATATTATCTCGTTAAAAGGGAACTGGATATATGGTCTTTTAACTTTTAATTATATGCATTCAGTAATTCAAATATCTATAAACATATCGTGGTGATGTTATCGAGGAATTTGGTGCAGAAATGTAAAATTTATTGACATCAAAGTGGGTAAAGTTTTCATGTTGGTTTGTTCAGAGCAAAGGTTTAAAATATCAGAATTAGTATCGGTCGATAATTTTGGATCAAAATAGGCATTTAGGCATGACATTATTGGTGATATCAGAAACATCAGACCGATAGGTACCTCAAAACCCAATATGATATATGCGTGTGCTAAGTAATGAAAGAACGCTCCTAGCTCAATCTCCAAAGTCTAAATGCAATGAAATACAATTATAACATGATGAAAAAGTTACTAACAATAATTTGATCCATTAAGTAGAAGTACTTGATTGGGCCGCTAACAAATTATTGTAACCACTAATAGTTGCTAGGAGGTTAACGATGGGGATCATTATTAGAAAGCTTTGTTGCAACTCTTAAATTGTTTTCACTTTTTTCCTTTTTTATTGGCAAATGATAGTCAAGAAAAAAGAAGAAAATTGAAGAAGAAGATGGAAGTAATTGGAGGTGGAAATTGGAAAATGGGGGGGGGGGGGGGGGGGGGGATTCCTTTTTTTTTTAAAGAGAAAATGAAGGAAGTTTATGGTGAAGATGATAAAAACAATCTTTTTAGCTCTAATATCAATTTGGTGCATATAATCATAAATGGGATTTGGAGATCTGTCCAGGTGACATTTCACCCACTCTCAATGAATCTACTATGAGAGATTTTGATGTTTGCAAATTATCATGTTAAACAATGTATTTTTATTACCATATCTCATTCTATGTTAAAATACTCTTACAAAAGTATCTATAAGAAAATCTACGTGCACACATGCAGAAATCAGAAGTCAACGTAAATCCAAAACCAAAAAACTAAGAGTCACAATAAAGTTTTCTCATAATGATCCCTATCATTGGATATAGCTCAAGTGGAATGAACACTTTCTCTGTGGGAGGTTGTGGGTTCGGAAATCCTTATCAACAATGTGCATGGGGATTTTATTTTGCAGCGACCCTCCAAAGGTCATATTGCAAAATAAAGGCTGGTAGGCCTGCCTTGCGGTTTGTGGAGACTTAATGTTGTATGGAAAATGTGTTGAGAAAGGAACAAGTAGTTCGATTTGTGACAATCGTTATCTCATTTAGTGTAGTGAGGAGCTTTATTCTCTCATTCCGAGAGTTTCTTTCTCCACGAGGAGGGATCTCTTTTTGTCTACTATTGAGGTTATCATATAAGCCTACAAGCAATTATCTGGGAAAAAAAGGGTTCACTTCCAGGTGAACCGACTTTTCCTCGTATTTCTTGGTGGACTCTATGTTTCATGTTAACTCCTCTTCTCGCACAAGGCTTTTTTTATGTCAGGCCTCTTTGTGCTCGAGGCTCAGAAATTTTACTTCTCAATAGTCAAGCATCCTTACCCTTCTCTGGTAAGGGTTGAATCGGCTGATCAGCTGGAAAATGGTCATCTTATATTAGTCCCGCACAAATTGATATTTTATCAGAACTAATATATGCCCATAGTCAATTCTACTTGTTTATCAGCATTAAATTTCCGGAGTGCTGATATAGTTTGCATACATTTACCAAATTATAGTTTTAAGCAGTAAGTAAACCCTCCTCGAAGTACTTCATTCTCCACAGATAACAATTTTGAGAACTGTGACTCCAATTTACTGAATTTAAACAGAGTTGCAGGCATTAAGTAAATACAGTTAACTTTGCTCATAGTGTGGATAGCGACATGCATTTGCAACTTGAACTTCTGGGTTCAATTTATTATATATCTATCAGCAGAGGCAACAAGTTTTCTTTGTTGGGTCAATAGTGAGATCTTATATAAAATAAAACCACCTTAAAGCATCTAGAAATTTCTAGAATAGTGTGTCATTTAACATCATCTGGATATTTTTGAGAAATGCAATATCTGGATATTTATGAATTATTCCTCCTTCCATCCCTCTAATGTTTTCAGCATTATGTTGTAATCCCATTTATCGATGCAGCAAAGTGCAGCTTTCAAGATATTGAAGACTCGACTGAAAACTGTACCCTCATATACTTTCAGCAGCGAGCAACTAAAACACACATCCTCAGGGAACCCTTATTTGCAAATTCTACATATTAATGAGGATGGAAACAGGAATCAAGATGATAATGCGATCAACTTCGCATCTAGGCTGCAGCAGTTTGAAAATATGCAACGCCTGCATAGGATGCATGCGAAATCAAAGTTGCATTCGCGCAATTCAACATCCATCACTGGATCACAGGTTTTTTCGTTTATCCCTCTTACTGCTAACTACCTTGCCAATTCATCATATTTTGTTTAATGGTAATGTTTCTAGTGTACATGGAGTTTGTAGATGCTGAAAACAACTATCAAAGGAGGGTTTGAAGGGGAAGAGATTTATATACAATCCCATGTATTCTGGTTAAAGTTGAAAGTGATCTTATTTGACTCTTCAGTTTATCTCAGCTTCTGGTTGTCTGAACCTGTCAAAGCCTATTCCAAACTTTTGATGTTGAATAGAGGAGTTCTTTTCTTCCATTTAGCTGTGTTAGGAGCCGTCTCCATAGATAAAGGTTTCAAATGAAACTGATGGATGGAAATGAAACAAGCAGGGTAATTGTTTACCATTGTTGACTGCAATGGAAGACCAAGGGGGAAAAAAAGGGGAAAAATCTAAAATAACTGTCTCTTCTCTTGCCAGTCTAATTTTAGTGAGAAAACTCATTGGGAACACTGAAACGTTGGGCAGTCTTGCTCATGGCTCAGTAACCTGGGTCAAGCCTCATTGTATCTTGCTTTTTACCTCATTGGATCTTTTGCCTGGATGCCTTCACATGTACAAGTATCACTTGACAATTGTTCCATTTTTGGCTTTCTTTCTAAACTACTGAAAGTTTCCTTTCCATTTGTTCGCCTTTTCCTTTCTGTTTGTCTTTTACCCAATTGCACCGGTAAACAGACACATGGAAAGGACAGATTGGGGAACAATACTCTTGTCAGACAGAAAACAATACTCTCTCAGTGGAAAATAACCTTATGGGTCATGCAGTCTAAGCATGTGAACCAAGAACCAAACCTTTTCAGTATGTGTGTGCGTGCGTGCGTGCAGCTCATGTGCTTGCGAGCGAGCTGGTGCAACCAATAAGTAAATATGATTGGGATGAAATGGTAATTATATTCAATGTTCGTGCATATATAAAGCAAAAAAGGCCAAACGGATTACATATCCAATTGATCTTCAGCATGTGTTTCCAATAATAGTAGGCTAAAGTAACAGAAAACCCCATGAGTTATCTCGTTTTTCTTTGAAAGCTCTAGGAACAATTTTATGTTATTTAAACCCCCACGAACTTTTAAATTTCATGAGATATCCCAAACGGTAATTTAATGGATGAAAATACGCCTCCTTACCATATTCAGTGTAATATTACTTGCCAAATTTCGTTGTTTAAACCCATATTTATTGTTAATTGAGATTAATACTGAATGTGGGTATTTTGTGGATTTACAAAGGAGGGTATTTCGTCCACTAGATTCACCATTAACGTTGTTTGGGGGTTTAAATAACTTACAATTGTTCATGGGGTTTATGGGAAAATGTGACTTGCAATGGGTAAGAAAAAGATAAAAGAATTTATCTTTAGTGTAAGATTCATATGGCAAGTGTTAATCTCACTTGCCAAATTTCGTTGTTCAAGCCATATTTATTGTTAATTGAGATTAACCCTGAATGTGGGTATTATGTGGATTTGCAAAGGAGGGTATTTCGTCCATTAGATTCCCTATCAACGTTGTTGGGGGTTTAGATAACTTAAATTGTTCATGGGTTTTTTTGGGGAAAATGTGACTTGCAATGGGTAAGAAAAAAAAAAATGAAGGATTTATCTTTATGTGTAAGCTTCGTATGTCAATTCTTGATAAAGATATCTGGACCGAAAATGCATAAACTCCCTATATGTTGGTGGTATGGGTAATTCAGTCTTCTTGATTGATAAAACTCTATATAGATCTATTCATTTAAATTGTGATTTTGTCTACCTGATATTTTTTTTTTTTCTTATCCCTATTCTCTTTGCTTCTTTTTATTTCAATCTAGTTTACTGCTAGTCTGTTAGTGAGGTAAAAGTGTCCCATTCCATTCTTCAGGAGAAGAAAAAATCTGAGGAATCTCGACGGCCTTCATTAGTTTCAGAAATTGCACGGCCCCGTCTCGGTCATCATGGGTGAATCAGTGGATGACACTGATCATGCAATTCTTGAACCTTGCTCATCTGTTGTGGTGTTGCCAAATACAGTGGGAAGCAGTCGTGGGTCACATAATTTAATGGCCAGAGATCCAGTATCCTCCGATATTTTATGTGAGGTCTTGATGCCTAGGCCTGGAAACAATGCAATTATAATTGTTCTCCTTCACCACAGAAGTTCTTCTAATGTGGTTTACTGGCAATGAAGGTATCATAAGGCTTAGAAAGATCCCATCTCATGCGGGATGTAAACCTTTGCCCTGCCTGTTGACTTTTAATTTATAGGTGAGGGGATGTATTATGGTGACGATGTTATGGTAGTTTGTAGCAAGATAACGATTACAAAATCCAAATAAAACTAAGATGTACAGTTTAGGTATTGTGCTCTCTTGCTTGCATGGGTTTTTTGAATAGTGTGTACAGTACTTTGGCTTCAGCCAATGTATTTATTGTTCTTTAAAGAAATGTGAGTAATTCTTTGAAAAAATGTATTCGTAATGTATGTTTTTTGTGTGTAATTGGCATCATGAAGTGGTAATCATGGTTTACTATATTTTTTGGCCATATTTAAGCTGTGGCTGAAAGCACTTATATTAAACCAACTTAAACAGTGAACAGTTACTTCTGAGATATCCTCTCATTTGTTTGTAACCGCAAAATTCCGCTTTGCATGTTTACATATTTGATGGTGTATGTTAAATGATAGCTTCTTTTATGTGTTTAATCCATATCATGATCAATATTAAGGACTGAAAATGGATAAAAGCAATATGAAACTCGTTAATATGTGCAAGGTGAGTTTTAGGTATGGTAGCCTATTGAAACATTATACACAACCTATATTAACCTAACCATGAATTTTAGCGAGTCGAATTTCTGTCGTCATCTTCAACATTAACTTGAAACATGGCCAATGTTTCAATAGCCCAGAAAACAAGATGACGGGAAATTCTATTTGCACACAGCATTTTACTCTTGGCACCCTGCTTCCTCTTTACACGAAACTCATATTTTGAAATACTGCTATTTTATTTTTTGTGCCCAAAAAATTTTCCAAAAATACCCTTCTCTTTTTCTCTAACTTCTCACCCGTCCAAATCTATTTAGCAAAAAATTATTTTGATCAGGTATTAATACCCGACCAAGAAACATGCTGATCGGATATTAATACCCAATCAGCAAGCGAAGTCTAAAAAAAAAACTAATTAACGATAAATTTCAAACAAATACGTATAAAATCTAAAAAAAAAAATTCAAATCGTACCTTAGATTTGTTCTCTAATACTAATTACATGTTGGAATTTTCCATTTGCGTAAGAAAACTCAAATGCAAATTCCAAACTCAAATTTCACTTGTCACGGTAAAATCGAAAAATTTAAAATTCTTCTAATCTTTTCAGGAACGTTAATGTAAATAATTTTAAGGAATCAAAATATCAAATATAGATGATTTTGTAGAAAATGTGTTTTTATTAAATACCAACAAAAAACATTTAGAATTTTAGAGAGAAAAATAAGGAGTGATAGTTCTAAATTTTAAAAAATCTTGGTTTGGAATTTATAAGGATAGTTTAATCCAAAAAAATAATAACAAACTTATAATTATTTATAAGTATTAAAACCGTGCGCCAAGAGTAAAATGCCGTGTGCAAATAGAATTTCCCCAAGATGACATCCCATACCGCGTATTTCCACTGATCCTGAAACGCCTGAACAAGTTTACAGTCAGATTCATCAGTTATGAGGAAACAGCAGTCACCAGGTCATATCCAAGTCAAAGAAAACAACCGTCTTTTTGTTCCCCGTGCCAAAACTTGAAACCAAGAAATGATTTCATTAGTAAGACTCTAGAGCTGTAAATGATTTCATGAATTCAAGGAAGAAAACCTCTATTTGTTAAGACCTCCATTGGGCAAAAAATTGGATTTAGGTTTATACTTTTGGCGAAAAGGACAAGTCTTAGCACCCAACGTCTAAGACTACAATAAGAAGATATTGGCTTCATACATGAACCTAGAGTGACCAACAGGCATCAAAAATATGCAAGGACCCTAGCTGTTCCACCAGAACAATGTAGTTTACAGGAAATAGTTGCAAAATTAGACTAAAAAGAGTAATATTTCTAACACTTGAGCATTCTTTAGTGGTCCAGTAGTCCACGAACAGGATGTCTGCAAAATAAAGCTTAATTAAAAACTTAAACAGAGCGCACTGGCAGTTAAAGCAGGCAACAGTTGCAATGGAACCAGACAAACTTCCACTGAAATTACGTTCCGTTGCAATATAACATCAATGAGTCATTGCAGTATAAAATCCCCAGCTAGGCAATTGCGTGCTCTCCTACAATGAAATACAATTAAAAAAAAATAGGAAAACGCACAATGCATCGAAATGACAATTCTTTATAACAATACAATACAACTCTCATGAAATATTCTTTACGCTTAACAAAAGCAAATAAAAAACCGAACCTCTTACTTCTGAAGCACTCATTTGTTCTCCAAAATCCTAAATTTTGAAAATTTGCCCATCTGGCACAAGAAGTGAACAAAATGCTTTAAAATAACATTTCCTAACTTTTATTATCTAGCCTCAAAACGCAATAAGTAATAATCCAGGTAACATATAGCATTAAAAAGTCTTAAACCTAAGGGAGCAGTAAAAATGAAAATAGCACATTATATATGGCGGATACCTTCCCTTATCTCCTCTGAGAAGGAGAGCAGAGCAGACCTGAAGCATCTGCTCCCACCACTGCAAGCTCACAAACAGTACATACCTGCCCTTCAATGGCTGGCACAAATCGTGCCCCGCAATACGGGCATGAGACATCTTTCTGCCCACGGTAAATGGGAACGAAAGTTGCCCCACAAATGACAAAGGGATTCCTGAAATCATAATTCAGCTGGTTTGCATCTCTCTTGTCACCACAAGCCGCCAACACCTTTCTCACCTTCTCTGCTTGGGCCTCCGGTGGGTTCTGCTCCAGAAGCATCCTCGCAAAATTGGCTGCTGTAGTGTAGCTCCCTCCCCTATAGCAGATAGTCATAGCACTTGTGAGAGCAAGCCTAGTATGAACCTTCTGAAGCTTGCAGTTCGTGAAGTATGCTGCCAGCTCCTGCTGTCGAACCATATTGTCCTTCGTTTCCTTTCTTTTGACCTCAATTTTCAAGCCCAACACATACTCCTTGGCTATTTCTATCAGCTCCTTGACTTCATCAACCTCTCGCCTAGAGTCTACCACAATCAGGGGGACAGTATGCAGAATGCTGAGGAACAGCCGTAAGGCCTCAGGAAATTTTCCATCTGTTGTGGTCTTATAAGCTGCCTTAAGCTTTTCATCCATCTGCGAGAATTTAAAGACAAGGGCTGGTGGGCCTCTCACATTAGGACTTGCAGATTCGCTCCATCCTTTCTCAACAGCAATGGAAATCTCTGGAGCAGAAGCAAAAGCATCGAGGTAAGTGTGACTGCCCATATGTAGGTCTTTAAACAATGGTCTCAAGGGTTCAAAATTTTTTATGCCTAATTGCCGGCTAAGAAGGCGCATTGCAGTGTCAAAGTTCCCAGCTGCCACATGCTCCCCAGCAAAAGAGGACTTCTGAATCCAGATTTGGCTAACAGGCATTCCTGGTGTGGGGGCCACAAATACAGAACGAGCATGCGTAGCAGTCTGAGGAACATCCATGTCAGCTGGAAGCTCCAAATCATCGAGCTCCCATCCTCCTTCCTCATCATTTTCTCCATGTCCTTCCATATCCTCAACTTCTGCAATTACATCTGCATTTTGTAAAACACCATCAACATCAACAATATCCAAGTCCTCATCACCCCAATCACCACCAGCTGCTTCTTCTTCCTCCTCATGTCCCGTCCTTCCTACAGTTTCCAATCCTCCTTCAAAAATGCCTCTCATAACTCTCAACAACGGCCAATCCCCACAGCACATGAGGGGAGCAGGGGGCATCAGAAGAGAACGTGTTTTCCCTTCAGGAATGGTTGGAACTATACCTTTTTGTTCCAACTCAGCTGCGAGCCTATCAGCAGTTTCTGTCAGTCCGTGAGTAGAAGCAGTAACATAGGCTAGAGGCAAATGTCCAGCATTCTCCAAGATCTTCACACGTTCTTCAACATCACCAAGGTACATGGCATTGTGGAACTGGCCCATCACGTCATTCTTCATCTCAGCTATCCTCAACATCTTTGATAGCTTATCCTTGTTCCCTGTTACAAGATACAAGAATGATAGCCTCTCAAAATTCTTAGTCCTTTGGTATGCATACTCCACAATACTCGTATTTCCTTGTCGAAGCGCCTCAATGCCTAACCTGTACCAGTGATCCTTCTCATCAATCTCCTTTGCAGAAGCAACAGCAATCTGAATATTGCCGCTCTCCAGTGCCAGGTTAAACCGAGTTCTCTCATCTTTAACAAAATGCAGAGCGACTTCAGGGAAACCTTTCTGCTGCAGATAGGCAATCACAGCCTGCCCACAAAGCTGTGAGCTCCTGATCATACTCATCACATGGTCATATCTCTTCTTTAGCAGGGCAAGCTTGAAGATGTACTCTGTAGCATCAATGGATATAATCCGATTCTTTCCATCACGATCCAAACAAAACAGAGTGCTCCCAGCGACCTTGGTAAGGTATATTGGGACATCAAGAGTTCTGATAATCCCGCTGTCTCCATTAGGAAGGCAATACTTAATGTGGTTCAAGGTGGTATAGATGAAGACACCATTTTCATCCCACGCCCCACTTTTCACGCGGATGGTCTCGTGCAGTGTGCACCGATGTGAGAGTTTCTTGTTAGCAATAACTATAGCATGCTTGCTGAGCAAAGCAACACTCTCCATGTCGCCTGACCAGACTATGTACTTAACTGAAGGTGTCTGAAGTTCCCCAAGAATAAGCCTCTGCTGGAGATCAAAGATTACCACCCTGTCCTCAGCCCGGCACAACAAGTTTCCAGTTCCAGCATAAAATATGGCATCAGTGGCAATAGGGAGAGGACTCTTCTTCACAGTCTCATTTTTGAGATTCTTTACCAATACCTGATTGTTGCTCTTGTCAAGCACGGCAAACCTGTTACGAGCAACGAAGACAGCTGAGCCCCCTGCTCCTTTCTTTGCATCCTGCAGGAAATCACCCCTTCCACTAGTATCCTTCGGAACTATATATAGTTCATAGGATCCACCCTCAGCATCAGAGCAAATCAAGACAGCATTCTCTGTGGGGCTGTAGGACAGTGTCCTGGGTGATTGATTCAAGCTTACAGAACCAGGTCTCCTTATTGGGACCACTTGATTATCTTTTTGTGATGAGAACTCAAAGAACCTCAAGAATCGATCTTTGACATAGTACAGTATGTCCCCGCTTACAGAGAAAGCAGGGCGTTCTCTCTCTAGTTTGAAAACAACCATGCCGCTGTCATGCCCAGCTGCAAGAAGATTCATTTCTGGATGAGCTGCAAGAATCCAGAAACGGTCGTGTTCACGACGGAATGTTTGAATGCCAGTGCGCTTTGTTGCATCCCATATACGAATGCTTTTGTCCTCAGAGTTAGACACAATGATATCCTGCTTTGCATGAAACATCACACAAGAAACATTATTCATATGCCCTCTCAATGTATCCACTTCCCAAGCCTTTGTATCTGCATACAGAACAGGTTGGCATTACAACATTTTAAATCTTCTTGAAAGGAAAGCAGACCAGTTTAAAACTTTGTTCAACATAGATCAAAACAAGGAAAAGAAATTAGCTCGTGGTTACTAAAATGGCTCTCAGATGTGTAAGAAAAGATGCACAAAAGAAAGAAACAAGCTCTTATAGCCAACTTCTTATCTAATACAAACCCTTCACCAGTTTATCTACATAGTTCCGTGTAGAACTGGAAGTTGCATCAGAAGAATATAGCAGCAATATACGTTCTCTTTTTTTATTTATCATGCCATATACAAGAAACTATTACCCCAACATGTACGAGAACAAGTTGCTAATTTAAATGAAATAAATTTTCATGTACCAGCTATAAGAATGCATAGACTGCACTAGGTACAAAGGAAAATATATAAATTAAGCGTATATGAGTAAACTACTCAAATTGCATTTGTTCACCAGTATGCACAAAACAAGCACACACTCTCACACAGTGAGCAACTATGTAGAACTGTCTATAGTTAGAAATTCATGAAGTGGTAAATGTAACAGTTGGAGTTTGACTATAATTCAATTTAAATGGTTTTACACTCGGTTGAAAATTCAATTGCATGTGTATGAGAAAATATGGATGAATCATATGTTTGGCTATGGCAAAGTTGAATTTCAGTATGCACCAGAAAATAAACTTTTAAAACAGATACGTTTATATAAAACATAAGAATAAATGTATTTGACTGAGATATATTATATATTTAAACTACTTGCACCCTACATAGTCCAGCATCATTTTTTTCATCAAGACAATGCAACCAGGGACTTATTGGACCACATCATGCACAAACATGCGACATTCAGACGTCATACGGCGACAACATGCACAAACACATCATGTACAGATAAAATAAGATTTGAAGCTCCATGTCTTTCAAAGGAAAATTACAAATGTCTATGTTCATATAAACAAATGCAGAATTGGGTATTCACAAGTCCATTCAGGTAGATCGTATATGACGAAGGAACTACACTCAAAACTGGAAAGCATTGAGATAACCTAAAAGAATAAATAACAAAAACAGCATTAACAACAAAACACTTTTGTCCCAAAGTTTTAATGACAGGCTTAAACCATATCTTCCATTCGGACAGGCTTAAACCATATCTTCCATTCAGTTCTATCAAGAGTCATCTCCTCTATTAAATTAGCCACAATCATATATTTCGCTTTGAAATAACCTATGTTAAGAAAAACAGTACTATAACATATAGGAAAAGCCCTATAGATTGTCAGTCAAGATATAAAAGTCTCATAACCTCTCATCTTTTGAACTAGGGACTGGAGGAGAAAAATTGAACTATGAAAGCCATGATAGTCTGATCATAACCACTATCTTGTGGCAAGAGAAACAGATCGAAAAAAGTATGAAAAGGTTCAACAAAACATTGTACAGAATAAAAAACAATGAGATAAAGCTGACACAGAAAAAATCTAAACATGCTAGAAAGCTTCATAATATTGAATGAAACTAGTCCAACTCAGCTGAAAGGAACCAAATATCTCAATACAAAACTTTTAATAAACTTTAGATTGTAAATATATCATAGTTGTTAATATTCTACAATATGTGATACATATGCTACAATACAATCTGATACGTAAGAAAATCGATACGTATCTTATCTGAGATACTATTAGATTAAGTATCTCACGTAAGCATATCCTACGCTATGCGATATGTATCTCATAATATGTGATATGTTACGATACATTGACTTGACTTATAAATGGATTTCAAACTCATCCGGATATCCGAACACTTTGAGTTAAATACGGGATACACATTCCGAACAAGTTCAGAAATTTAATAACAAAGAACATCAAAATTCAAGATACTTATTTTAGTTGACAAAAACATTTTAAAAATCATCAAAAGTGATATATTATTAATTTATAGTCAATATAAATAATTTATTTACTAATTCTCAATTCAAGTATCTAATGAGCTTATTTATTATGTACTAAAATCTCGATGAAATGAAGAATTGGCATAGATTTGAGAAGATGAAAATGACGAAATTAAAATAAAAATTCTTAAGAACATTATTAGTGGCATATCTACAAAAGATGACTAATTAATATTACTTACATGATTTGACTCTTTTTGGAGGGATAACGAATTTATATTCAATATTAGGTTTTTGTTAATATAACATTCAGTCGAAATTGAGGAAACAAAAAAGGGACATGATCTAATTTGACTATTGAATATAAAAATTCAACTATGAATGGATTGATGTGAACTTTACATAGTGAAACTTGTCAATTGAATGGATTTCAATACACGTTTTAAATTGAAGGAGGAACAATGAATCTACTTAAAAGAAAAGAAAAAGAAGATGTAATGATAAATATTTTATCAATTACTTATTCCTTAAATTTATTGTCTAATAGATTATTTTATAATTACTAGTAGAACCTTTTAACTTATATGCAATTGTAAACAATAAATGAGGAAAAAGAAAGGAAAATTAGAATATACTAAAAGAGTTTGTGTGGAGCAAAAGAGACGAAGATGAAGAAAATGAATGTTATTTTCAACTTCTAGTAAGTTTAGTAATATATTTGTTGATGTAGTATAATTTTGATTAATGACCTCATGGTGATTTGAATGTGAGTTACGCATTTATATATAGTTATTGACTCATATTTAACATATTACATGTTTTAGTATTTGCCTTTATTTATTAGTTCATTTATACTTTAAATTTGCTCATGTATTTGTTATATTATACATTGTTATTTGCTTATTACTTACCTATTACAATGAGCAATGTATCTTATACTACGATATGCAATAGGATACATAGGGATAACGATACACTATACGTATCCCGATTCGACAATTTTAAAATATATTTTCTGGCTCGCATTTCAGCACATGGATGTCAGATAATGGTCCCATATAAAAGATATATATCATAGGTTGAACACGACTAAAATCATGAAAATAAATGCAGGTTCGAGAATACCATTCATTCGCCATAACTTCACTTGCCGGTCATCTGCTCCAGACACAATAAGGGGCAGGCTAGGATGAAATGATGCCCAGTTAACTCCCCTGTCATGACCTTCCAAGACATACTTCACAACAGCATCCACTCCGCCAAACAAGTCCGTGTTCATCTGGCTCAGACGCAAAATATCATCTGCTGGAGAGACAGTTTTCTTTCTCAATGCACCAATATCCCACACACGAACTGTCTGATCCAGTGAGGCTGAAACAACAAGGTCCTCCTTTGGGTGGAAAGATGCACACATGACGTAGTGATTATGACCTGTAAGCACGGAGATACAGGTTCGGGATTGCCAGTTCCAAATCCTAATGGTCTGGTCATCACTCGCACTAACAATCCAAGGATATTCATCATGGAATTGGACAGTACGAATGTAATCAAGGTGCCCAAGAAGGGTAAAAAGACACCGATGTGTTTTGTAATTCCAGACCTTAATCTTGTAGTCATCACCTGCAAAAGAAGGCATACAACCATTATCAAGGAAAGCACTAGGCAAACAAATAGATCATGGGTTATTCGGACTTTGGCTGAATTTTACAAGACAAAACAACTGCATTTTCAGACATGATTTTCACATTGAGGTAAAATAAGAAGTATGATATGTGTTGTCAATGCAAGAAATTTCCCATGCATGCAGCACAAAAACCCAACCCTACCATTTCTTTTTTTAATTTTCTTTAAGGATTATGATCTCCACCTCAGGTTTTACTCACACACAATTTCTTGGATTTTTTTTGTTTTGATTTGGGCTTCTATCAAGTGGACACAAAATTAAAGGTTTTCAATGATACAACACCAACATCTTGTATCCACTTGATACCAACATCCTGTATCCACTTGATGAACGGACAAATGAACTCATTACCCCTGAAATTTAATCCTAAAGAAGCCGTGGAGATATAAATTTATTTAGAAAAATTAAACGAGAAAATGGGAAGAAACCTGTGTTTCTCCTTTAAATCACAATCCAGCACATTTCAACTCTTCTCTAAAATAAAAGTCTACTCTGAGTTTATGTATAAGTATAAACTTCATATTTATGGTGCATCTCCTATAATATTATCACTGCATTGTCTCTATCTTTATTCTATAATTCATTGGAACTCTCTTTAATGACTGTACAGCTTTAGCGGATCTACAAAAACTTCATATTTAATATAGGCACATCGAGCTGCAGAGTCCAATTGGGTAGTAACTGGATCCAAGTGATGACAGTATGTTGTGAATTGACTCAACTATACAACTATTTCAAGCAAAATAGATCTTTGAAATATCTTAAGAATGCAGAAAGAAAACAAAATCAAACATATCAAACATCTTCCTACAATCTATAAAATCAGATATCAGACAGCAATATCAATCAATCTCTACACTAAGCAAGTCTTATTCAGGTATTATACAAACAATTCCCTAGATCTGCACATTAGTGAACAAAAGAAGACCATTATGAATCCAGATCTCAAACGAAACAACAAAATTAAGAAAGAAATCAAAAATAATGACCTCCAGAGACGAATAGAGGCTGAGATTTATGAAAATGGACGCCACGAACGGGCCCATCGTGCTCATCGAACCGATCGATCAGAGTGCCCATGCGATAGTCCCACAGCTGGATCACGCCGCTGTGGAGTGAGGCGAGGATCCATGGCCGCTTACTATGGAAGCTCAGCCCCTTCACCCGATTGCTCTTCGTCTCGAATTTCGTCAGCATCTCTCTAGAAAACCCTAAATCCAGAAGAAAACCACAAATTCGAGGAACAAATCAAGATGAATGAATTGAAGGTTAGGGTTTGCGAACTGGATCTTGGATCTGACCTTTGGGATCTCGATCAGATCTGGGATCGGAGAGTGCGGGATCTGGAGCTAGAGATTGATGTCGTCGCCGAGAGAGATGATGGGGTCATCAACCGAGGCGAGATCTCGTCGACACACACACTCTCTCTCTCTCTCTCTCCCCTCTACAATTTCTATTTCTATATACGGGAGTATAAGAATTCGCCGAATGCGAGGGGAAATACTAATTGCGCACCATCTTTACTTTGTGAGCACCATTTTCCCCTATGTTGTAAATCGCTTTACCATAGGATGTGGAGATCACTGGGCTCACTAAGAAAAATGTGGTGCCCATTTAGAATTTCCCGAATGCGAGATGGTTTTAGTGGGACGGGTTGAAGCAACTTCACCTCGCCTCTAAGAAGAGTCTGTAACGGATGTTTGCTTAGATGAGGAGCATTTGATTTGACCCGGGACCACATTCAATCCGATCGGTGTGTTTTTTTTTTTTTTTTTTTCCTTTCTTTTTCTGGAACAATAGCTGCTATGGTCCAGATCTTGGAGTCCAGCCCGACCAAACATAAACTTACATGCTAAGCAAAAGATGCTCATTAATTTAACAACATATTTATTATTCTCTTATGTAGAAAGACATTAAAAAGTAACTGTAGTGCTCAAATTTTTAAATTTAAAAAATTTATTATTTTAATATAAAATTTTAAATAGAATGAATCCAAGAGAGAACAATTTTCAATTTGAATTTTGGTAAGTTTTGATTTGTTTAATCTCTTCATCATTGGGCAAACTTAACATTCTTTTACTCTATGCATGGTCCGTACTGTTGCCATGGAAAGTCATTGAATACGATACGGTCTGGGATATAGAGCTTGCTAAATGCTCCAGATGTTGAGAGTGAGTGACTGACATGCTTGAGGCATCTTAGGAAACTTGTAAGCGAGAACTAGATGGCAACATAGAGAAGTCCGGCGAACTGAAGGAGCTAAGAGATGAGGGTCTGCATGCGGAAGCGAGCTCTCCCCTAGAAGGAGACGAGACAAAGTGATTGGCTTCTTCAATAGCCTTCATTTTCATTATTGTAAATTTAGTTGTGCACAATTTAATGGAATAAAAGAAAGTTTATTTGCATTTGCATCATCAAATTTTGAGTTTTCATGCTGCAGTAAACAGACCGATCCCTCAGAATATCATGCAAACATACAGGTATGTTATAGGTTGATCTGAATGATAAAGTAGCGAGGGAGCTGGAGTAGAATGTTACCAGACGCAGTATTATAATAAACAAAGCATAATGACAATCTAACAAATCTAACTAGATCCAAGAATCAGTTAATATTTTACGGATCTGGATCTTCTGCCAAGTACAAAATGGTATATGTTAATTGAATACATATACCCTAACACTACATTAATGGATGGCGAAATGCACTGAGAAGGCAAAGATGCATTGAGAACTACACTCTTCGTGGCAACGAACCATGAAAAATCTGGAACATATGATGATATATTGTCACATTTGTAGCTAAAGTACAACCTGCCGCTAAGAAATCATGCATCAATCATTTTCCACCGTCTAAAAAAGCTTCCAGCTAGAACTCTAACTCACATTGGGATATTAGTTTGAAGAGGATTCGAGCATACTACCATCTATTTTCAAAATCACTACACAATCAAAATCCAAAAACTTAAACAATTCCCAGATGAATGATAACCTGAAGTACGAATTGGTAAAAAGTAATTTGGAGATCTCACTCGTTTAGAATCATCCTTCTGTACCCTGTTTATTCTGGAAAAAGAACGTCTTGAATCAACACAAAGCAATGTAATATCATAGAAGCAAAGCAGGTTTGTTATGTTACTTAAGATTCATTACTTGGCAAAACCAGAGAATATGGAGTTGTGATGCCAATGCAGCATAACACGGGGTAAGAAACTAGCGGGCTCCTCAAAAAATGGATAATATACTGTACTTGAATACAACATACCACTAGGCTATTTGCTCTCATACACATGGACAAGACCAAAAAAGCCTGATTATTTCTGACGTTCAACTTCTCAAATAATACGTACAACCTGAAAATTTGGTATACAAGTCCTCAAGTAAGCATCTCAGAAAGCCTGAAAAGGAGATGAACTCATCAGCTTCTCTTCAAGTTCTCTAAAACCTCGATATACAGGTTCAGTCTGTGTTTGGGGAAGGGGCAATCTTCGTACCTCAGTCATATACCTATCATTTGAAAATATCAAAATTGAAGCTGTCAGTTCTAGATCATGTCCATTATAAGTATACTTGTTGGGAGGTCAGAGGTGATGTTCTGAACCCCGAAAAATATTCCCAAGAAAAATCAACATAATCCTCATATCATAATCCAAAAATGCTCACACCTGAATGCAGGTAATTTCATGCTGGTGGGAACATATCACATTTAAATACAAATGGGTGACTTCTAATTAGAGAGATGCAGAATATCCCTTACAAGGGATTCTTAAGTACTAAAGTACTGGATCATAGCATACAAGGTAGCCAATAAATGGACACCATAGGAAAGATATGGAACCTAGAACAGAGAGTAAAGATAAAATGAAGAAGAAACAAAAGACAGTTTGGATTTTAGAGCTAAAAGAAAAGGAAGAATTCTTGCTGATTGGGAACTTACAAAGAAAAAATAAGATCATCAACTAGCAGATTGGGACAATTATTATTATGTTCATATTTATCTAGGCCCTAACTGATAGAGGTGCAAACGAATATGGACAGATTAGGAGCCAGATCGGACGTCGATGTGGACATGAAATTCTATATGACCGTATACAAATATAGAAGAATATAATTTTTCAGAGTTGTATACGGACATGACTTGAGACAACTTAAAATTGTATAAGTTAGGGATATCCAGATTACTGGAAAATTATTTCTATGCCGCCCATTCAAAGTTGATTTATTTTTAAGCCCACTAATTAATCTAAATACCATAAAACCAACTACATTTAAATGAATTTTTTTTAGCACCTTGGTATTGAAAATACATGCAAATTATAGTAGCAATTGGATAAAATCTCCAAGTCCCCACAATAACATTTAATCTTTTGAGCAGCAAACCATTTGAAATTTGTAAGCAGATTAAATCATAATTTAAGTAATCAAATATTGCACCTTTTGGTATTGATTATTTATTTATATAGAACTAAAACAATTTATGAGAAACGATTCTTGAAAATGGAACCATAAAAACAGACATATTTCCTTTATCTAAATCGCTTGAATATGTGATGCATTTTCATTTTACCTCATATTATAACAATTTCCTTTTTTTTAAAAAAAATGTACAATGTCACTGTGGGGTGGGTGGGGATGGGCGGTCGGAAGAGGGAGGCGAGACTTAATCTTCATATCAAATCCAAAATGATAAAATTTGAAAGCAGATAATTCATACTGATGGGACATCTCACATTAACATTCAGATAGGTGGTTTTCAATTAGAGAAATGTGATATGCCCTGACAATGTCGCATTTGGTAAATTTTGCTATAACAAAAATTTTTTATAGTTTGATTAGTGTTAATGAAATAGTTACCCTACTAAATTGAGCCTTATTGTTGTATGTTTGTGCTATATATGCTCAAAGTTGTCAAATAGGGATACGTATAGTGTATCGTTATCCCTATGTATCGTATCGCATATCGTATAGTAGGATATGTTAATCAAAATATAATAGATAAGTAATAAACACATAACAATATATAATATAACAAGCATATGAGTATAACTGTATATGTAAAGTATACGTAAACAAATAGCCAAAAAAAATACTAAAGCCAGTAAAATGTTAAATATAAGTCAATAAGTATATATAAAATATGCAATTAACATTCAAAGTGTTATGACTATAAAGTCTTCAATCAGAATTATAATACATGACTAAATACATTACTAAATTCAATTAAAGTTGAAAATAACATTCATTTTTCTTATCCCCGTCTCTTTTGTTCCATACAAACTCCGCTTTTAATATATTCTTTTTTTCCTCATTTATTGTTTACAATTGCATTCAAGTTAAGAGATATGATAAATAATGATAAACGAATAAATAAAAATTTTACAATTACATCTTCTCTTTATTTTCTTTTTAGTAGATCTATTATTCCTCATTCAACTTAAAATACACGTTGAAATCCATTCATTATACATCTTTCACTATGTAAAGTTCGTATTTCTCAGTAATTCATTCATAATCTAATTTTATATCCAGCAATCAAATTAGATTATATATTTATCCAATCTCTTCCCTTTATTGTTGTCTTAGTTTCAGTTAATTTCACGAAAACCAAAACATTGAGCAAAAATTTGTTATCCCTAAAAAAAATACAAAACAAGTAAATATAATATCAATTAATCATTTTATGGTTATATCGCCATCTCACCCTTAAGCATTTTTATTTTAATTTCATTTATAACTTCTCAAATCTATACACAATCTTTCTTTTATCGAGATTTTAATATATAATAGATAAAGTCTTTAGACAATTGAATTGAGAATTAGTAACTAAATTATTTATTTTGACTATAAATTAATAATATACCCCTTTTGATGATTTGTTTAAATGTTTTTATCAAGTAAAACAAGTATCTTAAACTTTGATATTCTTTTTTTTTAAATGACTATACTTATTCGAAATTTGCATTCCATATTTAACTCAAAAGGTTCGTGTGAATGAGTTTTAAGTCCATTTATAAATCAAGTAAGCGTATTGTAACGTATCGCGTATCGTAAGGTACGTATCACATATCGTTGGATATGCTTATTATATCATAAGATACATAACCCAATAGTATCGCAAATAAGATACGTATCAATTTTTTATGAATCGTATCGTATCGTATCGTAAGATACGTATCGCATATCGTAGGATATTGACAGCTATGAATATGCTATTGTAATAGATGAATTCCTTTATTTTCTATGTTATGTATTTTATGATTATCTTTGCATTGTGGGTTGTGGTAAGAGGGTGAACTAGTGCCTACATTGATATGTTATATATGGAGCCGAGGGTAGTTGTACGGGGGTAAAGTCCCCACATTGACTTGTAATGCATGGAATTGGGAATAATATTGTGGGGTTAAAATGGTGCGCACATTGATACATTATGTACGAAACCGGGGGTAGTGGTGGGGATGGCATCACGTCTAGATATGTGTTAAAGCCTAGGTAGTTGATTGGGATGAATAGGTGCCCAAATATGTGTAGAACGACGTGACAGGTCAGAGGACAGTGCCCGATTGATTTGCATGGGAATACAAGGCCAGTCTTGGCCGACAGTACCCAATATGTGATAACAAATGATATTGTGGAGAATCAAGAGGAGGTAGGTGGCAACACAGCATATCTATTCTCCATATATAAATGACAAAATTGCATATAGTATCTGCTGAGAATGTATATAGAGAAAGAATGTGGAGAGGAAAAGGAGTAGGCTTAGTAGGATCAGTTCAGTGCTGATCGCTTGCCTGATTAGGAAAGCCACAACACAAATCCTTTTCTTGTTATATCTGATCCATTTTATATTTGTTTCTCATACTCAATATGTAAGCATTTTAGAGGATATCAATATGAGTCTTCCTTATCCAAGAACATCCATATCCATATCCATTATTGTAAAACAGATATGGATATGCTAGTAACATCTCTGACCCTTACCCTATCATTTGCACCCCTACTAACCTACCTATAAGGTTCATAATTTTTAAAATAAAAATAAAAAAAATTGACCTAGAAAACTATATTTGTCACGCCCCGCTCCCGATATACGAGCATGTGTAGTAGGTACAGACAACATATTCAGTTTGAATATACTAAAACCTCTAGTAGAATTTACAATAATAATACTCAATAATTACAATAGAAAGTTTAAAAAAAATTGACTTTTCATTGATGGAAACGAAATTTGATAAAAATGAAATAATAACAGAACACAATAAATTAAATAAGAGAAAATAAGGCAACTCTTCAGTTTCAACCTGATCTTCAAAATACACCAGAACCTACATCAGTTTTGGTGTATCAGTCGGTAAGTCTGGGCATGCACACCCAGGTCGTCAGAGTACGACCAAAACAAATATACAGAAAGAATATGAAATATAATGGTTCTGTCCAAATATAATAATAACACAAGTTTTAGAAAATATTACATTAATAAGATGTCTATAATAATAATGTCAATTGATTTAGGTTATTTTAATGTCATTTTAATGAAGTCAACGTTATAATAGGGGTATTTTTGCTTATGATATCATGTAATTGAAAAAGCTAACTGATGAAATATCACTGTTTCGATTGTTTCATATACAGACCCAGAAAATGGTCACATGGATTGTTCGGTACTGAGTCGGATCTGCTGTCAGACAAAAAGGAATTATATTCAGTAACTCAGGTATGATACAGCAAATCATCACGCACGCATGGTGTGCGAAATATTCAGTTGTACAAGTTTACAGTCGAAACAAAATATATTTCTATCATTAAATTTCTCTCCCAACCCAGTGTCATTTAAGTAAATTCCATGTAGGTCTAAATTATGGTTTTTATAACTTGTATATGGATCATATCATGTACAATATTTCAATTAGATTTTATTAATTTGTTCATAACATGATTTATAGAGTTCGTTCAGTTTATACTTTATTCAATAACTCACAATTAGATATATTAAAGATTTACTGCTTTAAAACATCATAAAGATATTAGCCAAGCAAGTGTATGGATGCTGAGAGATTTTCCATGCGTTGCACATTCCTTAATTAGAGAACTAGCATACAAGATAATTTTTTTAGACACCGATACAAAATGATATCGCAAACAGTACTTTTCTACGATTATAGCATTTTTCATGATTTATTAAAAACCTAACTATATTATGAAATTTAACAAGTATTCATTTAATTTCTAACAGCATAAAGAAATAATAGGAATGTTAATGATTACACTTGTAATAACAAATTTAGTTTCTACAAATTAATTTCTAACAACATAAAGAAATAATATTTGCAATAACAAATTTAGACGATATAATTGAAGTAATATTTCTACAAGAAAAACTAGTATGTTTAGTGAGTCCAAAAAGAACTCACCTGGATTTTGTTTTCCAATGCAGTTCAATGGAGCAATCTACACATTAAAAACATTCTAAGAATATTACAAACATATTAATATGAATTTAGATAACTTTTAGATATTTTTCTAATATTTATAACACACTCAAAATTGATTTTAGTATTAACGGATCTAAATTTGATAAATGGATCTGAATCCATCTTATTGGATTCCTAAGATTATGAATATTCTTTTTAGGTTATTAGGATTATTGGTTATTAAGGTTATTGAGTAGTAGGTGAGCTAACCTAGAATTCATTAAAATAATTTAATCCAAGAAGAAAAAGAAGAATATTATCTACCCTCTTGTCAAAAGGTGAGAACCTAAAACGTGGAAAGAGAGAGAAGGAGATACTCTTCTCCGTTGAAGTGGTGGCGGCTGCAACGCCAGCTCCTGAAGTGATTTTGAAGGTGGCTCTGACGAGATGAGTGAGAGGAGAATGTATGATCTTTTTAGGATTAGAATGAGTTGAATGTATGTTGATTTAGGGGTTTATACAGGATTAGAATTGAAGGTTTAGAATATGAAAGGTTCTAGTTTAATTAGAAAGTTTAATTTTGAGAATTAAATAAGGGAGTTTCATTGTTGAAATAATGGAGAAAATGAAGAGTTTGGAGGTTAGAGAAGGTGAAAGGGCTTGGAAGTTAAAGAAAATTAAAGTTTTGAGTGTTAGAAAAAATGAAATGCTTTGGAGGTTATAAAAAGTGAAGGGTCATATTTATTATTTGATTATTAATTTTGTTATTGAATTATTTATGCATATCAAAAATGAAGGGTCATTACGATATTATACATGAATTTCTCACCGAAAGGATAGAGTGTTGGAGGCTGTTACTGAATGGTCATTTGCATCAAAAAGATGACTAATAGCAATTGAACAACAATGATACAACCAGCTATGTTTCCAGCAGTCACCATCGCCAAAATTAAACTTCAGCTCTTTAAAACGTGTTCATAGCAATGAACTGGAAATGTTTATAGGCTATTCCTCTGAGAAAGTCATGTGATTATGTGCATTAACTTTTGTATTCCCCATGTTCATGGTGTAAATAGTATATACTAAATTGCAATAACAGGTATGCAGATCCATTAATTACCCTCACAAACTCAGAAACTGTTATACGCTGGACTACTACAATTATCAGCTTAACTAAAAAACACCAAAAAATTATTCATATTTTGGTTCGCCTTTTAAGTCATCCAAGACCATACAGCAAGAATGCCCAAATATAACTAACAGACTCAAATCCTACATAGCACACATTTGATTGCGAAATTCTAAAGAAACAAGATTTCCATGTAAGGCCCAGGCTTGAACCAAAGGGACGCTCACCTATGGGGACAACGCTAGAATATAAAAAAATAATAATCCTCAACTCTCACCACAATTCCAAAATATTGGTACAGTGAAAGGAATTTTAATATCATCAAAAGCTTAAATTAATGACTGCCTGAGTCAGCAATTAAATTAGACAGCAAGAGCCACAGCCCACACCCATACAAAAAGTGAATATGAAAGAAAGATATAAAGAAAGAAAGAAAGAAAAAAGAAAGAAAAAAGAGTGAAAATACCACATACGATCATGAACTACAGCATTTCAAGAAGCATAAAGGAATTTTTGGTCGGTATAAAAAGCATGTCTGCTGCATAGTAACAGAGTAAACTAACCTGTTAGCTGCACTAACAATTTTGTCCCGAAGCCCTTGATTTACAATTGTTGTTCGCTCCAGGGAGAAATTGCCACCAAGAACAGAGAAGGCTCCAGCTGTAGTAGTACCCATTTTATTGGCAAGGATAGACAAAGCCCACTCACGTAGAACCACAAGGACTGAACGAAGGAGACGCAATCTCAAGTTTGGTGAAGGCAAAAAGGCTCCATTAGACAACAGCTGGTCATAAATGCTAATTACAGGCTCATGTGCACCCTTGCAGGCAGCAAGAAGAGCTCTTGCAACATCCTCATCACCAACTAGTTCAACTCCTGAAGTCAATCGTTCCTGCAAGAAAAAGAAAAGCTAATTTATCAGCTAACCTACGAAAAACACAGACAAGGAAGAGAAAACAGTATTAAACATTCAATGTAAATGGTAAGATCTAGAAAGGAAGCAAAAAAGAAAACCCAATATAATACGAAACAAGAAACACAGAGTTACGATGGATTTTAGAAGAAAATTACCATAGCAGCCTTTTCAAGATGAAGACATAATGTGTCCAATGGCAGGCAAGCACCATCTCCTGGGTAAAAATTTGACCCCACCCTCTTCAGCACAGCACAAGCTTCTGCAACACCACCTCTTGAAAGTGCTTGATCCAGAAGTCTCGCCCAGGTTTCTCTAACAATCTTGCTATCAGCATCACCAGAATAGCTTGCAAAGTTTAGCATTTCCAGACATATCTGAGTACAAGATAGTGCAAAGAGCTTTTAGGTTACCCAAAAAAATAAAAATGAAAGAATACGGAAATATATTTGAACCTAAAAACTATTGAAGTGCAAATTTTTGCATGTACTGCTTCTATCACACTCTATATCTGCAGTGCTTTTTGAGAAAAATAGATCGCTGGCACGGAATGAAAAACATTCTCAGTGCACAAATGCAAACACATAATGAATCTATGACCTCAAACTTCATAATGAGCAACTTGAGAGGCATATCCGATATGCACAGTAACCAAACTTATAGACAAAATTAAAAGCTTGTAACGTAAAGTCATTTAGGAGCAGAAAATGTCACTCCAAGTATGGAAGGAAGCCCACAGTGGATTTCAGGAAGAAGAGGAAAGAAAAAGGGACAGACCACAGGGAAGTTTTGAAATTTTTTTCAAAATCGCTTTCAAGAATTAGCTCAATCAGTAAGTTCGAGGAATGAGTTGTTGGAAGTGCTAGACTTGAGTCCTAGTTGAAGCACCACCTTTAATTTTTCTTCTCTTTCGACAATACGTTCAGCTAAAATAATCATGTTAATTACCCAAGGTGACAAGGATAACGACCCACAGTCCAATCAAGATAGTCTCAACACAGAGAACAAGGGTGTACAGGAAGAAAAAAAAAAAAAAAAAAAAACATAGCAAAGCATAACAACAATGATGAGGCAGGGAAGAGCATGTCAACGGACAACAAGCCTGGGCCTCTGATTAGTAGCTGACTGCCTGCAAAGATACATGGGAAAAAAAAAAAAAAAAAAAAAAAAAAAAAAAAAAGGAGAAGTGGCATCTAGTGCTTCTGTGCTTGCATGCACAAAGCACAGCAGGGACTCTCACCGGCTGTTCAACTTCACCCTCTTGATTTACATAATTTTTTTTTCCCAAATAATATACTTTATTTTGTTTGTGAAATTGCTTGATATAGATTCAGGTTTGAGTGAAGAGGATAGTAGATTTTTTTGACTATAGGAAAGGACACCCATCATGACAGGGCTGCTGCATTAGACAGCAAAGGTCGGCATAGAACCTGGGACCTACTAAGTAGGGTAGGCTTGGTAGGGTAGGGCTAAAATTTGATCACCAATGAAAATGTTTTGGGGGTTGTAGAATGATGCCAAAAGGAAAATGGTGGCGGAGTTTGTCGAGGATAGTGGGGGCAGAGATAGTTTGTCTAGAAGAGACTAAAATGAATAATCCAAGTAATTGCCTTTAAAGGAATTTAAAGTTAAGAACAAATTCACTTGGGTCACTAAAAACCCATTGGGAGTCCAGAGTAACAAGGTTTAAATGCTTAATCATGATTTTCATAAATGTTTAGAAGTGTTCACATAAACCTTTACTTTATCGATTAGATTAAAAAGGATCGGTGACAAAGTGGTGACTGCATATTGATCTATGCCGCCGAGAGCAAAGGAAGAAGTTTTGAAACGAAATCCTTCATAGAAATCTTTCCTAAGAACAAGTAAAACTTGACTTCCCATGGATATTAGGGAGTGGATATTAGGAAGTGATGTTAACATTGTTAGATTCCTTGACGAACAAAAAGGAGGAGATAACAATATAAGAGATAGAAAAAATTTTAATGATATTAAAATTTTAATGATATTATCAGTTACATGGGTTTAATTAACCTACTGTTCACGAATAGACAGTCTACCTGGTCAACATAAGGGAGGATCCATGTTTTGTCAAGTTGGATAGGGTGTTCATACATACATATGGGATGCACAATTACTTTTTAGCTGTGGTGCTTTTTATTAAAAGATTGACCTCAGATCATATTCTAATTTGTCTCCACTAGGGGGAGCAAGTCCATATGAAGAGATACAAATTTTGGCTAGGTCTCGCGAGGTAGTAGAAGAACTTATTAAGGAGAGTTGGTCACAACTCATATTCGAGTCAGATGCAACAGGTATCTGGCACTCAAACTAAAAAGATTAAGAAAGATGCGAAGAAAATGGGAGGACGTTGGGATTACTAAAATATAGAAAAAGGAAGTTATGTATGAATATTGATCAAAAGGTAAAGAAAAAAGAAAGAATGGGCTTATGCTAATGGAAAAAAAACAATACATAGGAGTAAAATGGAGATGCTAGTGTTGTATCAGGAGGAAATTATGTGGCATCAGCGTGCAAGGTACAATTGGTTTAAGGGGATACAAATACAACCTTCTTTAACAAGATGGCTAACATGAGAAAGAGGGGTATAATGTAGAACGAGGATCAAATTAAGGATCGCATCCACGAACAATTTAAAAAAGATTTCTCGGACCTCCAAAACTAACAAAAAGAGATTCAAAAAAGTTCGGGGTAGGACAGGATTGACTTATCTGGGCTTAACAATACATTTACATAAGAGGAAGCGAAATAGGCAGTTTACGGGTTATACGTAGAGAAGGCCTCAAACCCGGACATTCCTCCCTAACCTCATTTACTTCTCATGTCTCATCTCCGGCAAGGCACTCCTCTTCCAGGTTCCAACAAAGAAAACTTCAACTTTAGCCTTCCTTCTCCATCTCCATTTCCATGGTCTAAACCATAGTTCTACAAAATCCAATAAATACCATAAAATCCCAAACTTCCCCATAACTCCTCTAGGTAGCCCCACTTCAAGCTCTCGTTAGCTCAAGGTCTCTCTCCAACCCAGCAAGAAGAAGCAGAGCCGGCCATGTTGTTACACTTTCAAAAGCCGTACCGAGAAGACAACTTTTCCAATTCTGCATCCTTTCTTCGATTTCATATTTAAGACACGAAATAACATACTCTCATATTATTAAAATATTGTAATTGAACTAGGATTCCTATCTAAGACTATTTAATAGATTCCTGCATATTCCTAGGAAGAACTCATGTGTTTTATGGCTATTTCACAATACATACTGTAACACGTGCACGAATTGGATATAAAATATAACAATGAGTATCTAAGGTAGATTTATTGACTTGTACATGTTTGATAGCTTCCATGAATGTTCATAAACGCATTAGAGTACCTATTTGATGATCTAAACAAAGTTTTAATTGGAGGCATTTCATTTAAACCAGTTTTAAATGATAAATTATATTTTTAAATTGCGTTATGATACAATATATATGTAGACATGTCATGAAGCTACTATTCATACCCGATACCATATCCAATGTTGTATCATATAAGTGTCCCCATGTGCACAAGTACTCATGTCTTCCTATTTTGCACGTACATGAACTCCTGATATTTCTTACATGCTATTAACCATACATACTTATTAACACCTGATTAAATCTAATAAACAATCAAGGATTGGAGGAATCAAATGGTGAAATTCTCTGTGTCGTGCCATGTTATTCCAACTTTGTGTTGCGAGACATATTATTCTTGTATCATTTTACGATACGTCTAGTTCCACGAGTCGGGGTCTATGCCATAATTCTAAATATGCACGAGATAATCACTTATACTTAATGGTACATCCCATTCAACGAGGACCTGGTCTTGGCCGAGGTCCCAGTTATGCACGGAACACTCCTAAAATACGTGAACCCTTCCAAAGTGTACAACTTGTACTTGTATTAATAAATTTCATATTTACTATATTTGCCTTGTAATTTACATATTTATTTTATACCATGTTATTCATAGCCACTGTTTTAAGTATCCCTGATACAGCTGATATATTCCCCTGATATATCTTTTTCAGGGTCAACCAAAACGATACGTTAAAAAATGGAGCCATATCATTTTGTGTGCATATCGGCCGATATTCACAATACCGATTGATATATCACCCTGATATCTCAGCTGATATGCTTCATTTTTTTCAATTGAGTTTTTAACTTAGAAGATTTGATGTCCATACCAATATTATTTTTATACATAAAGGAAATACAAATTCTTTCACATCTGCTTAAATCAACCAGATTTTTAAATTGTTTCAATGGAAACTTTAGATCGAAACATGCAATGCATTACAAATGCTAGATCTACATTGTGAAGTTAAAGTACTACTCAAGAGTCGACCTAAAACCTTATCTAAAAAAAATTTCTTCTTCCATTTCTCTTATTTTTACGTTTTTACTTTCTCAGCTATGTTTGTTATTGTTACCATTATTGTTATTCTCGTTGTTGCTATTATTACTACCAATCTTTTACAACTACTATCATACTAGTATCCTTGTCGTATCTGAACTTTAATTATTTTTATAATCTATATTTTTAACTTTAGTTAAATCTGTTCTGTAGTTTATTTTATTCTGTTATGCTTGATGTATGGACATATTATTGAATACCTTTATATATATTATATTATATTAGTTAAATAAATAAAATTCAACCAGCTCCAAAATATCAAATTTACATATTTGGAATGTATATAAACGTCCGATATGAACTCCCGATATGAACTCATATCTCTGATATATCGCCCGATATCCGCAATCCGATATGAAAAAAAATCCATCAGATATGATCTCGATATCCAATATTTAGAACCATATCCACAGCCATGCAACCATTCATGTGCACGCATTTCGGTTATATTTCTTCTGAGGTCCAACTTCTGAGTTCCCACATACTAAGTTTTAAAAGTAATGAGATAGATCTGTCATCCTTTGACCGATACTCCCAGGATCAAGCAAACCTCCAGTAATATCTAAGTAGGCTCTATTTGTTGATGTATATTCAGAACTCCAGAGTACAAGCTCATATTGTATATTCTTCTATTATCAAATATATATGTAGAGAAAAATGAAAATGAGCTGACAGCTTACGCAAGTTACCTGAGCTGCAGCTCATTTCCATTATCTCCAAATTTTTTTTTAAAAAAAATCTTTTGGATTATGATCTCGACCTTTTAGGGTTCACTCATACCCAATTTCACACACATAACACATATATATAGGCTGGGCTACTTTGGATGGTATTTGAACGTGGATACTATCAACCAACATCTAATAATGGACAACTCAAAATTAAAATATATGCAAGTAGTTGTGATCAACTCTTCATAAGCTATCTACAAACAAAATTTTATAAAAATTAGATTTGATTTAATCATGATCAAGTACAAACAAATTAAACGCAATAAAACACTTACAAAATTAACTAATTTTTGAGTGCTTGATCTATTAGTAAATCACACCAAATTCTAATGAAATTTTGTTTGTAGATAATTTATGAATGATTTATTTATGAATGATAAATCACATATACTAATATTTTCATTTTGGATTGTCCATTCTTAGATTATGTTTGATAAATCCACACCTAAATACTATCAATAGTAGCATAAACTAACAACTATACACACACACATAAATACACACACATATATATACAAACACGCATATACATATAATATGTTTCCATCTCTCTATTATTATTATTATTAGATAAAATAGTATTTTGTCTGCATGTTAGATCTTATACATAATGTGATTTATAGTGTATTTTTTCTACCTCGTGTACCAATGTTTAAATATACCGGCCATAAACATCTTACCTAATTAAGGAATATACTATTGAATCTTTCGTAGTATAATTAGGGTCATTACATGCCCCCACAAGATTAGGACTTTCATGTGGCTACTTTGTAGAGGGGTGATCCTCACATAGAAACCTCCAGAAAGGGGGCTAGCAAGGACTGGATTGTCGACTTTGCCATAAGAGCAATAACTCGATAAACCATCTCTTCCTCATGCAAAGAAATATTAGGACAGTCTAGACAACTACTAGAAAGACTTCTAGGAGTAAGAGTCTCTTTCTCCTGGAAGGATAGGTAGGCAGGGCAAGGCCGGATCAAGTACCCATCATTAAACGTATAATGTTTGTGACTTGAGCTAGTTTGTCCGGAAAGCTAAGAAACACAGACATGCCACAGGGAATGCCGTATCCATATCGAACACATATCCAATACAAATACATCACAAACACACCAAAAATCATGTCAGACACATGTGATGTGTCCAATAAAGTAAAGGAAAAATGTCGTGCTTCTTATAGGTTGTGTCTAAAAAAAAATTAAATGGTCAAAAAAAATAGAGAACAAACATTTGCTAAATTGGTAATATCTATACATACCTGTTAGCTTTATGAAATAATAATTTAATGTTTTCTTGTGGACATGAATTTTATTTCGTTTCTATGTATGAAGAAATGAATTTTTGTGTTCACTATGCTAATACATGGCATGCTGTCATTACCAGCTTTTTTATCTATTTGTTTATAGAGGGGAGGGAGATAGTAGATGCATGGTTGATGGTGACGCTTGTCCTTTGTAAAGGAGGACGATGAGACTTATTCATCTTTTATTCAACCTGAGATCAATTTTGGTCAAGTTTCCACATAAAGGAGGACGATGAGATCTTGAAGGACACGACTGCCCATGGTGATGGCTCATCCTTCATGGTGGCAATCAACAACTGACAAAGACCCGAGAGCCTACAGAGAATCAGCCACACAGGGAGCGATCAACACATCCTACAGCCACCGCACCAACACCATTAGATCTGCAAAACATCTACGTTCGTTGTACTACTATGTGTGTGGCTATGTATTTTGTATTAGTATATGGATGCAAGAAGTTCTATGCTCATGATCAGCCATGACGCTTTTTGTAGCCATTGTACTATAATTATGTAGGTATTTTTAATCATATTCTATTATGATTTGTTGAATGCAGAGGCTAACATGGCTCCCGCCATCTGACTCAAAAAGAAAAAATTATCCAAAGTGATTGGAATGCATTAATATTTTATAATCTTAGCATAATAGTAATTTAGGCATATACAAGGATCACTATCTCTAACTTAAAAAGGCAAGAGTCACAATTAACACTACTTTGTCCAAAATAATTCTCCACAAATCTTATGAAATATCATATCTTTTTGACTAATATATTTTAAAGTTCACATCCTTAACCCTACTTTTTTGCATGCACAATCTAATATGCTTTTATTACACTCCTAGAGAAAAATAATTGTCTTGTCTCAGGGATCATCTCTGTATAAAATCTAGATGCATAGAAAAATGTAAAGGTAGTAATTAATCTGAAGAAAATACCTCCCAAAGCTTAAATGGAACAGCATATTCATTGTATAATTGAGTAATGCTCTTCAATTCAAGTGCCAACTCTTTGGCCTTATCTTTAGCAATCCTTGCAATATCAGAATCAGGCTGTCCAGATTGGTCATTAACATGTGATTCAGCAATGCCCTGTGTGTCCTCTAATTTTGATGCCATCAGTTCTAGCTCCTCTTTAATTCTCATCTGGAATCGCAGAACAGCAAGCTTTGCTTCCAGCACATCCAATAATTGATCATCAACAGTGTTTTTTGCTGAACCAATTGGACTACCGCTGCTGTTTGCACTTTTAGCCTGCAGAACAGCATTGCTGAGATATTGATGCCTGAATTAAGATTAACAAATTTGTTACAATAGGGCAGTGAAATTGATGAAATATGATGCAAGAAGAATGTGCAAAGGAAATGAGTAGCAGTACTCTTACCTCTGCTCCAGAGTAGGAGCCTCTCTAGCATCACTGCATTGCCTTTCTGCCAACCTGTAAAGTATATTAGCAGCAAGGAAATGTTGTCGTTTCAGAACGTAATATTTTGCAAGAAGGTCGAGGTATTTGGTTTGACCGGAAGGAATAGGTCCCTCCAGAGGTCCCATCAGAGAAACCACCGGTGTTAATGAAGCTACAGCCTGAAAATATGAGAAGTTAAACACCACAAAATTGCAAGTCACCTAACAAGAGAAAACTTTGATCCTTTTCAGTTCTATGAAGCAGTAACATAGCAAGGAGACAGGACATTTTTGTTTAATTGTGCCCAAAAAATAAAATATATGTGCTTTGGCAGTTTTTATTGCAAAAAAGTACTTTGATTTAAGTACAAATTTCTGAGTGCCGAGCTATTTATGTTATCGTGTACTTGAATTTGCATAGAGGCATGTAATTGTGAAATTTGTAATGCCTAGCATACATAATCATCTTATTAAGGTAAATATAAGAAATAGTCAAATCAGTTACAAAAGCCCTTTTTAATTCGTTTTGTCGATGATGAGCCCTAATGTCGTATTAAACACAAATTATTCTGTATCCACTTTGTGCTGTCCCTTTTTTACGTATTTTTAAAAAAAAAACATATTTTTGAATCCTACAGTGTTTTTGTACGAATGTTTGCTGTTCTTTTTTCCCCTGTTTCATCCGGTTTTGCCAACTATGACAGTACCCATCATCAATCCCTGCCTCGAGGAACAAGCAATCCTTCTAGAGCATAAGTTTGACGATCCTATCAAACTAGTCAAGGCATAATGTTCAAGCTGCATTATCCACAACACCTATCATCAATATGGTATCACCATCAACTTTTTTCTCCCCTAGTTTGCACAAGTTAAAACAGCTAACAGAGAAACCATTCTTCTCCGTGCACATTACTCACTGGAATATTAGTTTTATACAAGATTCTTCAGTTAATCCTCAACACAAGAATAAGCAACAATCTCAATGAGTGGCACGCATGATGGTGGCTTTTCCCTAATGTCAGTATATTCCTATTTATTGGCACAAGTCACCTGCATACTCGTCAATCTGTACCTGGCAATCCATTATGTTGACGAAAAAAATCTAATGCGCTGAACTCAAAAATGCACATAAGAATGAACTCAAAAATGATTAGGGATGTACACAGGTTGAGAATGAACTCAAAAATGCGCTGAACTTGGATCCGTCCTTCAAAATATGGGCATGGATACAAATGATGCTAAACTATCCGAAATCCAAAAACCTAACGCACATCCACTTCTTATACAACTGCATGCCCACATATATATAGATTCTTCTATCACAATACATTACGTTACAAAAGCAACTTTATGTTTTATTATTTTAATAAAGAGATGAACTCTAAAAATAATTCACTTTCCTTTCCCATCACTGTTCCTATCCTGTCTGGCTAATATCCATCCCATAGTTGACCCAAATCTGAGTTTGTCTTTACCAAATATGGTTGTTGAACACAATATCCAAATTATGTTAGTATCAATTTCATAATTCCTAAAAAAAAAAAATAATCATGCAGTAAGACCTGCATCCACTTGTATGACTAGCCTCCTCACTAGAACATCACAGAACTGGCTCTTACCACTCACCTGATGTCTACAAAGCTCAGCCCCTGTCTCAGCAATGTCCACAGGTTTATTCGCAAATTTAGGAATCATATCTTTACACCTCTTATCTAATACTTCTGTATCTTTCAAATAGTATAAATTTCTTAAAACAGTCAAGACAGTATCTTTCAAGTAGCACGCATTTCCTATCACAATCTACTGTGCATGAATCATAAACTTGCATCTCTATGCCGTAAAGTTTTTACTTATATGATTCAACTTAAATTTGAGAACAAGGTGATAGGAGAATGAACCTAGCAGGTTATTCTACTCTATATGTGTTGTCCACATTGCTTTTATATCCAGACTCATCCTAGCTTGGATTAACTGTCGAGAAATCTAACAGCCACATTCAGCAACTGGTTATCAACTTTATCTCAACCATCTGAGCAGCCTTTACATTCCTACACAAGGAAACCACAGCAAGAAATGGGCTGAAAATATTGTTTGAATGAGACAGACTATAGTGTTTAGATTACAATGGAGTGGAAAAAAAATCTAAAATTAATTAAGCATCAGCCCATAATACCATTTGGAAGAAAAACAGACGATACAAAAATATTGCAAGAGAAAACAAACATAATTTTGTACATTGTAGCAGGTCACTTAAAGGTGAAAATGTCGCAAATTGTAAAAGATAAGATATGCATTGATATAATACATTACTCTACGAATAGATAAATTATTCAGATAAGTGAAGGATAAAGAAAACTAACTGAATCAATAAACCAATACCTCTTGTGAAGGCCTTCGTCCAGCAGTCTGAAGAAATGACACCAAATCAGAACCACCATACTCAAGTAACTCATTCTCAAGACCTAGTTCGATCAATGTCCTATACAAATGCTCATGGAATGCTGTATCTGGCCACTGAGCACTAAGCTGAACAATTTGCCGAATGTATCTGTTGCGAGAAGCTGGGTCAAGGACAGATGCTCTCTGTCCAGTATCACCTTTTAGAGAACGAATGGCATTCATAATTATTTCATAGCATTGCTCTCTTTGAGCAAGAACACTATCCCGAAGTCCTGGATCAATTTTACCATTGAAGGCATCACCGTTGGGATCTAGAGCCTGAGCCTTTTGCAAAGGTAATCGAACCACAGCCTCATAAAATCTATGGTACAAGAAATAGCTAATGTCACTCCTTTATTCCCCTTAATGACCAATAGTAAATTTGGGAAGTGGAGCTAAAGATTAGCTGCAGATGACAGAAAAAAGAAAAGAGAATGGAAGTACAATCATTCCTCATATAAGACTGACCTTAAGTCTTCAAATCGTTTGCACACAGCTCTTAAATCTGCAGATTCTGGAATTTTCGTTAGGTGATTGAAAGCATCTCTAGCAAGCTTCTCCTTCTCATCAACATTGCTGGCAACAGAAGCTTTCTCTAGACATTCCACAGCTAGAAAATACTTGTAATCAGACTCATTATAATAGCTCGGACAACCTTCCCTTAGTTTTGCGCTAATTTCATCTACTGTTCCCCGACCATCAGGACCAATGTAGTACTAAACATACAGAAGAACTATCAGGCACTTGTTTTAAAGAACTAAACATTTCATAACTTACATTATTGTCAGCAAAACTTAATTACAAAGTTATACAACAACAAGAGAAAAGTATCAGGTTTCTATGTATAGTTATCATATAGATACAAAAAAAAAGGGCAGACAGACAAACCCGCCATGAAATCACAAACTCTAAGTATCCATAAGTGATGAATGGAATATTACCTCCATAAGCCTAGAAATAAGTTGCATGGCTAGCTGGTCGCCCTCTTCAGAACATACTAACTGATTGAATGTCAATTGAACAAATCTCTGACAGATGCTGCTGTTTAAACCCTGAATCAGGCGAGTAATATGATGCTGTGAAACAAGTTGAAGTAAGAAAAGTGCTTCACTCGATCTGCGAAGCAACCGCCTAAGACATTCCATTGCCCTCACCTGAATGATCAACTCAAGACTAAGCAAATCAAACCTTATGAGCATATCAAGAACCAAGTTGTAGCCGCTTACCTCCATGGCAGCAAGTTCAGCTGGAGAGTAGAGAAGGCGCTGCCTTTTGTTTGATGCAACACTGTCTCCTGGATTGGTAAACAAATTTCTCCCTGCACTTTGACTACCATTTCCTATATCTGAAGCAGCTCCATAGAGAATGGAGCCAGTAAAATCTCCACGCCCAGCAACATAACCATAAAGACCCCTTCTCTTGTTTCTTCTAGATCTTAAAAACTGCTCCAACGAGCGAATCTTGCTCTCTAGAATTTGCATTGCCCTCACAGAGAGTCTACAATCAACAAGTCCTCCAAATGGAGTATCAGCACCTGCTCCCCCGCGAACAACCATGACAGGAAGTTCCCATATAGGAAAAAGCAACCTGGATGAACACAAACAAAGTCCTTCATGGGCACCGGAGAACACGGGTTCTGCTTCTTGAACAACCTGCCCCATGCTGAAGCCTCCTGTTGGAGCTCTGGCATTTGACATGGCAGTACTACCATTAAGTTGTGGCATTCCAACAATTCCAGGATCTTCAAAGGTTTCTGCTGCCTTCTCGGCAACAGAGTTGCTTATTAGACATCCCTCGTCGTACACTAGCCTTGCAGCCAGCATTAAACACATTGCAGCGGCCTCTCCAACTCCATAGTGATTAAAAAAATCTTCTATTTTTGACCGCTGTGCATTAGACTCAAATAGCCTCCTCAAAATATCAACCGGCCTATTGAAAACAACCTCCATCAGCCCCATGGTACTGAAAACCACAATTCTCCTCCTTGGGAGGATATGTTGAGTTGGCAGGTCACCTCTAGCCCAAAGTTTGCCTGATGCCTTTTCAGATGATTCACCAAATCCGGCAAAAGCTTCCGCATCAGAGTACAGTGACTGCACAATATGTGCAGTATCTGGTGGTGGTAAAACATCTGTTACAGAGAGCATTCGCCCCTCAACAGGCAAGGATGATACCAGTTCTCGTAATGCACGAGAACTTCTTGAAGACAAAAAATTATTAGACAGAGATGACTGCATTGCACTGGAATCCCTGTTCACTATCAGAAGCGAGGATATAGAGGGGGCTGATGAATCCGACAGTACAAGGGTTCCCGCTGAATAAAAAGCAGTCTCTACTTTCAAAGCCAGATCATCAGGCTGTGCTCTACCAGCTGCAGATACAGCACCAAAAGTAAGCCCACCACCAACTCCTAATGGGGGTGAAGGCCTAGTTGCAACAACTTTCAAGCAGCATGGCCTTCGATGGCCATTACTTAGCCCGTTTAAACCACCTACAGAGCCATTATTTCCTCCAGTCGAGGAAGTGGACAGGTACAATCTTCTTCCATCAGACAAAACAGCAACCAAGTGTAGCCATTTTGATTCGATGGCTGTTAAAGGTGCAATACAAACAATTGATGGCTTTACACTGCGACCAACTGCCCTTGGTCCGGTCAAGCGTCTAGCCTGTGGTTCCCGTGGATCAATCAAATTCCTTTCTTCAGCAATTTTCTTGAGAGGACCATTACCATCTGCTCCCATATCAAAAACCTGTAGCTTCATACCTTCTGTTCGTGCATACAGGATATGCCTTTCATTATCAACAGCCATATCAACAATTGGATCAACAGTTCCAAATTTAAGGGCATTTGGCAAGACCCACCTGCAATAAAGTAGACAGATTATACACAAAATGTCATGCAACCACAAATTAGAAGCTGAGTTAATCCGTTGACAAAAAACAGTGAAATCCTCAAGTCATGTACAAACCTTGATACCAGACTGCTTAAACCTGTTGTGAGGCAAATTTTACGACAACGCTTACGCCAACTGGAACCAGTTGTGTACTGCATCTCATAAATGTGACCATCACGACCAGCCAAGAAAATATGGCCTTTCTCTGTACATGCAATGCATGTCATAGTGACTCCATCAGATGGAATTGTATAATCAGGTAAGGGCTGTAATGAAATCTCAGCAAATGGATCTGTTCCATCCCCACTACCAGTGCAGCATACGCCAATCATAAATAGCTACAACCATAAGAAATTGATAAATAAACAAGTCCCACAGAATATCTTCTCTAAGAAATAATAGAGCTGATAATTATGTTTCAAGAAGATACAGATATTGATTGCCATATGATAATGAAAATTTAAATGGGTCCAGCATTGAGGACAGTGATAGATAGCTGTACCTACAACAAGACAAGCTAAAAAGCTAATAAATCACGACTAAATGAGGAAACTAAGAACTAAGGCATCTTTGTTCAGAACAAAATTCCCCAGTACATTATTTTAATAAAATCCCATCATCTTTATGTACACTTATAATCTGGATTCATAAGCAAATTAATGGACATAGAGCATTTGAGAATCAACTGAATAATATAAGTTCTATCATTCTTTGTAGCTATTAAAAGAAATAGGATGCATCTCTGATGTAGCTGAATAAATAAATCAACAAATAGCACATGTGAACATATACATATATACATCTCCAGTCATTCTTTTGAGCTATTAAAAGAAATGGGATGCATGTTGGGCATAGATGAATAAATAAATCAATAGATAATATACACTACCTGCATAAATAATCAACAAAAATTAACACGCCAAATCTCATATATGCACTAAAAAGCAGTTAAGAAAAAAAATTATGGCAACAGAATTTCTGGATTACTTAAATCTCAATGATATTTAAGATGTCGGATACCACAGACATTCCTCAAAAAGTTCATTTTTCAAATTTCTTATTCTCATGCAAAACTTTCACTAAATTGTGTACCTTAAATAGAAAATCACTTCAAATGCATGACACAAGTAACCGTCGATGGTGACAATGAGTTCTTTCATTGAACGTGGATGGTAAATTCAAGCTTCCCAAGTAGATATTACAAGCAAAAAGTTGGGACAGAATAGTTATTTTGATACCAAAATGTGAGTAAATATATTTTTTTTTAAAAAGAATCCAAGCAACACAATAAAACACTAATTTAAAATGTATTGCCATTCATAAGACACAACCTCCCACAATCTTGAACAATCCCAGACATCATGAGCAGACCCACAAGCACATAAGAAACTAGAGGTTCTCAAAATAAAACGGCATCCTCATGAAAAGCTCTAGCCAGTATACTCCTATAGAACCTATGTGTTGCATCCTATATTAAAAAAAATATGGAAAGTTACCTCAATCATACAATACAAATACAGAATAGTTGAAGCAGAGAATAATGAATTGGAATATTCAAATTACATCTTATACTGATAAGAAAATACAAATAATCTTAACCAGTAATCCAAGTATAAAGAAGTCAAAGCATGTTCAGCAAGTCTACATTGCTACGGGAAACATATTAAACATATATCTTTGACAAACTAAATATGGATCAAGAGCCCAGAAATTTGTTACGAGTGTGAACTAACAATTGAACATGGAGTCACACTCAATTCACAAATAAGTATCATATACTAGAATGCATGGCCCTTCAGGCTCCAGCAACAAAATGATATAACCAAAAAATGGAGTCAGCAAATGGTATGTGAATTCCTGATCACACAGGCTGTAGAAAAGGGGAAATATATTTTATAAATAATTAATCAAACTAAATCCACCTTAGACAGACCATAGAAGAGAAATACAGGCCTCAAGGAAAAGATTGATTTTGAATCAATCAGCATTTAGACTAAAATGATTTGTAATTTCACAGCTAATGTCTGAGATCCTACAAACTCTACATACAGGCACCGTGAGATGGTAACTAAAAAAGGCACTGAAGAAATTTTCTTTGCCATCAAAATTGACTAGCAAAACAGTACCCCCTCCGATCCAAAAAAAAAAAAACATCTTATCGCTTTGATTTTGGTCCAAAGGGAGTGCCATTTTGAGTGATCCAACAAACTTTAATGCCTTGTCCCTCTTATATGACAAGTTTATCCTTCATTTTAAATACCCTTCTCTCTCTCACTCTCTTAATTTGGAAAAGATAAAAGGGTATATTGGACATTTATAGCATTTTATGATTCGCTCAAAAAACAAATGATTACTTCCTTAAACCCTAAAAAATTTTCATTTTGGACCAGAGAGAGTAACTAATTTTCAAAGCCTAACTACTTTACAAAGCAAATAAAACCATCACACAGAAACAAGGTACCATAGTAGGAATATGAACAGGAAAATCTACAACTCTATGATCTAATGTAACATGTAGAACATGAAAACAACAAAAGAATCAAGCACATAGATAAATTCACTTGACTAATGGCATACAATTCACTCATGCTGGGAGAGCGTGAAGGCCAACACCTTAGATTGAAAGGCCTTCCGAGCGATGCGGCCCGAGAACTGGATGTATAAGCACAGAAATAGCTCTCAAGGAATAAGAGGATGCATCATAGACAATCTGATACTATGTAATGGAAAGAAAATGTAGTATCCACAGGAACACAAGCTAGATAAAAAGACCACCGTAGAAGGCAACAAAACACAGAACATAGAAAGATCTCAGTCATACCCGGATTTAAAAAATTTTAGTTGGATGTGTTTCAGGTGTGCCAAAAGAATAAGAAGATGCATCATAAGCACAAAAATAGTGCTCAAGGAATAAGAAGATGCACCATAGACAATCTGATACTATGCAATAAGAAAGAAAATGAAGCATCCACAAGAACAGAAGATAGATGTAAAGGCCACCATAAAGGCAACAAAATACAGAACAAAGAAAGATCTCAGTCATACCTGGATTTAAAAAATTTTACTTGGATATGTTTCAGCCTTTCAGGTGAATCAAAGGTTTTTATGATACATCAAAGGAGTATCTGACACATCAACCAAGTATGGATAGCCTTGAAGTTACTGTCAAGAAGTATTACACATACACATCCGTGGAAGTTTCTTACAATTATTTCTTATTCAACAACAACAATGCAACAGTTCACAACCATGTCTGAATTTTCATTCTTCTATATTATTGCTAAGTCTTCCGTTATTAACTTATCCCCAATTATCAAGTAATTCTACATCCTAATTAAAATAGCATCAACTATGGACCCTTCTCCTTGATACTTCAAGAATAGACATCAATTACTAGTAGAAAGATGAATCACGATATCATCCACCTAGAAAATATGCAGTAGTTTAGAGACAAACAAATATCTTCAGGTAAACAGCAAAATCAGATAACATAGATGAAAAGTGTAATCAGTATAAAAAGTAATTTTAGACTAAGGTCGCCGCCTGGTGCAAGCAGGTTTTGAACCCTAGACATTTTGCCCACTGCTAGGAAGCATTACCACCGTGATACAGCAACACTTGTGCAATCAGAGCAATTGTACTTCGCATAACACAGTAATAATTTTCTTAACCACAAGAGCTTCAGTATTTTAGATCCAAAAGATTATACTAAAGCTTCCAAGGTTGTCAAATGATGAAAATTTTAGTCCATATTATGAATGTACAAACCGTTAAAATGGAAAGAGGGAAGTTGGCAAACAGCTAAGAAGGTGAAAAGGAAATTTCCCAATAATACATATCAATGTAATATGTCATGTATGTGGAAAATACTAATAATGAGAAGAGGATCTCAGAAGTAGGTAAGCGGACAAAGAGTGGCTGCAGCCTTTGCTCTAAAAAAACTGAAATTTCCAACAGAAGCAATAACCATATTCCTACCTCAACAGGAGTGGCTAGCACTAGGAGATACTGGATGGCTTCAACAAAAATGCCAGGCTTTGATCTAGCAAACCCAACGGCACATATAGCTTGTTCCTCACCGCTATATTCAGGGCATTGTCCATCCCTATAACGCATAAATCACTTAAAGCATTAGCTAACACAACAGGAAGGTAATAATTAAAATAAATCTCTGAAATAACAAATCCTTTTTATGCAACCAATCTTTCTACTTTCTAGATAACAACATTAGAAAGAAGAACTAAAAGCATGGTAAATAAAAAAAAAATGACATCGATGTTAGATGTGACTAACTTTTTGACAATGTTGTACCATCACTTCATTATTAGGATTCTCCTGGTCCCACATGATTCGCAGCATCCACCCCTCAATTTGGAGATGACATCTACATTGCCGAACTAGGAGAAGAGGATTTGAGACATTTGTCTTTTTTATGTACTTTTTATTTATGTAAGAACTAATATATTATGAGGATCACTTATATGGGTGATCGAACTCCTTAATTTTGTTGTAATTCTATTATCTATTTGCTAATGGAATGCGGAGGGTTCCCACCTATTGTTTTGCTTCAAAAAAAAAAAAAAAACTAAAACAAGTTAAAAGAGTAAAGGGAAGACAAAAAAAAACATGGATGGAGGTGATACGAAAAGATATGGATTCTAGAGATTTAAATAAGGACATATTAATTGATAGCTGATATGAATGAATGGAGAAGGATTATCATTGTGATCAATCCGGCGTGATTCTCTTTTGGTTCATGTAGCCTAACCCAAGTACTTGGAATAATAGGCTTTGTTGTTGCTGTTGTTTTTTTCTTTTTCTTCAGCATTTACCCTATGGAACCATGTTAAATTTCAGAAATAGTAAGACGCTATAACTATCTAGTGCCAATCTACTTATCTTTATAAATGATAAAAGTTATAGACAATTATAAATTCAACTCCAACACTAACACTACAACAATAATTATAGTAATACTGTAATACTCATATGACTCCTACTCTAATAGAAATGTTTTAGATATTAAAAGGATAAGTGTTATGATTTCAATCCTAACTCAATTAGGTAGCATAAAACATAAAGTTAATAAGCATCATTCAATTAATCATTAGGTCAACAAGAAACATGTACATGCCTATTTATGTCTTCATAAGAACATTGGCTTCTCAAAATGCAATTTTTGGCCCTCCTATGAACGAAACAAAGAATACAAAAACCTAGCCAAGCTTGCCAGGGTAATGTTTGACTCTTATGATTGCCAGGTGGAGTGAACATGAACCCTCAATCTTATATTGGCCTGAGATATCCTCAAGAAATGTATCCTAAATTAATATATAGATTTTCAACCAAGATAAAACCTCTTCCCAAGTTTAGCGTGCATCTAATAAAAAAAATTTGAAGCAAGTCTTAAAAAAAATCAAAGCTCTGTCCCTCAAGCATGGAACTTAGAGAACTGAATCTAATAATGCACAACAATGAAAATGCAGAATAGAATATGTTTGTTCACACAAAACACAACATAGAAAAGGTTACACTAAAATTGATATTCTAATTATCCCCGATATATCCCCAAAATATATAGTTTTCCAAGGTCAGCAGCGATGATACACTAAGAAAGAGGTCATTGGTTTTGTGCACATATTGACCAACATTTACAATAATGCCCCATATATAGTCCTTATATATCACCTTGATATATCATCCAATAAGATTCATTTTCTACAATAAGTTTTTTACTTAGAAATAAATTTGATGTCAATAGACAATATCATCCCTATATATAAGGGAAAATCCAAATTCTTTCACCTCTTCTTAAATCAACTTAATTTTTAAATTTCTACGTAGACAAAGTTTCTCTAATATGCCAATAGTTAAAAATACTATAGATCTACATTACATAGCTTATTTCACTACTACTCAAGAAGTAAAATCTTATTTAAGATTCTCTTCTTTCTTCACTTCTTCTCTCTTTATGTCTGTTGCTAGCTCAATAACTGTTATTGTCATTGTCACTATTGTCATTATCATTCTTATTATTATTACTTCCAATCTGCTTCAAGTAGTATCCTTCTTGTGTCTTAATCTCAAATATTTCTATAACATATGTTTTCAATTTTTATATACTTTATTTTATTATACTTTATTTTATTATGTTATGTCCATATATATGAACATATTCTTGAATATCTTTACATATATATTGTGATATGCTAGTTAGACAAATGAAATTAAACCATAACTAAAGTATCAAATTATTTGACAGTATATCTAATGTTCCATATGAACATTTATCTTCAACGTATTAAATATGAAAGAAACTCATCTAATACAATTCCAATATCTGATATTTAAAATCTTGGCTAAAATAGAAAGTTGTAATGTAGGGAAAAAAAAAATTATGGTCATTGGTTGTAGTATGTTGTGGCCATATAGTTTGTAGCCCAGTATTACTTGACATGTGTTTCCCTAAAATTTCTCCTCATTTTTGTGAAGGATTATACATAAGGAAATTATGGGTGAAGAAGATCTGATTTAGAGATATGAGCAACCATGGAAGCACAACTTAACCTATAAACCTATATTATGCACTAACCACTTCTATAGAAGCTATATATTGATGTTGTTGAATTAATCATAAAGAATAAAGAAAACACATAAACCGTTTAAGGAAATCAAAACCATACATCAACAAAAACATTTATCATCCAGATATATGAAAAAACATAATTTTCATCTGCTTAGCATAGATTAATTTAACAATTTCACATCTACAGAGGGTGGCCTTTCCTGATTGAAAGTTTTGCAGCTCTAATGTTTCACGACTTTAAAAACAAAATTAAAATCAAGATACAAAATTCTTAAAATTAAACTAATCAAACTGCTAAGAATAAAATGTGCAAGGGATTTTATGCAAAATAATATAAAAACGTATAAAAATTAGGGATGACATTTTAGATTATCTTCTACACTTATCCTCAAATATTTCCATCCTCTGTTTTCCTCAATTTTAAACCTTGATCGGTTGATCCTAATTCTAACTTTATCACAGACAATCAAGAAAAGCATGAGCATTCTCCATAAAATCTATACCATAAATGAAAGTTCACATTAATAAAAAGGACTGAAGTAATTGAATGCCTAGAACAACTTTCTAAAGAAGATGGCAATCTCACCATTTGTCAAAACGCCAAAGAAATAAAGAATTGTCAACTGATGCCCAAGCTCGACGGATTTCAGGAAAAATTCCACATAGTGCTGTTCCTTCACCACCAGAGGCATTGTATCTTTCAATTAACACAGGAGGTAATTCCCGGGTCTCTGCAACTTCAGCCAAAGGAGGCCACTGCAGCACAGATTATCATTATAAAGGAGGGGAACTACTATTAAGGCAAGAAGGGTGCATTTATTCCAAGATGAAAAAGAGTACACTGAAATGAAGGAGAATATACAACTACTCCACAAGTTACATTACAATATGAACAATTTGATCTAATAAATATGTAAGATAAGAAATATGAAATGACAAGAACTACATCTAACCATAATTGCCAACAACTTGGAGCTAAACTAGAAGCCTCCATTGAGCTAGTGTTTAGAATTGTGAGTAAAGGCTAAGCCTTCTGCCCCATAATGTAATCAAGAACAACAAGGAAAATATACAACTATGTGTATGATAATGTAGACTGAAACCAATTAAAACTGAGCGAAGATCATTGTCCTCTTTTGACTCCCTGATTTATATTCAGTAAATGCATGATGATGTGAGAAATTGAATAATTTAAAATGTGAAAATATGTTCCCATTAAAAAATAATTTTCTTTTGGCTCTTTGGTTTCTGTTTATTCCTTAAAAAAATGAATAAATTCACTATACTCTCCAATGCTTCCTCTAGAGTTTCTTAATCTATGGGAACTTTTGAAAGTTGATTCTAAGTTGCATGAACTTAAACAACAAAATAGTAAGCATTCTGATGAGAAAATTGGTTAACTAGGTTTTGTCAAGTATTTATATCGCCCCAGTTTCATTGTGCGCGTTGCGAAGTTGAGATGCTTGATGTCCTGTAGAAGTTCACAGAATTTTATCAGAGCTTCTAAGGAGCACTAAATTGTCCTCCCCTAGACTACCAAATTCGAAGGCAAAACTATTTGATTATGGTATCAGAAATAAATTTTGCAAATAATAACTCCTTCATATAGTTTTAAGCCCAGCATGTCGAACATTCTGAAACCTAAGAAAGAAGGAACACATTGCTTGTTGATACAAGTCTCTTTTCAAATCCTATAACAAAAAACTTAAGTTTTCTTTTTAACCATCAATATTAGCATTCTCCCAGTCCTATTATGGAGCCTATAATGGAGTTGCAATTATGCCTGTTTATCAGTAGTGTAAATATACAGTGGAATATACAAAATCCGAGTTGTGAGCATACCAGTTTTGTGGTTTATAATATGTCTTTGTCCTGCTAACGTCAATCTCTATATTTATCAAATGTATTCTCAAAATTTTTAACAATTTTCCCTTAAAAAAAAACTGAGCCTTTACTGTAAAAAAGGTCTAGACACTTCAAATCTAGTGATCAGGCACAAATTTTTTTTTCCCTTTAGGGCTTTTTTCATGTTAATAATCTAAAGATAAAACCTACAATTGATCTACGCAAAATCATCAAGCAGACACCTTTGCAACGTAAATTTAGGTATCAGTGTTTGCATTTACTGAATACAAACTCCAAACCCTAATCTAGTAACCTGAGAATTCTCGCTCCAGTATAAACTAAATCTAACAAGGTTCAAAGAAACTTTCAGCATAACTAGAGAAATTAACGACCAAATTGCGCAAAATTTCCCTTTTTTAGGGTTTACTTGCAAGGTGTAGACGTACCTCTTTAGGATGCGATGAATAGGGATGGCTGGAGTATCTGGAAGCTTCGAGGGACTCCTCGAGGTCGAGCTGGCAGGCGACGTCCTTGCCGATGCACTCGCTGATGTGGAGCCCCGCCGAAGCCACGTCGGGGCCGACGATCTCGTCCTCCCATGCCATCCCCTTTCTCTCTCTTCCGTCAAAATCCCAGAGAAAGAAAGAGAGGGGGCGAGGAGAGAGAAGGAGAAAACCCTAGCTCGAAGGAGGGGAGAAAGAAGGAGCAGTGGCGGGAGTTGGAAAAATTTGGAGAGAGAAAGTTGGCGCTTTTGATTTTGGACTTTCGATTCGATTCAAGGGGGGAGAAGAGGGAGAAAGAGAGGCGGGGGAGGAAAAGGGTTTTGGGGCGGGGGTTTGGAAATTTTTGTCATGGGCTTGGGACTCGCGACAGAGAATCGGTGGGAATTTGGGTCTTGGGCGCCTCGTTAGGTTCAGCCTTTCATTATGCAGTGATGGCTGATGGTTCGCCATATTTTGCAATTTATTTCGAACGATTTGAACATTAATTATTTTTTCTACTTTTAAAAAAACATTTAAATAACTATTTTTAGAATTTAATTTTTTTTAAAAATAACCATTTTATCATATTATTAGAACTTGGTAGTCATCTATTTCTACGAAACTTCATGGATGGTAATAGAATTTTGTTTTGTAATTTTTGATCCATTTTTTTTCCAATTCTGGATCCACAAAGGTTAACTGTGCGTTGATTTTTTTTTTTTTACTTGGATAAATTTGGTCCGTCGTAAAGTGGTAAATAAATTATTTTTTTTTTCACAAATATGCTTGCCTGTGTCAGTATTATTTAAGTAAGATGAATCATGATTACTGTTTTAATTAGATAAATAAAAAAATCTCTTTATTTTTCGTTTTTTTACTTGTAATCGTTACGGTTTTTTTGCTTTACTTATAGAGCTTCTTACTGGAAGTAATGGCAAACAATAATATTATGTAGGTTACAAGTTAAATTATAATAAATGTTCAGTCTTTTTTGGATGCTGGGTAGGGAAAATAATAACGTTTTTTTTTTTATACTCAATTCTTTGAAATAATTAAGGAATTGATTCTTTGACTAATGTCATCGGATTATTTTTCCGTTGGTTTTAGTCATATACCGTTCATATCTCTACCTTCATGATTATTGCCATTGTTTTTCAAAAAAATTGTTAGCTGTATTCTCCATCTCCATCTAACGATTGGGACCACTTATAAAATAAATTAATTACTAAATACAATTAATATAATCTAGTAGCATGTGGTAATTTCAACAATTAGGTATGCCATTAGATATATAACTAACTCATAATTTCGATCTGCAATATATTCATAAATCTTCACATACTTACAAACAACTCATGACCTTAAAAAACTTTGGAAAAACAAGAAATTCCATAATAAAAACATCTAGACTAGAAATATGCAGGTTTAAAGAAATAATAAATACATGTTTTTAATTTGTTATGGTTTTACTTTGCGTTTTGGCCAACAACCGCTGTTACAAGAAAGTTAAGGCGTTTGATGATTGATTTGACTCTTTGTTTGTTAGAATCTAGTTATTTTCTTGGTGCAACGTACACTTGACAGGACAAACAAAGAGATTGAATTATTTAAGGTTGAGCTTCGGAGTTTAGTTATAAAGTATTTTGAGGTATTCAGAAATAATGTGTTCTAAAAAAATATTTGTTTTTAAATTTTTGGATAAGTGTTTTGAGTGTTTTCAGAACACGCAAAAACACTTAGATATGTATTTTGAAATAGTTTTTTAGAACATTCTAAATCAGCGTGTTTTTTTAATGTTTAGAAATTTTATCAAAAACTACCTTTATTTCAACTGTCTCCCGAGTCTTTTTTTTTCCCAATTTTTATTTTCACCCTGACTCCTATCTGAACCTCTCTCATAACCTTATATTTTCTTACTTCTTTTCACATTGCTTTCTCTTTCCTAAAAAAAACCGCGATTTTTTTGCGCAAAAAGAAAATAAATCCATCTTTTATTTTCTTTAAAGATAAAGTTTAGGATTTTATAGTGCAACTCGATTCCAATCCGATCTCTTTTTCTACTAGAAAAATTAGAATTTCTTCTCAATTCAGATGAGTATAATTTATTACCTTTCTATTTTAAACTTTTCTATTAAATTTTCCATATTATCATATCATTGTTCTTTTTGTTTATTTAGTTTTTCAATCAAAAACTCAAAAAGTTATGATGTAAATATCTAATAAACTCAGTAATATTCCAAAAATTAGTTTTTCTATATTGAGAGAAAAAAAACTACTCTGATTGTAGAATGAGCAAATAAGAGATAATGTAATAAGACGTATTATTAGTCCAAAAGTACGATATTTTGTTTCAGGTAAAATTATATTAATTTAAATATAATTTGTATAGAAGGGTTTGTTTTATATACATTTATGAAAACCGTGAAAATTTATGAGAAACTAAACTCGCAAGCAAATATTTAAACACTCTAAAATTTATGGTAAAAACACTCTAAAATACGTAACACAAAAATGCTTCAAAACATATATTTAAAAAACACTTCTAAACACTTTGTTTTTAATATCCAAGTACAACCAAAGGGAGAAAAGAAAGTAGATGGGAAAAGAAAAATGGGAGTGCATATGTGAATCACACTACACTCTGGATATATCAAATTCTATATCCTCCTCTTTCCATTGCAATTTCGATTTAGGAGCAGAGTTCAACATGCGAAAAAAAGAAGAATTCAGGTTTTACATTCCTAGATTCAAAATTGGGTCTAAAATTAAAGTTAGAGTTTAATTCGGAGTTATCAGTCCCGTATCAAAACTTCAGTCAAAAAAAAGTCTGTAGCTTTTAGAAATCGCAGTTCTCGTTCCGGATTTCCTGTAAATTGTTTAAACAACTAGACAATGACCAAGTTTGAATCATGTACATGCCCCGAGCTTGATCCCTTTTGTAAAGTATAAAATATAATTTTGTTTTTAAAATTTAAAATTAATAAATTAAACTTTTTTACAAGAATCTCCCCTTTCCTCTGACCATTTCCCCAGAAAAGGAAAAAAGGCCTACTTGTTTTCACTTTTTTAGAAATTATTAATTAAGAAACTATCAATCATACATCTAAAATAGAAGAATAGATAATGGATAAATGCACATGAATATGGAGATGAGGGAATGTTTGTAATTCTAATAATCCAAAGAACATTAAATTATTATCTAGAAATCGAAATTAAGAAATAAGGGGCTGTTTGGTTTGGTTTCATGTTGTGTTGAGAAGTGAAAATATAATGCATTTCTATATTTGTTGCAGTGTTAATTCGTTTTGCTATAAAATTGGAGCAAAGACTACAAAATGCAATATTTGCTACAAAATTTAAACAAAATGCCGCAGCAAAAGCTGTGAAATGGCCGCAACATTTGTACAACAACTGTCTATTTTGCATATTTACTGCAGTTTTACCGCAAGACAAACGCTGAAATAGGGTAAAAATATATTATATTTTAAATTCCCCACAACAAAATGCAACCAAACATTCCCTAAGAACACGGTCTATTACATACTAAATTGATTTATGGATTAATTACACTCAGACCCCTTAATATGAGGCATGTAATACTTAGACCCCCTAAAATTTAAAATTACATTCAGACCCTCTGGACCAGGTGGTCTGATTGTAATTAAAATACGGTGATTTAGATACTTCAGGGGGTCTAAATGAGAGTCTTAAACTTCAGAGGTCTAAGTGTTATATGCCCTATCTATAGGGAGTCTGAGTATAATTAACCCTTGATTTATTGTGCTATAAAATATGGATAAATTGCCTCTAGTTAATAGTAAAACTTCATTTTTTGAGGGAACAATAGGTACTTTAAATCCCCTGAAAGTATGGATTTTTTTTCCTCTTGGATTTTTTTTCCTCTTTTTTTTTAAACTTCTTTTTTATAGGTTTTTTAAAAAAATCAAATTTTTTTCGTTGGCGAATAATAGCACCTAGATTAATTATAACTTAATCTAAATTCCGGTTCTCGAAAACTATAAATAGCTTGATCACTTGAAACTGCAGAAATTCTGTTTACACACGAAAATTTATTCTTCACGCATGGTTTTAAACTGGTAAATAATTACAAGTTTGCCATTTATTTTTTTGACTAAATTACCCTTTTAAATCCCAAATAAAAACTTCTTAGAATTTGGAACTCCGACTAGTCGTTTTCCTCCTTTTTTTTTTTTCTCTAAAACCCTAAAAAAAATTTTTTGTAAAATTTAAATAAAATAAAAAATATCTCCTGCAAACTAATCGATTTGATTTCTTAATCACCTAAAACTTTTGCATTCGATGTCCTAAAAAGGTTTGGAAGAATTTTAAATTCTTCAAATTCATTATAACAAGCGAAATTAAAGTTTAAAGTTTGTTTTTTTTATTCAAATGAAAAATTCCAAATATGCAATTGGTATCGGAGGATAAATCTAAAGTACAATTTAAAATTATTCTTAGTTTTTTATGTGTATTTTTATTGTTACTACGTCGGCTTCTGGTCGAGTTTTAATACCCGACCAATATATTTTTAGCTTGAAAATAAATATCTGACTCGGAAAACTTTGGGAAAATTTGGGATAGGACGACATGAGGAAGGTTAAAATTGAAAAAAAATTGGACACAAGAGTAAATTAGTAGTATTTCAAAATGAAAGTTTAGGACAAAAAGTAATCTAGACGTAAAGAGTAAATTGCAGTGCGTAAATAAAATTTCCTGTAATTGCACTATCCAACATTTTAACTTGCCTGAATGATAAAAAATTCTAATCTGCAAACTTTATTATTTTGCATTCTAACCATGATTATTTCAAGGAAATTCTAATGTACCATCTTTATTATTTTGCATTTCCAACAAATAACATAAAAAATATGAGTCCTAAGCCATAGCATGGTACATAGCTTCATCTAATGAAACCAATTTTTTGAATAATTTCAATATAAATTCCCAATTTTGTAATTAAATATAATTTAAATATTTTAAATGGAGTTTTTAAATTCCAAATTGTAGAGTTTAAATAATTTAAAACTCCAAAATTAAACCTCTACTCAAAATGGATTTTTCTCAAGTTTCATACCCAAACAAAGGCCCGAACTTGATGCATATGTTTCTTTTGCTAAAACTGTATATATTGTGCCTAAATATTTTTTAGTAGGGGTTTTTATATATCTGTCTCTTAAATCTTTAAAAATTAGTCTTTAATTTACAAAATCTTTACATTTAGAATTTGGTATTCTAAATCTTTTAAATTATTACAATTTAGACTATAAATTCTAAATATTAAGATTTGGGGAACTAAATTATAATTTTTAAAGATCTAAGGTAAAGATTTGTAAATACCTCTTTTTAGTACTGTAAATATAGGGATACCACAAGGGTATTCTAAACTCCCTCTCTCTGGAATGCATAGCCACCGCCGCTACTGCTCTCGCGCTCTCCAGTCTCTCTCCCACTCTGTCTCATGGAAGCCGGTACTAAATCCGAAGATGCCCTGCTCTTTCGTTATATACCATTTTTTTTGCAATAAACCCCTTATATTATTGTTATTTTACACTTCCATTTTAGCTGGGGAAACCGCAGCAGACGCTCGCGTCCGAGATATCGCTGTCGGGGATCGGGCTCCACTCGGGGGTTCCGGTAACCGCCCGCTTGTTCCCGGCGATGGCCGGTGAAGGGAGGTACTTTGTTGTGGGGGGAAGAGACTTACGGTGGAGGATTCCGGCGAGGATCGATCACGCCGTCGAGTCGGCGCTCTGCACGACGCTGGAGAAGGAGGGGAAGCGGGTGAGAACGGTCGAGCATCTGCTGTCGGCGCTGGAGGTCTGCGGGGTCGACAATTGTGGCATTGAGATCCAAGGAGGGGATGAGGTACTTTTTTTTGCGTTTCTGTACATTTTTAAAGGTGTTCAGTAAAATGCGTCAGAGAGGTTTCGTTTAGTAGATTCTGTGAATTTCGGGAGAGTTGGGTAGGTCGGATTTTGAAGTTGCTTTAGTGAATTTATTTGGTAGAAATATAATTTGGTTCACACTAGTCAGTGAGAGATTCAATGAGTTTGTGGATATGTTGGTAGACACTGAGTGAAAGCCCACTTTATTGCTGTGGTAACTCTCTAGTTTATTTCATACCACCATTTCTTACTATGTAGCATGGGCATGACTACCATAAAACTGTATGGAGATATGCATGTTAGATATATGTATTGAATTTCCAGCATCTCAGCATCGTCTCTGTGTCTACTCTTTTGTGTCAGCACTACATGGATTTTATGCAATGATGGAGTTAAGTTAGTTTGATTTTGGAGAAGTTTGTAGATATTGTATCAGTGGAATCTTGAAAAATGGTGGAGAGTTTAAGTAGGTGGAAAGAAGGACATCACAAGGTTTGAGGGGTTTGTGGATGTTAGAAGGTATTATTGGTTCTGAATTAGAGAAAAAGAGGGGTTCATTAATCCACAAATATTGTCTAGTAGTCACCGTGCGGAGGGATATGGCCTCAGTGTGTATAAATATTGAGGTTGGATGTGTATTCTAAGCATTTTTGGTTTAAAACTACTTGTAATCACTAAGAAACCGAGGGGCAATCGACAATTGTAAGGGTCTGATATCTAATAAAAGAAGATTAGAGAAGGGTATTTGGAATTGTTTTGCAAACCTTCTTTCTATGAAAATTATCAAAGTCAATTCTAAATTATAGTTACATTATAGTGGGTCTTTCCCCCTTCAAAATTACAGATTTTGGAAGCCTTTGGCTTTTAGAAAGCTCTTACTACAAAAGTCGGTATTTTATTTTTTTAATTTTTAAAGAGTGATAGGTAGATCGTTTATAATAGGTAGCATATTTGACTTTTGTAGAGATTTTAGTTAAATTGACTCAGGAGTATACATATACTTTAGGAGTGTTAGGAATTCTAATAATAGATAATGGAGATGATATAGGGAAACATAGTTTAAGTTACTTGTCCCGTGATGACAAAAAATGAAAAAGAGAAAAAAAGATGTGCAACTAAAGAAGTTATGGATTGTTGATATTTCGGTTTTTTTCTTTCCTTTTGTTGAGGGGAGTACTAGACTATAAGGAAAGTAGTCTTCAGAAACTTTCATCCTTTGACATTCAAAAGCCTTTAAAGAAACGTTTAGAATTAATGATGATAGTAGTGTTGAACGATGATAAAGAGTGTATTATCAGACAAAGGTTTTTGTCTCCTACCTCCTCTCCAAACCCCCCCCCCTCTCCTCCCATTTCACGCGCGCACACACCCTCCTCCCCACCCCCCAAACACCCACCCAAGCACTATTTTTTATAATGTTATTCGCAAAAATCAACCTTGTTCCACTTTTTCAACTTCCTAATACTATTTCTTAATTAAGATCTGGTTGTAAAGTTCGAGAAATATCAAAAAACAACTAAAGCCATTAGAGTATATGACCCATCAGATTTAAATGTTCCCCCTCCTTCTTTCCAGTATATTACTGTTTACATTTCGAATCTTATAACTTGGATAATCGGAGACATGTTCAATCTGGGATCATGCACTAGACCAGGTTGGGATTGGATGCTTGAAGTTGTAGTCTAATTTTGAGTTGGCTTCTAGACATGCAAAATAAAGTAGGAAACAATTTGTCATTGTTACAACAACAAAATTAATTATTTACTCTAAGGTGATATTGTTTAAGTAATGACTTTTATCATGACATTCGTTAAATTGAAATTAGGTTATAAAAGGAAAATTATACGTAGGATAAACTTTTCTTTCAATCTGCTTGAGGATTGGAAATGTATTTAATATTCTACTATTTATTAATTATCTATCATGAATCAGTACATTTCAGTCACAATAGGTGATTTATTACGGATATTAAGTTGTAGTCAAAATCATGAAATCCCTTGTTTTTTAATAATATCAATTGTCTATCCTTTCTTTTGTTTTAGTATGTGAATCAAAAATTGATTCACATGACTAACAAATTGAACTTGCAAAGAATCTCAACTTCGTATGTAATATTCGATGGATCACCTTTATTATAGTTTGATGATGCATTTTCTGTTTCTTTTTGTTATAAATCAAACTATTTATTGTAACTGTAATACAAATCTACAAGTATTATCTGATTCATGGCTTCATTTATGTACTAGAACATGTGACCCCTATTACCTTCAAGATATGATCCTGATTCTGAGAAATTTAGCCGTTCCTATGTAGCAGAGATTTGCAAAGTCATTATGATCCTTTTTTTTTCTGTCATGCACAAAGTACAAATCTCCTTGGATGCATGTCAGAATGTTTTAACGCTGAATCGTTGACAAGAAAGCTATTGTAATACTGGATTATATAATATATAACAAAATAGGTTTTTTGTTCAATATAGGAAGTGAAATATATTAAGACACATATAAGATGAAGAATATGAAATATTAAGTTTGTACTTCTATGAAAAGTTAAAACTTGATGCTATGTCATAATGTAAGCAGTAATTTCGTCAAGTTATCAAAATCAATCGTTATTCTACATAACTTTAAAAATTTACTGAAATATTTTTCATGAATGTTGCCATATAGCATCCTAATTTTTGGAATTTGTGTCCTTATATTGTGTTTGTGCCAACAAAGACAAGAAGGGAATCATTGGCCTCAGCAAGATTGAAAGGCTGCAGTTCACATGTGAGATATTTGGTGTCCTACCATCGGTGAACTGCTGCCATGAATTTAACATATTTTTTATGCGAGGGCTATGAATTCACTAGGTTGCTTAATCTTTCTCTCATTCTCAGGGAATTGGGGGCATTGATTGTCGTATTTGCGTTTGAGTGATTTCCGGCATTAGCTTTTCATATGTTTTGCACAGCCTTGAGTGATGTTGCAACGATAGTTTACGCAAACGCCTTAATAGATGTTTATATAACATTCCCCAAGAACCACAAATACCTTAGCTGATTTGATTTGTACACTTTCAATGACTTCCTGCATACACAGACACCATGGTTTTATTAGCATATCGCAGTGGATCCATTCATTTGGAACTCTGAATTTGTCTGATATTCTTAAGTAGTGACAGTATACCTTTGCATTAGCATCAAATGAAATTCAATCTCTGAGAAAGTGCTATATTAAATTACTTGCGTGGTAAGAAACAAAGTGATTTTTCAGTTTAGATAAAGCTGATTTATTAGCTTTTATCTTTGTGAAGATTTGCAGAGAAAATCATTTGCCTTACGTCTTCACCAAACGATACTTTGGTTTCCATTGGCATGAAACTTTTTATGATATTGGCCAAGCATTGTAATATAGATTTCTTCTTGTTATAAATTAAATTAGATGACATTTAATTTTTTTTTTTCGTCTGTCTTATGATTTTTTGGTACTTTTTCTTTCAATGAGAATTCCAATAATGGTTTGGGTTTTTTTTAAAGGGGGAATACATTAGAAACTTACATAGAAACTATTGTTAGTTCTCACGAATCACAACTAATAATCCAGGTTCCTTTACTAGATGGATCAGCAAAAGAATGGGTGGAAGCTGTTGAGCAAGTTGGTTTATGTACAGCAAAGGATTCTAGTGGCTGTAACAGGGAAAAAATGGTACCTTTTCTGCTCAATCCGAAATATGTATGGAGGGGTGATTCTTTCATAATTGCATTGCCTTCTTCAAATTCTCAGATAACTTATGGAATAAATTTTCCCCAGGTACAGTTATCGTTAATTTATGCAATTTAGTGTTACTTTTACATGCTTTCTCTGCTTGAGGTATTGCTTAATGTGTAAGTAGGTGTAAAAATGAACAAATCACTTTGCATGGTTCAAAGCTAAAATTTTTAATTCCTTCGTAATCTCTACTTATTGTATCATCATTGTTGCTTTGATGTAACCACATTTCCCATTTTCCTCAATTTATCAATGGCTTTTCATATTTTCTGCCTTGTTTTTCTTGAATCTTGACGAATTGTTTTCCTCATTCTTTGTTATTGCAGTTCAGTAATATCAAGATTCCATTGACATTATGATCCTTTAAGATTAGCATATCTTTGTTTAGCTCTCTCATTTATTATGAATTTGTAATGTTTTTGGCCAATGTCTGTTGGAAAATGATATTTCTAACCCCACTACATATCAATTAAGAAATTGCACTACCACCCAACCAGCCCCCACCAAAACCCACCGACCTTTTTTTGTTCTTGGAAATGGTGCACAGCGAACCCTGTATGTATCTGCTGTCAATGCATTTTCCTGCTTTGCAGTCCCAAAAAAAGCATGTTGCATCCTCATAGTGGGCGATTTGAGTATGAACTGCATGCTCTAAACTACTTTTAGGCAGTGTTCTAAATATCGGATACCGATGATATACCGGTCGGCCAAGTAACATACCGGATACCGAGTGGGATATCGCGATATGACTCTAAATATCAGAGTGTCATATCGGTGTCATACCAGTTAAAGAATAATCATGTAATTGCCTATATAGAACATATTAAAATACATAAAATAAGTTTAGGCTACTTACCTTGGCTTATTTGTATTTTATTTACAAATTTGTAGATACTGTTTAGAACATTCGCATAAGCACCAAGCGATATATAATCATAATCTAAGTGAATCTCATGAATCATAATCTAATTAATTATTCAATATACTCTATTCATAATTCTCATGAATCTCACCCAATGTATTATGTCAACAAATGTCCTATAATTAAAACTACATGGCCAATGTCCAATAACTAAATTACATAGCCAATGTCCTATAATTAAAAATTTAAAACAACAAATTTTTAATATCAATTGAAAATGAGACACATAAGTATATAACATAACCAATATGTCAACAATTAAGAATCAGTGAGCCAATATACAACATACCCTCATCAAATACACTCCTAAATCCCAATATAGCCAGACCCATCAACCATGTGTTCACTGACTTAGTGATTCAGTTTACTGAATCAGTGAGCTACTCAATGATTCGGAGATAATCATTGAGTTGTTCACTGATTCAGTGAACTGAATCACTGATCGGCCCACAGTGGGTCGAACACTGATTCAACACTGATTTGAACACTGATTCAGTGAACTAAATCAGTGTTGGACCCACTGATTCAATGAATCAGCGGGCTGAAGTCTTCAATTAAGAAGGATTGAAGCAAAATTGCACAAAAAATTAAACATTTAAACAAAAAAACATTCATTTTTATAATTAACATGCACAAATTTAGAGAAATTGAAGAAATTGTAACCCTAATTAAAATTAACATGAAATTAAACAAAATAGACTTACCGACTAATCAGTGAGGTCGACAAAGTTGAGATTGGTGGAGGAAGATTGTCAGAATGAGACCAGAAGCTTCGGGTTGTCCAAAATAGCCGCCGCTTGAGGCCGAAAGTTTCGGATTGACCAAAAAGATGATCGGCGAGGAGCAATTGCTTACTTGGAGAGTAATCGAAGGGTCGGAGAGTGATCGGAGGGTGACTCGCCAATGATTTTGAGGTGGAATTTGGAGAATTAGGATTAGGGTTTGGGGCAATCGCCTGATCACTCGATCCCTCAGACGCAGAGTCGCGCAGAGAGAGGCAGGCAACAAAAGAGGGTTTTTTTTCTCCTCCTGACCCGTGAAGGGGATTTTATGTTTCTAACGGGTTGGGTTTTTAACGGATTAACGGGTTTAACCCATAACCAAAATCTACTAAAAAAACCGATATTGTTTAATACCGGTCGGTATTTTTCATACCGTTATTGACTGATATATCGCCACGTGGCCGATGCATCGGCTCGTACCGGCCCAAAAAGAGAAACGGTAAAAAAAACACTATACCATCTCGTTTCTTCAAAATTTTCGATATACCGATCGGTATACCGGCTGGTATTTAAAACACTGCCTTTAGGTGAAACAATATGCGGATTAATTATCATTTGCCCTCCCATCAACTTGTTCATTGTTCTTGTCAACTTGAATATAACCTTTCTACACATGAGCATGCATTTGTGTGATTACATAATTTTTATACGGCGCTAATAATGTCACATGAATTCACCATCTTTTACCCACGAAGTCTAGGGATAGAGATTTTTGCTGTTGGTTTGTATAATGAGATTAGCATAGTTGGGGCTATTTTGATTCTTTTGAAGATGGAAAAACAATGATGCTTTCAGTTGGAGATTAAGTTTCGTGGAAAAGTATCTATAAGCAACCTATCATGTTGGATGCTGCCTTGTTTGATCATATGATAGATGTTATTGAAAAGAAGGAATCTTAAATTATCAACTAGAATTTCTCGTATATCATTCTTGAAATAGAAAGCAGTTGATAAATGAGTTTATAAACATCCAATCCATGTTTAAAATAGCGATAACGATAATAACATATCATTTTTGCCTCCATTTCGTTATATCGCATATAATGCAACACATAATGTAGGTAACATAATTATCTATTTATTTAATAAAAATAAATATAAAACTATATATATAATATTAATTATAAATTAAAAAATAAATTTAAAAACTCTAAAAAAAGAATATAAAACCATTCTATAACACAACAAAATTATTTTAAGCTTCTAACAAGTTTCAAATAATTTTCACACTTATCTTTATAAATTATATTAAGTTCGAAATTATAATTTCAGTCATCATCAAACAAGAAAAAAAAAATCAAATTTATTTATTTTAGTTTCAGTCATTATCAAGGTTGTAATTTATATTTCATATTTTGTAATGCCCAATTCAGCTGAGAGTTCAATATAATTCATAATTAAAGAGGAGTTGCCGCAAGTAAACAAGTAAGTAATCGCAAATTTGCAAACTATTAATTTTACAAGTAATCAAGGAATCAAACAAACAATTAAAAAGTAATCAAGCAAATAAATTGCAACAATCAACTAACAATTTATAGCAAATAAACAGTAACAATTTGAAAATTACTCAAAAATGTAACAATAAATAACGTAATATAGCCTAAAATAACGTAGTATGATGCATTGAGTTATTTTCGATATTTAGATGATGCTGGGTTTGCGTTTGGTGTCATAACGCATACAATAGGCTTCATAATGTGTTATTTTTGACATTGATCCAATTATTTCAATGTGGAGGTGGACTTGATTTGCTTCACTTGGACACAGCAGCATATGCTGTGAAGCTCCTAACAGGCCTACTAAGTTCTTGGTTAGGGAACAATTCATTTCCACAATGCATCAAAATTAACCTTTAAACCAGATATTCCTGTTTGGTGATTCTCCTTCTGATTATTGGTTAACTTCAAGCTTAATTTTCTTCCTCCTTTGGACTTTTAACTTATTGCAGAAATGTGGATGCCCGCTTTGGAACCTTTATGATGAATATCACTCAGAATTTTCTATATCAATTAATATTTAGGCATGCAGTACCTATAAAATGTTCCATTTTTTTCCCAAACTTTATTCAAAATTTATCGTGAATATTTATCGAGCAAATGGTGGTATGATTAGTAACCAAATACATTATCCTTAGAAGAATACTCGGTTGCATTATGTAATTAACCTAGTAAAAGCTTGTACATTTGGGATGCTGCAGAGTCTTGTAGCTCACAGTCACTGAATTCTCCATATAGCTATGCTTATTGAAAAAGTTACTATATGTTTGATGACTATTTTGATAAAATTTCTATCAAGCAAATGATGTAGTGTTATTTTTGAAGAAAAATTATGAACAATGATTATACAATTTAAATAGCTTGTGTTTTCCAATAACTTTATAGAGTTATATTGAAGAAAGTTAAAGTTCACGTTCTTTCCTTCAAGCGTGCTTAATCATTAGCATTAGAATTTTTATGGGCCTATTGGCTATGATTTTTTATCATATTGTGATACTGTATAGTCATAATCTCTCTTTCTTCTCAGGCAAAAGCAATTGGTTGTCAGTGGTTTTCATGTGTCATGGATGATGCAGTATACTCCAGGGAAATAGCAGCTTCAAGAACCTTCTGCATTTATGAAGAGGTTAATAGACAATGTCTTCTGATTATAGTGGATGTTTTGCTGTGTTATTCCTAAGATATATTTTATTGAGATATATAATGATCTGAAAATGCTATTTTTTAAGCTGATAATCTATGACATATTGGTAATTTATGTACCTATCTGTTTCTCATATTTCATAGCAGCAAGGGAAAGGCAGGCAGTGATAATAATAGGCTCGGACCAGCGGTGGAATGGGCTCTACCGATTAAGCATTTGAGTAGGACCAGTGGAGGAATGGGCTCTGACAATAGACCCAATATATTTTGGCTTGCTTTGAGCGATATATAAGTGCTCTTGGGCGTATACAACAAACCCACCCCATTGCGGAATAGAGATAAACATATTTTTTGCACCACAGCTAGCACACACAAAAAACCTGGCTCCTTCTTTCTCTTCACATCTTTTTTCAGGGCTTCTCTGGTAGTTTGAATGAATCAGTCAAAGATAGCAAATGTCAGCTAATAAATTTTCACTAGTTCAGCAACTGTTATTCTTAGAAAGAGCAAATTTAACAACACATGGTGCCCTAGAAGGGGTGTGGAACATATTAGTGTTTAATGCTGGATCTATTCAAAAAAAGGCAAGATAATAGAAACACAAAAAAGTTCTATAGTTTGTGAATCCTGTTTATAACCATTCTAATGTAACTAATATAATTGTGTTAAATTTTACAAGTGATTCAGCTAACTTTTCTGCGTATGTACATATTACATATTTGAGAATTATTATTACACACCATTTTAAGCGTATTTAGATTGCTAAATTTTTAAACTTACGTATTTTTGTGATATTTAACGAAAGACATATCATTTCCTTTTTTCCGGGTTGGGGGATGGAGTTGGAGTCTGTCTTCATGACAAAGAGTCTCCGAAATTCTAACTCTTCGAAGTAACTTATCGAAGCATGCTGTGTCCCTTCCTTTACCTTGAGTATGACTGCCAGAGGAAATCCAAGTGAGAAGTATGAGTGAAGAGAATGATAAGGGGGAGAGGTAAAGTCTCCCTGAGATATCACCTCTCCTCTTTGTAAGCGAGGGGAACATTTTTTGAGCAATGGGATCTAATTATAATGCATTTGCGCCTTAATTCTAACTATGGTCCTGAGTTTAGATCTTGATGGATCATCTAATATGCAGTCATGCTAGGCCCAGGATACCCTAGTTCGTTTAGTGATGAGCAACCTTAGGGGGTAATACTTTGGGCTTCATATTGATATTGCTAATTATTTTGACTGCAGTGACTACCTCATAAGTCATACTCTTTCCTCACCCCTGCCAAAACTGGCTGGGAAAAGAACTGGATGAAGAAAGATGAAGATGGTGAATATGGTTTGATACAAACTCTTTATAGTATTATTGAGATAGACTTAAGTCCTTCTGGCCCATTCAAGTACAACTCTTGGTCATTCATGTGGGCAATTCATACTGTTCAAGTTCTACATCATTTGAAGTAAACCAAAAACCAATGGATTATTATTATTATTATTATTATTTTGGCCATGTGCCATACAAGCAAAAAATGGGAGGTATAAACTAGCATGTTGGTAAGATCTATAATTTTGATATACAATTTCTAGATCTAACCAATTAGCTTAATCTAAATGCATAAATACCTTATACACACTTTTTTGCATAGGTTCCAATAACTGTAGACCGTTAAAAAAAGCAACTTTCTCTCTACGACATCCGTTTTGTGCACAGTTGGTACATAAGGGGAAAAAAAAGACCACATGATTTTTGGTTTTTGATGCCTCTAGAGGATGTAGAATAAAATTATACGGAGTGGATGTTTGACGAGGTAGTTCTATAGTTGGGTTTGGATGTGAGGGATTTGCCTTTGAATCTTTCTCAAAGGACCCAAGCCTATCTATAGTCTTATGTATGCCTAAATTCTGAAAACTGACATTGGATAAATGGACTTTATCCTTATTTTTTTTTTTTCTGGGTACACTTTCGTTGAAGAACACGAACTTCCTAATTTTATATTTTATCACCTTTTCAGCTTCCAGAACATCTTTTTTGTATTATTTCTTGTACCCACCTTTGATTTACTAGTGTTTTGTTGTTTTCACTGGTAATGTGGCCAGGTGTTAGTTTTTATTCCTAATCCATGCAACAGTTTGCTTATGCAAGGTGGTCCTGGGTTTACTATAGCTTGAGTGTTTATAATGATTAAGATAAATAGCATTGATTATTATCATCTATCTGTATCCTGTACATTATTTACAGGCGTCATTGTGGGTTTTGCTTATTTACAGGTTGAGATTATGCGTAAAGCTGGTCTCATTCGAGGAGGCTCAGCAGAAAATGCCATAATTTGCAGGTGCAATACCTACTGCTCTTTTAACATTTGTAGTACTAGTGACTGAATCATATTTTTTGTTGATGTTTTTCCATGTCAATGTCTATAAAGTGCTGTTAACAAGTTAACTAGTGGCTCAGCGCAACGTACCTAAACTGGGTAGGAGACAGCTTGACGCAGGACGGAGGCAAAATTAGGGTTAGGGTTTTGAAATTAGGTTTTTTTCTAGAGGAATTGGGGAAGAAATGATAAATTGGGGAAAACTTTTGGGATTTGAGAATCCACCCAGGCCCACGCCCACTCTCCACGAATCCACGAGGAAACATTTTACTCAGCGAATTCCACGCCAGAGATTTCTCAAGAAAATTTCTTAAAATATTATTCCTCTCTTCAATACTTCATACAATCCCTATATATAGGGAAATCTTAATAAACAGAATCTTAATAAAATCCAAACTCCTAATCAAATCAAATATCTAGTATAATCCAAATCCTAATCAAATCAAATCAAATCAAATCTAATCCTGATCTCCATCAATTCTCCCCGGCTTCAAAACATGAACCTCTAGTGAATGACGAAGATGATAACTATCGAGCAAATCCGAGTCGAGCTGCTGGACTTCTTCGGTGCGCAACCAAGTGCAATCTGAATCTGGACGTCCACGCCATCGCACCAAATAACGCTGATATCCACCATCAGCAGTCGAAACAATCTCATCATCCAATATGTCTTCAATCTGATCTACATGATGCTTGCGTGGAGCAGGAGGAGGCGGTGTACGGATGGAAAAATATCGATGTCCGGGCGAAGCAGATGATGGTAGATCTGGAATAACTGCTGGATAGTCAAATGGAGCACGGTATGGAGTCAGGTCCTAGACGTTGAAAACTGGATTGATCCCGAGATTGTGGGGGATCGCAAGTTCATAAGCATTAGAACCAATCCTCTTTAGAACTCGGTAAGGACCCATACGTCGAGCATGAAGTTTCTTTAAGGTTCCTGGCGGAAACCTCTCTGGACGCACTCTAACCATCATCTCATCATCAACTGTAAATTCTTGCAATTTTTTGTGCGAGTCTGCTGCAGACTTGTAGTTATTATTACTAATTGCTATTTGCCAATGATCATGCAAATTATGCAAATGCTGTGCAAAAGACTCAGCTAAGGCACTAGGCCTATCACCTATGGGGAGTGGAAGAAGGTCTATAAGTTTTCTAGGTTTATAACCTGTAACTACCTCAAATGGACTCATCCCAGTAGACCTATTGACTGAACTATTATATGCAAACTCCGCTATAGGCAAAATAAGATCCCACGTCGTTAAATGGTCGCCTACTAGACATCGAAGCAAGTCACCTAAGCTACGATTGACAACTTCTGTCTGTCCATCTGTCTGCGGATGATAGGCAGTGGAGAATTTAAGCGTGATACCCATTTTCTTCCAGAGAGTTCGCCAAAAATGACTTGTGAATCGAACATGTTTGTCAGAAACAATTGACTTAGGAAGGCCATGCAAATAAACTAGCTCTTTACAGAATAAGTGTGCAACATGTGAGGCATCCGAAGTCTTGTGACAAGGAATAAAATGTGCCATTTTGGAAAATCTATCCACCACGACTAATATTGCATCATGCTTCCTAAGTGTGCGAGGGAGTCCTAAAATGAAATCCATGCTAAAATGCTCCCAAGGTGCAAAGGGTATGGGTAATGGTGTGTAGAGTCCTGTATTCTACTTCCTACCCTTAGCTACCTGACAAACTCGACAATAAGACACAACTCGCGCAATATCACGTTTAATGCTTGGCCAATAAAATCGGTTCTCTACAAGAATGATAGTTTTATCTCGACCGAAATGACCAGCAATCCTTCCTGCATGCATTTCCTAAATTAGATGATCGCGCAAAGAAGTATTGGGACTGCATAGACCGGTACCTCGAAATAAAAAACCATCAATAATGGTGAAAACATCTACTATAATAGGAGGATCCCGTGTCAGAGATGAATAGATGTCACCAAAGTCTCGACAAGTAGGATAGTCTTGAATGATATGCTCAAATCCGATAACTTTTGCACTCATCGTCCGTAAATTGCAAAGTTTCCTACTCAATGCATCAGCGGTTTTATTTTCAGTTCCTGCACAGTGTTTGAGTACAAAATTGTACTCCTGAATAAACTCAAGCCACTTGATGTGTCGATGCCCTACTCTCTTTTGGGAATTGATATAGTGTAGAGCTTGATGGTCTGAATATAGAACGAACTCTTTTGGTAGCAAATAGTGACGCCAATGACGCAAACATTGCACTACTGCATAAAACTCTCTGTCATAAACATCATAGTGCTGTTTCGTCTCATTCAATTTTTCACTATAAAAGGCGATAGGATGATTTTCTTGACTCAAAATACCTCCTATACCTATGCCTGATGCGTCACATGCTACCTCAAAAACCTTCGAGAAATCTGGAAGATGAAGAACCGAAGCAGTAGTCAACTTCTCTTTAATTTCCTCGAAAGCATGAGCAGCAGATTTAGTCCATTGAAACTCCCTTTCTTAAGACAATCAGTGATCGGAGCCATGATGGTACTAAATCCCCTAACAAACCTCCTATAAAATGTGGCCAGACAATGGAAGTTCCTGACCTCATGGATCGTACGAGGAGTAGACCATTCTCTTATGGCCTTAAGTTTGTCAGGATCTGCTGCTGCTCCGTCTTTAGAGACGATAAACCCAAGAAATTGAACAGAGGAAGCTAAGAACGCACATTTCTTCAAATTGACAAACAGTCTCTCTTTACGGAGAGTCTCTAAAACTTGTGTCAAATGAAAAAGATGCTCTTCTTGGGTTTGACTAAAGACGAGAATGTCATCAAAATAGACAACAACGAACTTGCCTAAGAAATGACGCAATATCTGAGTCATAACTCTCATAAATGTGCTGGGTGCGTTAGATAAACCAAAAGGCATGACCAGCCATTCATATAATCCATCCTTAATTTTAAAGGAGTTTTCCATTCATCACCTTCACGGATACGAATCTGATGATATCCGCTTCGAAGATCTATCTTCAAAAAGATTTGAGAGCCAGCCATCATATCTAATAAGTCATCAAGTTTAGGAATGAGAAACCTATACTTGACGGTAATTTTGTTGATGGCACGACTGTCAATGCACATCTTCCAGCTACCATTTTTTTTAGGTGTGAGTAGAGCGGGAACGGCACAAGGACTCAAACTCTCTCTAATAAAGCCTTTCCGCAATAACTCATCGACCTGTCTTCTCAACTCAGCGTGCTCAACAGGATTCATCCTATAATGAGGTAAATTGGGCAAACTGGACCCAGGCACGAAATCAATGGCATGCTGAATGTCCCGAAGGGGAGGGAGTTCATCAGGTAACTCATCGGGCATGATATCTTGAAAATCAGTGAGAATCTGATGAATCTCAGGATGGTAAATGACAGGTGGATTAGAAGACTCTCCTAAAACAATTACCGCATACACTAGTCCCTCCTCTAAACTCTCCTTGAGGAACCGTGATCGACTTACCAAGTGAAGAGACTTTTTATGCACCTGTCCTGTGACTTTTTCGCTCTTTGGACTCTCATCAGTAGACTTAGGCGGCGCGAGTTTCAAAACAATTTTCTTTCCATTAAACTTGAATGTATATGTGTTTGATTTGTCGAAACTCGTTACGTCTAAGTCATACAATCATGGCCTACCAAGCAAGATATGTGCGGCGGTCATATCTAACATATCGCACTAAAGCTGGTCTTGATAGCTTGACATCTGGATAGGCACTAGACAACGCTGGGTAATAGATTGAGCAGTTTTATCTACCCATATTACGTTTTATGGTTGTGGATGGGGTTCAGCTTTGAGACCCATTTTCTCAACAGCTGATTTTGAGATTATATTCACACAACTACCCCCGTCAATCATTACGCGATAGCTCTTTCCTCCGTGTGTGATGTATGTGGTGAAAACGCTAGATCTACACCAATTTTCATCTTTCGTTTTAGTGTAAAGACACCTAACGACACTTAAGCGCACATTTGAAATGACTATTTTCTCGGCTGACTCACTAGTGTTTCCTACTGGTTCATATACTTCCTCCTCAAGATCATCATCATCACTATTATGTTCTCCTTCTACGAGTAAAACTCTAGTGGGACACTGTGAAGCTATGTGGCCATACTCGTGACACCTGAAACACTCTACACCTTTCGTGCCCTGTTTAGATGACTCACCCATTACGGTTTTGCCTTTAAAGTTTTTGTTGTGTTGGGTGTTAGGTCTCTTGTTAGCTTCAGAAGGGCGTCTAGACTGCTCCCCGGTTTTAGCAGTAAACCTACGGTCAGCAGAAAATTTGAGAGAGTGTTCTATATTTTCTGCTAATTGACAAGTTTGAGAAAGAGAACTTATATTCCGAGAATGGATATGCATAGCTCGTTGTATGTCTGCGCGTAGTCCAGAACGAAATCTAAATATCGCCTGATGTCGGTCCTCTCGCAAATCACACTGAAGTGTCAATTCATCAAATTGAGTCATGTACTCTTGAACCGTCATGCTTTCCTGGCGAAGACTGTGTAACCTATCTAAAAGGTGACTCCTAAATGTGACTAGAAAATACTTCTCTTTTAAGTCTAGCTTTCATGTCATTCCAAGTCTCTATCGCATCCAGATATCTGTCACACTCTCTTTCTACTGATGCCCAATATATCCTAGCGGGCCCTGTCAATCGCATCCGAGCAAATCGTATTTTGCGCTCTTCAGGCATATCATACCAATCGAAATAGTAATCCATGTCTGCGAGCCAGTCGCTAAAGATTTTAGGGTCATGAGTGCCATTGAACGTAGGAGCTTCAATTTTTATTTTACTTGTGATGTCATCTTCAGTACGTCTAGTTCTAGGAACACTCTCATCTCTATTTTTTTTCATTTCGATCTCTTGGCCCTCTATCGTAATTCCTTTCATTATACTCATTCTTATAAATTTGATCATTTTGTTTATCCATTTGTCGTTCTAGTGCATTCAATCGTTTATCAACAATTTTAAACTGTTCCATTTGTTCAGTGATAGTTTTTAATTGTTTCATCATAATTTCTAACTTTTTATCCACATTACTAAAACTTGAGGTGGTCATTTTACCGTTACGAAAAAGCATACAATCAAACAAGCGGATGCAATGCAATTTCCTAGACTCGGTCAAATTCTATATGCGTGCACTATATGATCAAATAAAATTTTCCTAGGATTTAGTTTCTAAAATGAAAGGAAATGGGTCCTAAAATGTGTGTATGCAGCAAGCAATAAGTTGACAAATAATTATTAGTAATTCTAGCTAACAATCTTATGCAGATTTTTCACAACATAATTGCAAAATTTTGCTGAAGAAAATGAGTTAGTTTAGAGATTACCCAGATACCGAAGAAGTTCGTGCACTTGTAGTGGTCCCTTGGAGTGTTCCGACGTTGGTTCGTCTGCTGAAGAGCCCTGAAATCCTTCCACAATTGTTGGAAACAAATCCAGGAATGCAACGCTTCGAATCTGACTCGAATTGGACTCCGAATGGACTCCAAATCACCACTTTTCTCCTTAACGGGTCTGCACTGTCAGCGGGTCTGCACTGCTGTACTGATCTGAACCAAGAGTGGAATGGATCTGGATCTGCGGGTCATATCTGAAGCTTACGGGTCGGACCCAAAATAAATCCAATCTTCTATTCTTTTGGATATGGGTCTGAATAAGTGAATCTGAACCAAATCAACCCAATAACAAATAAACCCGAAGCCTAATAGTTCTCTTCTCTTTTCTCTCGCTGCAGTGGAGGGGGAAAGCAGATGAGGATCTCGCTGCAGTTAAGGGGGAAAGCAGATGAGGAGGTGGTCGCTGTCGAAGTGGAGGGAGGCGTCGGATCAGTTGAGAGGAGGAGGGGTGGCGGGCGGAGGCGGGTAGAGGCGGGCGGAGGCGGGCAGAAGTTGCTGGACGGAGTCGGAGTTGGTCGGGAGGCTGGCGGAGGCAGGCGAAGGCGGGCGAAGGCGGCTGGAAGTTGCTGGGCGGAGTCGGAGTTGGTCGGGAGGTGGGTGGAGGCGGGCGGAGGCGGCTGGAAGTTGCTGGACGGAGTCGGAGTTGGTCGGAAGGCGGGCGGAGGCGGCTGGAAGTTGCTGGACGGAGTCGGAGTTGGTCGGGAGGTGAGTGGAGGCGGGCGGAGGCGGCTGGGTGCGGATGGTGGCGTCGGCGGTGGGCAATGGAGGCGGGGCCAAGGCGAAGGACGGAGGCGGGCGGAGGCGGCGAGGTTCAGATCGGAGGGAGGCGGCGGGCGGAGGTGAAGATGTGGGGCTTTTTGGGGGCTGTTGCGGGTAAAAACAAAGGAGTGGGTTTGGGGATGGAGAGAAATTTTGGTTGGAGATCTCTCCGATTTTTTTTTTCCCTCTCTCTCTCTCTTTCAGATCTGAGAGTTTTTTTCTCTCTCTCTCTCTTTCTGATCTGATAGTTTTTTTTTTACTCTCTCTTGCTGGTTGATAGAGGGTGAGGGTGGTTGGGTTAGGTGGAAGAGGAGAAAATAATTTTAGGCTCTGATACCAATTTGATGCAGGACGTTGGTTCGCCTGCTGAAGAGCCCTGAAATCCTTCCAAAATTGTTGGAAACAAATCCAGGAATGCAACGCTTCGAATCTGACTCGAATTGGACTCCGAATGGACTCCAAATCACCACTTTTCTACTTAACGGGTCTGCACTGTCAGCGGGTCTGCACTGCTGTACTGATCTGAACCAAGAGTGGAATGGATCTAGATCTGCGGGTCAGATCTGAAGCTTACGGGTCGGACCCAAAATAAATCCAACTTTCTATTCTTTTGGATGTGGGTCTGAATAAGTGAATCTGAACCAAATCAATCCAATAACAAATAAACCCGAAACCCAATAGTTCTCTTCTCTTTTCTCTCGCTGCAGTGGAGGGGGAAAGCAGATGAGGATCTCGCTGCAGTTAAGGGGAAAAGCAGATGAGGAGGTGGTCGCTGTCGAAGTGGAGGGAGGCGTCGGATCAGTTGAGAGGAGGAGGGGTGGCGGGCAGAGGCGGGCCGAGGAGGGGTGGCGGGCAGAGGCGGGTAGAGGAGGGCAGAGGCGGCTGGAAGTTGCTGGGCGGAGTCGGAGTTGGTCGGGAGGTGGGTGGAGGCGGGCGGAGGCGGCTGGAAGTTGCTGGGCGGAGTCGGAGTTGGTCGGGAGGTGGGTGGAGGCGGGCGGAGGCGGCTGGAAGTTGCTGGACGGAGTCGGAGTTGGTCGGAAGGAGGGTGGAGGCGGGCGGAGGCGGCTGGAAGTTGCTGGACGGAGTCGGAGTTGGTCGGGAGGTGAGTGGAGGCGGGCGGAGGCGGCTTGGTGTGGACGGTGGCATCGGCGGTGGGCAATGGAGGCGGGGCCGAGGCGAAGGACGGAGGCGGCGAGGTTCAGATCGGAGGGAGGCGGCGGGCGGAGGTGAAGATGTGGGGCTTTTTGGGGGCTGTTGCGGGTAAAAACAAAGGAGTGGGTTTGGGGATGGAGAGAAATTTTGGTTGGAGATTTCTCCGTTTTTTTTTTTTTTTTTCCTCTCTCTCTCTCTTTCAGATCTGAGAGTTTTTTTTTTCTCTCTCTCTCTCTTTCTGATCTGAGAGTTTTTTTTTTTTACTCTCGTTGGTTGATAGAGGGTGAGGGTGGTTGGATTAGGTGGAGGAGGAGAAAATAATTTTAGGTTCTGATACCAATTTGATGCAGGACGGAGGCGAAATTAGGGTTAAGGTTTTGAAATTAGGTTTTTTTTGTAGAGAAATTGGGGAAGAAATGATAAATTGGGGAAAACTTTTGGGATTTGGGAATCCACGTAGGCCCACGCCCACTCTTCACGAATCCACGAGAAAAGATTTTTACTCAGGGAATTCCACGCCAGAGATTTCTCAAGAAAATTTCTAAAATATTATTTCTCTCTTCAATACTTCATACAACCCCTATATATAGGGAAACCCTAAGAAAAAGAATCTTAATAAAATCCAAACTCCTAATCAAATCAAATATCTAGTATAGTCCAAATCCTAATCTAATCTAATCTAATCTAATCTAATCTAATCCTGATCTCCATCACAGCTGCCTCAGTCCAAGAAGTATGGTTTCAGGTTAGATACAGCTCAAAGGAAATAAATTCTTAGCTGATTTTGGACATGGGCAGCTGTTGTTGAAACATGATGTGATAAACTTCCACGAAGAAAGAAAACCTACATACAATTGCATATAATTTAAAATATTATGTGATAACCTATCAAATGGTATTACCACTGCTTCTAGAATCACACCATTTTTGTTGGCCCAGTCAGAAAACAATGGAAATTTTATGGCTATTCTTCTGGTAGTCTAAATGATTGCAACATTATCCTTATGATCTGGTCTTACCCATAGGAAGTGTCTACTCCTAAAAACATGGTAGATTTTTTTTTTTCTCCAGAGTACTTACGCATTACCTGTTAGGCTGTAGAGCACTAAGAGGGTTATTCTTTGTTCAAGGCATCATAACATTTATTTACTTTGGAAGGAGCTACTCATGGTCACACGATGCTATGGTGTGTTGTACATGCAAGTTTTGATGATGATGCTGGTTTGGAGGTACTAATGAAGGCGAAGCTGATGGATCTGCGTACTCTAAATACTTCTTTTCCAGAGATTACTTGTTATACAAGATCCCAAAGTAGTTCCTTTGCTGAAAATCTTAAAGTCCCTGTTTTTGTGGTACATAATGGCATTTACTGTGAGTGGTCCATTGTGCTGTTATGTATCTTCGTCAAGTAGCCATCAAGTAAATGTGTTCTGATTGAACCAGGCTAATGCTAAGGTGTGATCAATGCTAGGAAGCTTGACCTTCGTCCATTATCTTTGTTATATATCCTTTTGTCTAAGCTTGTTAGGTCCCTTGGTTCTACTCTTTTATCTCTCGGTTGATTTGGGGGCATACTGGGATCATATTTTTCAGTGTCGAACAAATTACTCCCCCACTTTCAGGATGTCCTAGTTTTCATGAAAAAGGCTGGTTCTTGGCGGCCAAATCATTCACTCTGTTCGTGCTATTCACTATAGAGAATTTGCCACCACTCGCTTAAGGCAGTTACTGAATGTGCCTTGTTGTGGGCCCTAAATGTAGTGGTTGCTATCATAACATTTATTTCATGCGTGGAACGTGAGTCAAAGCTCCAATATGGTATTTTACCAGTTGCGAAGACACTAGCTCAAAATATGCAGAGGGCTAGAACTACGGACCAAAGTAAGAGATTTGTCAGCCTTCTCATATATTACTAATGGTTAGAGAGATCTAGGGATGAGAATGAGCGGATCCAGGGGCCAATTTTTGGCCCGTCCAATTCAAAATTTTGAGTTAAAAGTAAAATTTTCTTTTTTCTAATTAAAGAATTTGAATAGGATGGGCTAAGAATTGACTCTTGGGCCATCCATTCTCATCCCTAGTGAGAACTGGTTATATTGTGGTTATATTGTGATAGAATTAGAGGGATACAAATAGATTCTGAGTTAAACACCAGATGCTGTAATTAGATGAAGCATTACAAAATTGTCAGAGTATCACCTGTGTGTCGTACTCTTCTAGCTAAACAGAGAGCAAAATCAGTTTATAAGTTCTAGTTTCTTGTCATTACTGGATGGGTTATTTCCCTAATACTGTTTCAAGTATTGGTTTTATCGTTCCATAAATATTCTTCTGGACATTAATTGTACATGTAATTTGATCATGTATTGTTGGTAGTTTTAATATGTATTGTGCGTTGTTGGAAACAATGTGGACTACAAAAGAGGATTTTCACTGATCGCTTATTGTATTTGTTATCCTTCCTTTCCAGTGCCAACACAGGTTGGCTAAATCCACCTCTGCGTTTTCATGATGAACCCTGCCGCCATAAGGTCTTGGATCTTGTAGGGGATTTTTCTCTCTTTGCACAGAATGGTAACCAAGGGCTTCCACTTGCACATATAATTTCTTACAAGGTCAGTACATGTTGCTAGCATGCTATTTTCTTTCACCTTATTGTCATCTTCTGATGGTTTGCTGTGATGTGCATAGCATCCATACTTCTTTGTTTTCTCTCTTCATCAATATTCATTTTCTCATTAGACACCCACTAATGGTACCATGAACTGTAACAAGAAACTTTGTCATTTACTGGAAACTGCTTATTGTCCGACTTTCATGGCATTATTTTGTAGTCAAGAAAAAGAAATAAGTGGGGATTCCCCTTATTTTTATCTTGGAAATTGATGATTACAGGCGAGGCTCATCATGCCATTCTAGTAATAGTATCAAACTAGTACTCTAGTTGTTAGTCTATTAGCATGGCTTATTGTTGGTTTTTAAAATACTGACCCCGTGACTTAGTCTTATTTATATATTAGTTCCTCAAGTTCTCCTGATTGCTATTAAGTCGCTCAATTCTTTTCAAGTTATTACCAATCTGGTCATTCTATTTAAATTTCCATCCGAATAAGTTCCTATGGAAGTGGGCTGCTCCTTAGCCCTTAATATCAGTTAGTGTGCATTCTCTCTCCCCATTCCCTCTTTCAGTTCAAAGTGCACCAATCTCACATAAGAGCAAAAAATAAAGTTTCAACTTTGTCCTAAAATCTTGATTTATTCAGAAATATGAGAGAGGCTTTCTATTAGAGTATGTTGGCAATATCCTTTCCAATGCTAACTAGCTGTTACCCGACCCCACCCCTCACCCCCACCCCTCACCCCCACCCCCACCCCTCCCCCGAACAACCCCACCCGCACACACACACAAGCCACCACCACCATAAAATGAACACTGTGTTTTTAGTATGCAATTTCCAATTCCATTATCCTCATTATTTGAATTTCTCGTAACATTGAATATTTTTAGTGTGCAATTTCCAATTCCATTATCCCCATTATTTGAATTTCTTGTAACTTTAAAAGAAAGTGTGAACTGTGAGAGGGATTTTGTATCTCAATAGCACTGTGGTTATATTATTTCTGTACAGGCTGGCCATTCGCTGCATGCTGAATTTGTACGCAGACTCTCAAATATCTCATGAAAAAGAAGTTTGTTTTAGATAGTAGCTACCGTGGCACTGGAGATGGATATACAGATCTACAGCAGAGAGCAAAGGGGAACAAGCCAAAAGGAAAGTGTAAAGAAAGAAGGCTTTATTTACACCATATACACAAAAAAATATGACATGAAATGTGAGCTGTTCTTCCCATTTCAGAAATTGAAAAGATACCTACTATAGAGTTTGAGATGATTTTGCGTTGCCCCTGAATATTTCTTTCAGCAATTTTTGTATTGGTTGTAAAAGATAATATTCGAAAGGATCTGCTCAACAATTTCTTATGGGTTTATTGTTTCCTTGATTTGTATTCTTTTTTGTACCTTGCAAAAAGCAAGTGAGATAGCAAAGTCTACTTTGTAACAGAAATGATACTTAGGGAATCATAGAATAGCTCGTGGTTAAATTTTTGCATCAGCATTTTCTAAGGATATATGATTCTATGATGTACGGCTTACACCAATATATATGGATTCTATTGTGTTCTAAGTACCTGTGTGTAGCTTTGGTCTTGATTTTAATTCGAAATATATCTAATGTGGGCATGCAAACATGAACGGAAATCCTGTTAGATTCTAAAATTACCTCGATTCTTTTTGTTCGGCAACTCTTTCGTGGAGAGAAATTGGACTGTTGGTAGTTATTTGCATCCTGGCTACATGAGAGCGTGGTATTCATAAAATTTCAGCAGAAAAAATGTAGCAATGGAAGTCGACAATTAACTGTGTACGAGCTAATTTATTGAATTTCATCTGTATTTATTCATGCTTTCTTTATTCTAGATAAAAATTATATTTATGTACAGAAATTATAAATAGAGACAATGCAGAAGCAATTACACAACGGGATCGAATGGAACTCCAGTAGAAGGCAACCACTGGTTTCCATCAATGAACACCCCAACAGAATATGGCTTTGCGTGCTCACCTTCATCCAGCGCCAGCACCCTGAACCCTGGCCATCCAACTCGAGGGCAGCTTTTCGATCCTGGGCAGCAGCATTTCGATTCTGGGCAGCTATTATCATCCTCGATAGACTCAGCAGCACGACGTTCGCAGCAAACCGATCCTGGACCGCTATTAGCATACTCGACATACTCAGCTGATTTGCTTCTACCCTCCCATTCTAGGTAACCAGCAAGATTTATGACATCGCCGATATATGATTTCATAACGATAGCTCTGGCGTAGTCCTTCCATGGCCTGCCAAGAAAGCATTTCTGCGCTCCTGCCGGGAACTCTGAGCCGGCTCTGATGCTGCAGTTGTCGATTGAGATCGCAGTATTCCTGGACTTGTCCATTCTTCCTTGAGCAGTCATGACGCCAGAGTCACGGAAATATATATTGCACTTCTGCAGCACCATAGCTGCGTCGCCAAATATGAAATCGACTGTTCCGTACACGTCGCATTCTCGGAAGAATTGCCTGCCTCCGTTCACGTAGAGCGTGTCTTGGTAGCCCAGGAACTCGCAGAGATAGAATGCGGACTTGTCTCCCTGGCTCCTCAGCGCCACAGCCGGGCCTTTGTCCTTGCCTGATGCATTCTCAAAAGTAATGCACTTGGCTATGAAGTCATCTGCTAGTACAACTGCATACAAGTACAAGGAAACAAAATCCAGCCAAATAATATGAGCATTTGTTAGATTTTATCCGACAGAATAAATACTGTTATAAGATCAATAAGATTAAACCCTATTGTCTACGGAAATATTATTAGTTGAATTTAGAGACAAAACAAAGATATAAAATCCGAATTGATTTAAATAACATAACATATGAATAGTTTATTACTTTAGGAAGAAACAGAAATGAGTTTACAGCTCACTCAGGTTAGCTGAGCTGCAGTTTATTTCTATTATCTCCAATAATCTTTTTTAAAAAATTTCTTTTAGATTATTATCTCGACCCTTTAAGATTCACTCATATTCAATTTCTTGGATTTTAGTTTTGATTTAGTCCTCTATCAAGTTAATATAAAACTAACGGTTTTTAATGAATAAAACATTTTGTATGCACTTGATGAAAAGGCATATGAACTCCAAATTTTATGAAATTTAATTCGAAAGAAATTAAGGGAATAGAAATAGTAATTGTAAAAAAAAATTGAAGAAATTTTTTTGGATCATTATAGTTTTGCCGCTAACTCACGTAACTTTTCCTGAGCTGGCGGCTCACCTACAGTAATCCATATATATATATATATGAAAAAAATGGAAATGAGCTGATAGCTCACGCAAGTTACCTGACCTACAGTAATCCATATATATATATATATATATATATATATATATATATATATATATATATATATATATATATATATATATATATATATATGTATGTATGAAAAAAAATGGAAATGAGCTTATAACTCACGCAAGTTACCTGACCTACAGTAATCCATATATATATATATATATATATATATATATATATATATATATATATATATATATATATGAAAAAAATAGAAATGAGCTGATAGCTCACGCAAGTTACCTGAGCTGCAGTTCATTTCAACTATCTTCAATAATCTTTTTTAAAAATTTTATTTTGGATTATGATCTTAACCCCCTAGGGTTCACTCATACCCATTTTTTTTGGTTTTAATTTTGATTTGGTCCTCTATCAAGTTAATACAAAATTAACAATTTTCAATGAATAGAAAATTTTGTATGCACTTGATGAAAGATTAAATGAACTCCAAAATTTATGAAATTTAATCCGAAAGAAGTTAAGGAGATAGAAATAGTAATTGTTAAAAAAAATAAAGAAAAATAATTGAGTCATTATAGTTTTGCCGCTAACTCACGTAACTTTTCCTAAGTTGGCGGCTCACTTACAGTAATCCATATATATATATATATATGAGAAAAATGGAAATGAGCTGACAGCTCATGCAAGTTACCCGAGCTGCAGTTTATTTCCACTTTCTCCAATAATTTTTTTAAAAAAAAAATCTTTTGGATTATGATCTCGACCCCCTAGGGTTCACTCATACCCAATTTCTTGGGTTTTAGATTTAATTTGGTCCTCCATCAAGTTAACAAAAAATTAACGATTTTCAATGAATAAAAAATTTTGTATGCACTTGATGAAAGGGAAAATGAACTCCAAAATTTATGAAATTTAATCTGAAAGAAGTTAAAGAAGTAGAGATAGTAATTGTTAAAATAAAATTGAAGAAAAATCATTGATCATTATAGTTTTGCCGCTAGCTCATGTAACTTTTCCTGAGCTGGCAGCTCACCTACAGTAATCCATATATATATATATATATATATATATATATATATATATATATATATATATATATATATATATATATATATATATATATATATATATGAGAATAATAGAAATGAGCTGACGACTCATGTAAGTAATCTGAGCTGCAGTTCATTTCCATTATCTCCAATAATTTTTTTAAATTTTTTTTCTATTAGATTATGATTTAAAACCCCTAAGGATACAAAATTAACGATTTTCAATAAATAGAATATTTTATATTCACTTAATGGAGGGGTAAATAAGGAGGTAGAGATTCATCTTGAGCTGGCGGCTTAAATGTTTACTAATTGAAAACACTATTAAAATTTGCATGAGTTGTGAGCTCATTTCCATCTCTCAAGAGTGCTCAAGGTCTCCTCTCTTGTTACATAAGCATTATTATAAAATAAACAATACTATATAAATTCACAAACTAACAACACTTTTATCGATGTGGGATTATCTTTTATTTTATTCCCTTCCTATATATTCTACTTTGAACCTATTTTTTATTTACCTAATTTATTATTTTTAACGACATAAATTCTAGGAAGCAGTCTCTGGCTGCTTAATACAAAAACGTATTTTTACTTACTCACTGCGCCAGAGTGCTGAATGTTGATGCCGCCGCCTTTACAGCTGAGCCGACTGCGTATGATGGTCTTGCCTTTGCCATCCCCGATAAGAGTAACCTCCCGCCGGCAGATGGTGACATTTTCCTCGTAAACGCCGTTCTTCACGTAGATTATGTATCTCCCCCTGGCCGAACTCGGGATTGCCTTCACCGCATCGGTCAGGGTGGTGAACGTGCCCTGGCCGCCTTTGGAGACAATGGCGTTCGGCGAGAACGTCTGACCTGAACAATCAGTGAATGAATTTGCTTCAGCCATGTCAGTCGAAGAATCTAGTATTACGTGTGTGTAGTAGTGGCTGTTGTTGTGGTAGCAGTAAAGATGCCGCGATGGTAGGGGGAACAAGAGATGCAATGCACCCCAATTTATAGAGGTACTCCGCGGCTGCGTTGGATTACGATCTACATGAGAATCGGCTGAGTTGGATTACGAGTCGGGATGGGATCGGCTGAGTTGGATTACGAGTCGGGATGGGAATTGGCGGGAGTTTCCAAAGGAGCACACCCTTTTTCCCAGTCTAGTGGGCTCATTAGGAAAAGTGGTGTGCTCCTTTGAAAACCCCCGAATTGGCTGAGTTGGATTAGGGATGGAGATTGGTTGAGTTGGATTAGGGATGGAGATCAGATTTTTTCTAATTTAAAATTTTGAATTGAGCGGGCCAAAAATTGGTGCGTGAATGAGCCCATTCTGATCTCTAATCACAAAAACGTAATATCTCTTACTCATTGACACTTTTATTTATACATAATCGCAAGAAAAAAATGGAATAATTTCATATAAAAATTTGTAGGCTTGTAGCAGTAGGATAATTCTGATACTTTTAATATTTATTTACTATTATTTTTAAAAGGTAATTTTGATCAGGTAGGTACAAATGATTTAAGTCCATAAACAGTAACAGGGAGAAGTTTCTGATGACTGTGGCTTTAGGGTGGCATATTGAAACGCGTCACTGATAAGGTAGCCTAAATTAGAGTAAGAGATGCTAAAAAATGTGAAGTTTTTATTTACACATTATCTGGAACTTTCATCATAAGAAGAACTCTTGCATTGTTCAAGTAATCATTTTCCACGTTTAGATGACGGTGATGTTTTCTTTTCCAATCCTTTAACAAATATATTGACAAGAATACTGTCAGCTCAACAAATGCTATTACTTACTGAACAAAGAAACTGTGGATTATGCGTGTAGAATCTTGAACTCGACCAAGCATAATCATCTTCAATTTGATTAAATATAAATACATAATTTTTTTTTTTTTTTGAATAAAATTATTTGAAAGACATATTACTTAATGATAGTCCCTTTAACAAATTTATTGACAAGCAATGCTAAACCTTGAACAGGACCATCATCTTCAGTTTGATTGTGTTAGTAATACAATAAATAGATTACTGGTGATATAATTTTTTTTTTTTTTTCTGAATTAAATCAGTTCTCAAAATAGTTTTTCTTTGATAGGGACAATTTAGTGCTAACATAGTTCTCTTCTTAGAAGAAACTAATGGTTTGGCAGTATACAATATTGTCTACTGATGACCCAAAAATGGCAAGATTTAGAGGACAAGACACAACGATATTGCACGTAGTACACTTAGATTGATCATTTAGCCAGAAAAGGAAGAATAGGAGGAGTGTCGAATTGGCTGAAGACAATAATGATGCATTTTCTCCAAAACAAAAAAATGTTCACATTCATGTATAAGATAGGAAAATGCTTTATCCAAGAGAAAGATGACTTGTTATTCAATATGAACTGTCTTGGCCGAAATGAGGGAGGGACTCGTTGCCGCAACTGGTAAGAAACTAAGGCCATTTTTGTTCTGATAGAAAATGACAGTAAGGATAAGAAACCGAAAGAGAGAGAAAATGAAAGAAAAGAAAGAAGAAATAAGACTCTTTTTGTTATTTGGCTGGGAGAGAAACTAAACAAAGGAAATTTAAGACGAAATTAAAAAAAAAAAAAAATTGATCTAAACTCCATCCATTCTCCTACATGATTCTATGAGATAGCAACACCAAATGATATTTTAGGCATTATTTTCTCCTATTTTCTTCAACTTTCTTTTTCTCTTAATTTTCTTTCAAATGAAACAATAGAAATAAATTTTTCTTTCTTCTTTTCTTTTCTTTTCTTTTTCTTTCACTTTCCCTCGAATCAAATGAGAAGCGAATACATATCTCAGGGGGTTTCTCTGAAAAAGACCTGAATTCTCCTGACCACACTTGATCCGCATCCTTCAACCTGCGACATGGAGAAAGAATCCACTCTGGAATATCACGAGAAGAACTATTGACTGGACCTATTGTTGCTTCTATGTATCTTTTCTTTTCTTTTTTGTTTTTTTTACAACTAATGTATTATGAGAATCACTCATATGAGTGATCGAACTCTGTTACTCTTTGTATGGTTCTGTTATTCACTTGCTAATGGAACACGGAGGGCTTTCACCAGCCGTTTTATTTCAAAAAAAAAAAAAAAAGGGGGCTCAGTGGTTGTCAAGCATGAAAATTTCGAGCAGAACATCATTGTCACCGTCTTCATCATCACCACCGTTGAAAGGTGAGGATTAAAATGGCACAAGAGAACAGATTCTCACAAGTTATCGCAATTTATTTCTTAGGAAATACAAACTCTTAGGCAGCGACACTGACACCTGAAGGAAATGTTTGACCCTTCAAAAGGAGGTGAAACTCCATGACACAAACACAATTAGCCTAGGCAAAATGGAAGAATTATGAGATTAAGTGAGCCTTGATGACCATAATTTCCTAATTAGGTGCCTTAAATCACAATCTAATCACCTGACCACAGAGGAGAAATCCTAGTGGAACTCTTCTGCCATGGACCATAACAAATAGAAGTTGGTTAACTTACTCTGAATTCTCCTCTCTATAGGCATCCGTGTATATATATATATATATATATATACATACTCCGTATAATATACTGTATACTTTCAAACATGAACCCTTTAGTAGATTGTTCAGGTCAGAGGTTCTTGCCGAATGTTGTAGTCTCTAATGGTGGTGATGGCGACTACAGAACAATTGGGGAAGCTGTGAAATCAATCCCCGGCACAGTTAAGGGGAGATACGTAATTTATGTAAAGTGTGGGGTTTACGAAGAAAATGTGGTTATATCGACACCAAATGTTACTCTTGTTGGTGATGGGATGAAGAAAACAATCATTTGCAGCAGACTCAACAATGATGATGGTTACTCCATAAATGACTCGGCTGCAGTGGGTATGTTCTTATTTATCTTCTTCTGAAGCTATTTTACATTTTAATATATTCTTCTCAATATATATGTCTATACATTAGAATTCACCAAAGATGGCAATTTTAGCATAAACCAGGAATCTAGTAAGAAAAGGGGCAATTTAAGGTTTGATCATCTAAACTTTAGCTTTCAATATAGGGGTTTTTAAAAAATCTGTCCCTTAAATCTTTAAAAATTAGAATTTAGTCCCCCTAAATCTTCATATTTATAATTTAGTCCCCAAATCCTTTAAATTACTACAATTTAGTCCCCCAGCCATGCTTTTGGCCCGAATTTTCCGTTATACCCCTGAGTTACTTCACTTTAATTCTCCCTTTCCTCTTTCTCCTCTCTTCATTTTCTTATTGGGTTCTCTTCTTCATTCTTCTCCTCTCTCTCTCTCTTCCCTCTTCTTATCGGGTTCCTGAGTTAATTCACTTTAGAAATTAATTGTGAGGGAAGATAGATAAGAGAAGAATGGAGAGGGGAAGCCAATAAGAAAAAGAAGAGAGGAGGAAGCGGAAATGAATGACTAAAGTGAAGTAAATCAGGGGTTAAGGGAAAATTGGGGCCAAAAATATGACTGGGGACTAAATTGTGGTAACTTAAATGATTTGGAGGACTAAATTATAAATATGAAGATTTGGAGTACTAAATTCTAATTTTTAAAGATTTAAGGGACAGATTTATATAATTTATCAAGTTCTCTTCTTATTCTTGATAATGTTCTGAAGGGAAAATTTTTTAAGGGACATGTAACTATAATGCTATAATGTATGTACAATGAATGAATTAAATGTATAATCAGGATCAATTGGGTCACATTTAGAGATGATAATGGGTGCGTCCATGGGTTAATTTTTTACTCGTCTTATACAAAATTTTGAATTAAAAATAAAAATTTTATTTTTCTAATTCAAAATTCTTTATAAGGAGGCCCGTAGAAATGTCCATTACCATCTCTAGTCACACTTGCAACTAACTCGAAGGCAATTTGCTAAATATAGCGTAATAAAAATCTTATAAGTTCATATTTCCTTGTTGACTTGATTCATACATTTTGAAAAAGTGAGCAACTAATTTGATTTTCTATGTTCTATTCAGGTGTGTCTGCGGATAACTTTATAGGTAAATTTATTTCATTTCAAAACATATCCGGTCCACAAAAACATCAAGCCGTTGCCCTAACAAACAACGGGGACAAATCTGCCTTCTATCAGTGTTCATTCAAAGGGTACCAAGACACCCTATATGTGAATCGTGGGCGACAGTTTTTCAGGGATTGCAAAATTTATGGAACAGTCGATTTCATCTTCGGAGATGCAGCCGCAGCACTGCAAAATTGCACTATTGTGCTACAGAAACCACTTACTGGACAAGAAGACGTGATAACTGCGCAAGGAAGAGAAGATAAATCAAAGAATACGGCAATCTTACTTCATAACTGCACGATAACAACTGGAAAGGATTTTCGGCCAGGTTCAGCCAGATGCTATCTCGGGAGGCCATGGAAGAAGTACTCGAGGACCATCATAATGAAGACATATATTCACCAAGCTATACACCCCTCTGGTTGGCTTGACATGAATAATAACCATAATATGGCCGAGTATAGGGAGTATGGGAACAGTGGCCCAGGAGCGGCCACAAGAAATAGAGTCAGATGGGCCGGGGGGTTCAAAGTGCTACAAACTGCAGAGGAAGCAAAACCATATACAGTTGCAATGTTGATTGACGGAAACGACTGGCTGCCGTCTACTGGTATACCATTTACCCCTGGGCTATAGAACGTTGAGGATTTGCGAGATCAATGTTGCTGTAACTCACTATTAAGAGATGGAGTATTGGTGTATTTATTTTTTATGTTTTGTTAATTTTGGTGTACTTTTTGTTAAAATCTCAATGTTTAGAGTGCTGTGCAATAAGAAAAAGAGCTAAATCAATGATGTAAATTAAAGAAATACAAAACACATGCTTAGAAATTCACAGCATTGACACTATCATTGTATAATAACTATAACCAATTAAGCTTTGGGAAAATCATCTGGGTGAGTGTAGGCATAAATGACGTCATCCAGAAAGACAAGGCATGTTAAGTAGTAAGAAATGAAAATGGAAAAGATAATTACTAAAAAGGTTTTACAGATCGACTGATACCGAATACATATGCTAATAGCATATTAGATTTTGAGGTATGGGATATGATACTGACCATATGATGTTGGTAATGGTATTGCCATTATTACTCAAATTTTGCTGATATATTTGATATGGCCAATACAATACGCCAAATATTGTTAAACATCTATGTTGAAAGTCCCTTCTACGCTTTTTACGCGTGCTCAGTAGGAATCGAACCTGGGTTGCTCTGATACCATGTTGAAAGTTCTTTCCACTGCACCAAAACTCCGAAGTTGTATTGAGCGTTGAGGGAAATTATTTTATATTTTAACAATCTACAACATCCCTCCATAGTCAGGAAATGTGGGGTGCATGTACGTGTGTGTACGGGCGTGTATGGATGCCTGCATGTGGGGTGTGTGTGCATGTCTATGCATATGTGCATGCGTGCCTGAGTGTGCGTGGGTGTGTGCATGCATAACAATACCCCCCACCCCACCACCCTGTGGGGTGTGTGTGCGTGCATCTGTGCATATGTGCATGCGTGCCTGAGTGTGCAAATAAAGTCCCACTCTACCACAAACTATCTAACACTAAGACTGGCATCGTGCATAACCAAGAAAAACCATCTTAAGAAATACTATATAGATAGAGTATCTTCAAATTTTAAGAAATGATATTACCTCTCCTCACAAACGTATGATTGTGGACTGCATATCAAAGCTGAACTAGTCCAATCATAATTAAAATATTCGATCTCAGCCTCAATTTCCCCACATTTCAACTATTAACCCTCATCATATTCAGTTTCTAGATTAGCAAGCTGAAATTGGCTAGGAATCATGAGATTACATCATTAGCAATGAAACACCTACATCTCCTTCTTGACCATCTTATCAAAGATGCATCTCTGAATATACATATAAAGTTATAAGCTAATGCAGAACACATTTTTAAATTTTGATAAAAAACATCAAACTAGGATATCATCTAATCTTTCTAAGAACATCCCATTTAAGCACAAATGGCCAAGATGCAGATATACATCACGAGCAGGGATGGTAATGGGCACGTCCACGGGCCAAATTTTGGCCCGCCCTATACAAAATTTTGAATTAAAAATGAAATTTTTATTTTTCTAATTCAAAATTTTGCATAGGGAGGGCCAAAAATGACCCGTGGATGCGTCCATTGCCATCTCTAATCACGAGGGACAATTGATAAATCAAGTACAATACAAGTTGGTAACCATTATCAATTCATATTACCATAAGTAGCTTTCATGTTTTCTTTTCTTCACGTGTCCACAAAAATGATATTACATTGATCTTCAACTTCTTTCTTCCCAGCAGTAGCAATGCAGAGAAAAGTCGCTTGAATCCAGGATTTCCCATCTGAGCATAGGAATCAGTAGTCAGATTAATTGAAAGAAAAATACTTTTATCAAGACTGGAAAATAAAAGGAATGAGGAATTGCATGTCTCACTTGTAGGACAATCCTTCAAAATGCCAAGTGTAAGAAGCCCAATGAGCAACCTAAAATTTCTACGTACCAATGCGACACCTATTTGTTGAGTAACCCTCTCTTAACCATATGTGTGTGTGTATATATATATATATACATATATTTTTTTTTTCAAGTTTGAGACTGCAAGAGCATCATTCTGCTTGACGTAGCCTCTGATCTGAATCGCATTTATCACAGTGTCCGGAGCAATGCCCTTCCACATCACGTCATCAAATACTTCCCTAGCTTCGATTGTAAGCCCTTTACATGTCAAACCCAGATGCGAAAACTATAAACAATCAGAATTGGTACAATAAGCCTATATATGCTTCTACCATATCGCCTTCTTTGCAATGACCAGCAATCCGTGATGTATAGCTAAACTAGTTTAGTACTAAACCCATCTCTCATTTGCAGAAAAAACTCCTCAGTTCTTAAGCCTAAAGGCCATGCTTGACAGTCCAGCCACCACAGCCGAAATCGTAACTTGATCAAATTCAAACCCTTCTCTTCACGCAAATCCATACCATTCTTCATATCCCCGCCTGTGAAACATGCATCCATGAGGTTGGTCAAAATAACCTTATCAACAACCAATCCTCTACGCTCCATCTCTCTCCTAATCTCAAGAGCTCTCTCAAACTTACCATTGCTACAAAGCCCCGACACAACCACTCCATAACCCTTCACATCAAGCCTCGTCCTCATCAACCACCCTTCCCAATAAACTCATCCCCATGTCAAAATCCCCTCTCCTGAAATGCCCATCAACTATTGAAGTAAAAAAACAACCATATTTGCCTCCACCCCAAGCGCTTGCATCCTCTAAAGCAACTCATCAGCAGTCTCCAACATCCCATTCTTGAAAATCCCGTCCACAAGCGCATTAAAAGTAAACACATTCGGCTGCAGCCCCCACTGCAGCATTACATCAAACACATCCAGGGCAGAACAAATGTCCCCACTCTTGCAACTCCAGTTAATCAAACGAGTATGGGACAAATTCGGCAGCACCCCCCGCAATCCTCATATCATCCATCCGCCGACAATCTCAATTCTAAGCGAGCCATCGCGCAGAACACATCGACAATGCTACTGAAGGTGGCCATATTGTCTGTTTCAGCATTTGTTGTTGGGACAAAGAGGCAATCTTAGTGTTGCAAATGATAAAATGGGGATTGGGTCGATCAAGACAAAGAGGCACCGGCACTACTCTTCTGCGCCGGGGCACTTAGCTACGCTGGCACTGCTCTGCTGCGCCGGGGTCACTTGCCTCACCGACAGCACTCACCAACACAGTTTATTGAAACTCTTATAACCTTCGATCCTGTCTTCTGATTGAGCCAATTTTGGACTAGCTGGAAAAGTAATCCAATAACCTATAACTTCTCTTTTATAACATTTTGCTAAATCAAATCTAGCACTAACCTAATGCTATATTGGTACAGTTCTGATAGTACCCTAACCCTTGTATTCTTGTTCGGACATGATGACCATCACCTAGGCAAGGCATAAGCCCTTTATGACGTTTCTTGCTCGTTTGTAAATGCTTTAGCATGGTCGTTCGTAAATAAATAGGGGTATTTACAGATTTGTCTCTTAAATCTTTATAAATTATAATTTAGTCTTCAAATCTTTATATTTAAAATTTAGTCCCCAAAAGTTACTACAATTTAGTCTCCTCTCTAACTTCCGTTAGCCCAGTTTATTTTTTGATCTGATTTTTCTATTTTACCCCTTCTTAATTCATTCATTCTTCTTCCTCCTCTCTTCTCCTTCCCTCTTCCACCTCTCTTCTCCTTTTCTTCATTTTTCCGCCTCTCTTCTCCTTCCCTCTTCCTCCTCTCTTCTCCTTCTCTCTTTTTTCTCTCTTCTTCTTTTCTTTATTGGATTCATTGGCTCCCCCCCTTCTTCTTCTCTTCTATCTCTCTATTCTTCCTCCCTTTTTCTTCACGGAGTATTTAAATCATTTTACTATTTTAAAAAAGTAAAAATTAAATTCTGCCGTTTATTTGGACGGAAAAACTAACGGAGAGACTAAATTGTAGTAATTAGAGGATTTGGGGGACTAAATCATAAATATGAAGATTTGGGAGACTAAATCATAATTTATAAAGATTTAAGGGACAAATCTGTAAATACCCCAAATAAATAACAAGGGTACCAGAGAACTAATAATGGACAGTAGAAATCATGTCTTATTTATGATGTACATTTTCTTGCAATACCATGCAATATGGTTGGTCCACAGAAGAACAGTACTGCAGGCGTAGTCCCAGGTAGGTACGGGGCAATAGCACTTATGGTTAAGAAACAATATTTAGTTAACACCTAGAGGTGTCGGTTCACTGGTACCACAACCGTAGTACTGGATATACATGGTATATTTAGTTAAAACATACGTGTCCTATCTATTAGTCAGTGATACGTAACTAATAAATCCACTCACTATATGGTACAGGCTAACTCTGAATAAACTAACTCCCACACTAAAGTTTTGTTTACCTTATTTATTATCAGAACTGATTCTTGGGTAAACTCCACATGCCTAGATATTAAAACTTATGTAGATGTAGATGATGAGGTTGATCCACCTGTCGATAAATCATACTTCCAAGATCAAGCCAATCTCTTGAAATTCTTGGAGCTTCACCCCTTTTTGATGTAAATACTTTTGTTTTAGACATTATACTCAGCTCTATTTTGCAATATACTCTGTCATAACTCTTTTTATCTAATTAGGCATTTTGTATTTAAATCCAACCGAACTACTGTTGTTAATCATATTTATGCTTATATTTTAGTTTCATTTTTATTGTTTGGATTGTAGTAAGATCATATTATTTTTGTTGTGCTTTCTGCCATGTGTGATTTTTAAAAAAAAAATAAATTAAAGGCTTTGTGTATTCGTTTTTTTTGTACCCGACGATGATATCTTTCTAGAAATGAGATATACTGTTGGAACTTTTAAGATATAATTTAAAACATTACAATATTCTTATATGATATATTATATTATTTTAATTATTTTATTTAGCAAGAACTATAGCAAGGTACTTATTTTCTTTATTAAGTTGCTAAAGGTCAACAAAGGTTGCTGATTGTCCTTTACCTAACCACTCATGGTTCAAGAAAGTCTCCGGTCTCATTTCCTCACATTCATTCTATTTTCCTTCTGAAGCATTCCAGCATACCAAGGTTAGTAAAATTATACATTCTTGAGATTCAAGCAGTTGTTTCTTTAATTCCTTTCCTTTTTTGTATCAATAAGTCTTTAGTTATCCTTCTCAAGTTCCTCTTATTCATGCATAAAAGGGGTGTTGTCATATTTTTCTTTGATACCTTTTACTAGTTTGTTTCATGTTCTTGATTAATTGATCTATGCTCATATTGCGGAAAAAAGAGGAAACAGAACTTAGAAAGAAAGAGATGAAGAATGATTTTTTGTTGTTTCTCTATCTTTTTCTTAATTTGATCTACACTTGTTGCAATTTGTTAGTTATAGGGTCGTATAATTTTTTTTTTTTTGGCCTGTGGGCACTAGTGTTAGGTATTAATTCATGGTGAATAGGTTTGGAATTGTCCGTTTATATACCGAACTATTTTTGTGTAATTTTCCGGCTCGTGTTCTTGCACTTGATCTTGTATACGACTCTGGGAAAATATAGAGACCACAGTTCTTTTGATGGGAAAAAAAGAGGGGAAAAGCTAAAAAGAAGCGTACCAAAACTGATCTCTAAGCAGATAAGAAATCAAAAAACTTATTCTAATACGATATCCGAGTAGGTGGCTAAAGACAGCGAAGCTAGAGAGCTTAGTTTCAGAAAGTCAATCTTTGAATGAGATCCTTGTTGAATTCATGTATATTTGAACTTGAATTTTTGAGCCTAGTTCAAAAATAAATGAATTAGGTGAATGGAAAATGGTTTCAAAGAGAAGTACATAGCAAAGTGAACAAAAAAGGAAAGAAGAAAAAAATAGTCCCACATTGGCTAGAGGTTTGTTAGGATGTGAGTTTATATAAGATTGTTTGTTCCATGACATTGCTTATGTGAGAAGAGGAGAAACCTTGAGCACCACGGGAGGACGACGAATCGGTTTTAAGAACGGCGAATCGGTTTTAAGGATCGCAGTTATTATAAATAATAATTCGTAATTCTTCTTCTCCAACTTTATTTCTGATTGAAATATAACACTGAAATCTGTGCATGATAACAGCTACATAATAACAGTAGTAATTATGTTAACTAATAACAGTAATAAGTTTGCCCATATTAATTACCCATATTAATCTGAAACACTAGCAAATTATTTATCCAACAATCCTCACGGGTTTTTCCATATAAAATTTTAAATTAAAAAAAAGAAAATTTTTATTTTTAATTAAAATTTTATATAAACGGACCAAAAATTAATACATGGACATATCCATTACAATCTACAGTGGATCCTGGGCATTCGTCTGTAGGGACATGAACCAAATGACTAATGTAGTTATTATTATTTTTTTTTTTTTGTGTGTGGTATCAAAACAATAACTGAAGCAGCAAGTCATATTTTGAACCATACAATGTGAAAATTTTTTCATAGATAATTCAATTCTCGTAGGTGAAGCATGGAGACCGTCGTCCACAATGGGGGATGTCACTGCAGGCGTGTGCGTTGGCAAGCTGAAGCTCCCTCAAGTGTGGTTGGCTGCTCCTGCAACTGCTCCAACTGTTCGATGAGAGGCACGACACATTTCGCTGTTCCAGTCGACAAATTCAAGCTCCTTGGGGATTCTGAGCAGTTTCTGACCACCTACACCTTTGGCACTCACACTGCGAAGCACATCTTCTGCAAGGTTTGTGGCATAACCTCGTTCTACAAGCAGCTGGGGAAAGGTAACATTGCGATAGTAATCAACTGCGTTGATCCTGGCACGCTGCAACACTATGAAATCAGACATGGCGATGGGAAGAATTTGCTGTAATTGTTCGAGGTGCTGGAAGATCGTAATTCACTGTCACGAGTAGATGAAAACTTATGATATGGAATAAAACTTTGTGTCCAAAAGATGATGAAAACTTACGATATGGAATAAAACTTTGCGTACTAAAGTTGAATGTAACAAATTTTATACGCATTAAGCCGGAAGATTTTCGTTTATTTCAATTGAGATTAACTCCAGTCATACCGTTCCATTAACTTATCTTGAGGTAAAAACTAAACTAGTTCTTGTCTAATATCCGATGTGGGACTATTCGAGCTAGAGTATTACACTAACAATTTTAAAAATTTTGAATCGTTATCATTATTTTTACAATGAATTAAAGGACAAAGATGCAATGCACTTGTTAAAATCAATATCTGTGTGAAAATGGGTTAATTAACCTAGTAACACGTTTCCAAGACCACGAGGATGATTTTAAATCAATTCTCGACGATGTTGATCATATAACTTAACTTGAATAATTAATCAGACTAGGGTCTTTATTATAGAAAAACATTTAAAGTCCATAAAAAATTAATGAAATATTTGTTTTTAAATAGGAAAAGTTTTTAATGCCAACTATTAAAATAGTTTGGAGTCTATTCTTTCCAATTTTACTTAATCAACTTTTTCTATATTCATAAAATGTAACAATCATTTTTTTTTTCACTAATTACAAATATCTTAATAATAAGATCATTTTTTAAATAACTTTGCACTCAATTAAATAACTTTTTTTTTTTTTCTGCTTTCTATTCTCTCTCCTCCTTTGCTATTGTTTTCGTGGTTCTCTTGTACCCTACTTTTTTTTAAAACTTTGTAGAGCCATAATTTTGTTTCCTAATGATTTGAATAATTTCGCTAAAATTTTCTTTTATAATGAAAAGATTTTGGCTCAAATTTCTACGCGATATTGGCAAAGAAATAAAATAGTAGAATTTTTTGTCTCTGCAAGTTAATTCCAAGCAACATCATAGTCAAAATGAAATGGAAACGGTTAGTTATCCTGACAAAGAGTAGTTGATATGTTTGAGGGAATGGTTTTGGTTTTTTGAGTTCGCAATAATTTTTTCTCCAATTAATTAATTTTTTTTAATGAGATTCTAGTGGGCTTGACGTTAACTAATTAATTACCCTTTAATCAAAACTCCAATTCCTTTCATTTTTTTTTTATTATCTGTATTCAGTTTCGTATATTACTTGCCAAATGAATTGGGTATTTTTTGACATCTTACCGACTTGAAAGCTCGGCATTATGATTGGAAAACTCTTACCAATTGAACTATTTGTCTATAATATCTCAAATTCCATAAAGAAAAGAACACTGATAAATTTTTATAAATATGTAGCTTGACTAAATATATAATTTAAATCTTCTGATCAATAACAGGATAAATCAAACTAGAAACCACCAAAAAAAATTATTAAAAATCCAAAAATTAAGCGCCCAAAAGTTGGAAGCTCTCCATTTCCATGGTGACTATAATTCTTTTTTGCTAGTCAAACACACATATATGTTTTGTAACATTATTCATATTAAATTTTTAATAAAAATACAATTCAGAACCTCTTGCAAATTGGACAGAAGTGATGTCACAGAAGCGAAGGCTCATTGGCTGACTGCAATTATTCTCTTAAGTGAACTAACAATGCAATAAAAAAAATACTGAATTTATCTTTTTATCTTCCAAGTTGATTTTTTTTCTGAATGTGAATTAACAGTGCAATAAAAATAATAATTTAGATTTTCCAACAAAATATTATCTTAATTTTCAAAGAGAGTTTTCTAAAATAGTACACCAATTTTCCTAGTGTGCTCATTTCTCAGTGTATTTTGTATTTGGGCCTTAAGCCCCGACAATTATGTTGACTCACTGGAAAAATTAGTGTGTTTCTTGGGAAACTTCCATTAATGAAGGGAGTTTCCAAGGAGCATGCCACTTTTTCTAGTAAACTATGTAATTTTGATTTGGACTTTCATTTCGGACCGTTCTACTGTTGGCTCACCGTGAAAAATGGTGTGCTCGTTTGGAAACTCCCATTCCCGAAAATCGGGAACTTCTAAAGGGGCACAAGTTTTTTCCTAGTGAGCCCAGTTAAAGTCTACCGTATATATCAACTATGCCCTCTAAAAAAATTTCCCAATTTGCCCTTCTTCTCTCTTCCGATTACCTCGTTCGGACTTAGAGTCCGAACAGACTGGATCTGTTCGGACTTAGAGTCCGAACAGACCAGTTTTGTTCGGACTGTAAGTCCGAACGGCGCCCCCTCGTTCGGACTGACAGTCCGAACAGGGACTTGACCCGATCTGATTCTCCGCCGCTGCCTCACCCACTCTATTTATGTAATAAATTGATAAATCATTAGTTTACTCAATTTAGCGTCACTTTAATGACTTATATTAACAATTAATTATACATTATTACACAAAATATAGTGAATGAAGCAAAAAAGATACAATAATTCACAGACACACTGATACACCGACACACTGATACACCGACACAATAATACACTGATACATCGATACAATGATACACCGATACAATGATACTCCAGATACACAAATACAATGATACTCCTGATACACCGATATAACGATATAATGATACAATGATACATTGATACACCGATTCAATGAAACAACGATACAATAGCTGATACAATGAAATAGTGAAGATTATAAACAAGATCCCCTACGTATAAAACAAACAAGATTTTATACAAATTAAAGAAATAAGATCAAATACAAACGTAGTGTGTATATTAATCGAACAAAAAACAACCAATAGGGTTCATTACAAACAAAAACCATATATTCTACAAATTATTCAAAATGTTTGCAAAAAACAATTACATCGGCCACTTGAAGTTCCTAACATCATCAATATCAATACACAACTAATATAATCTAATCACTGTCTCCTTGTCTTCCTCGGGGGTTGACGTCTGCTTCTGATTCGAGACATAATTACCGTATCGGGTGTATTAGGAGTGGATTGATCTTATCTTTGTTCCTCTGCTTACTCTTCTGGTGGTTCTTTATCTTTTAAAACGAAGAAAGCAACGTGCGTCTTGAAACTCTTCAGTACTGATAAATCAACTGGACCTCGGTAATTTGACTCATGAAGATCATCTTGAGAGCCTCCTGCATCAGTATTCCCTTCTTCTAGTCTTGCACTATCATATCTGATCAAATTAGGAGTTTTTACATTTAATTCAGTATCTACGGCCACTTCGATTTCTCTCTCTCGTATCGGGCGTTGGATTTGTGGTCGAGATACTGCTTTCTTCCTCCTTAACGAGGTAATTGGTCGAACGCGAGAAGATTCTGCCGAATTCATCTATGTAATACAAAGATATTTCATTCATAGATGTTTTTTTAACAAAACAGTAAATTTTCTATGAGCAAATAAGTAGTAATAAAGTATAATTTGCTACAAATATAATATTTTATCTATTTATTTTAAACTTCTAAATTAATTAATAAATTTTAATATTAACATCTATAATTAGAAAATAACTAAATTTTCGCATATTTTACAACTACGATTACAATATTATACTTTCTTCATAATTATAATCTAAATATTAAAAAAACAAAATTAACAAAAAAATGTACTCGTTTAGAATTTCCCGAATGTAAATTATCAAACCAAACAAGAAGTTTTCAGTTTTCAGGGCAGTTACAGAGCAAATAAGAATAAACAAAATAAAATAAAATTAAAATTAAATTAAATGAGACTTACAGTAGAGCTCAAAAATATGAGACCGAGAAGAAATGAGGTAGCGGAGGGTGGGGGTGTGGCAGCGTCGGGTGGGGGCGGAGGGTGTGGGGGCGGGCCGAGGGTGGGGGGGCGGGCCGAGGCGGGTGGGGGCGGAGGGGGTAGGGGCGGAGGATATGGGGGCGGGCGGAGGGTGTGGGTCGGGCGGAGCCGGGTGGGGGCAGAGGGTGTGGGGGCGGGCGGAAGGGGGGAGGGGGTGGGGGCGGGGGGTGTGGGGGCGGGGGAGCGTGGCTGCGGCGGCGGCGGGCGGGGGAGCGTGGCTGCGGCGCCAGGCGGGGGAGCGTGGCTGCGGCGGCGGCGGGCGGGGGAGCGTGACACCGGCGGCGGTGGGTTGGAAGGAGAAGAGAGGAGAGAGGGATTTTGGGTTTGGGGGTGGAGAAGAAGTGAGGATTTAGGGAATATGAAGCAAGGGTATTTTGGAAATTAAATTGGGCTCACTAGGAAATTCTATCCCCTTCTAAATTTTAACTGGGCTCACTAGGAAATCTGGGCTCACTAGGAAAAAAAGTTGTGCCCCTTTAGAAGTTCCCCGAAAATCTAGCACCTTCTCCCTGTAATAATATGAGACCGCCCTTAGTAAGTCCCTCTCTCTCCCTCTCTCACATACATATATCTCTCTGAGATTTAAAGCGAAGTGGAAGAGAAAATCTTATTATTATTTACTATTCAAAACCTCGTTGAGAGGAGAGAACCAAAAATTAAAAATAGAAAGGAAAAAAAAAAATCGTGCTGGCTATTGGAGCAAATCCCTAGCTTGCCCTTTGATGTGAGATAGTACGATTGAGATCGGAGATGGCCGATTTGAGCGGCAGAATGGATGGCAATGCGACGCCGTCGCTGACGGTGTCAGCGTCGTTCAAGGGGGAAGGGAGGTCGTCGTCGTCGGCGGCGACGGCGCTGAAGCGGCGGCCGTCGTTGAAGTCGAACTTGGAGACGGACGAGTTGATTAACTTGCTGCACGGATCGGATCCGGTGAAATTTGAGCTCAATCGCCTCGAGAACGAAGTTAGAGGTCTGAATGTGGTTCGATCTTTAGCTTCTCTTTTAGGTTTTATTTTTTGGTGATTTTGTTCTGATTTTGTTGTTGTTGTTGTTTTCGCAGATAAAGATAGAGAATTGGGGGAGGCGCAGGCTGAGATTAAGGCGCTTAGGCTATCCGAGAGAGCGAGAGAGAAAGCGGTTGAAGAGGTCACAGTTTTTTTCTGTTGGTTGTTTTTGGGGAAAAAGATCATTTCTTTGGTCGTTATTAAATAAATGATTCATGATAAAAACAGGACAATTCTGATGGGTGTTCTTTTTTAGTGGCAATGCATGAAAATGCCCTTGCATTTTCTTTTACTTCGGAAAAATATTTAAACAGTCTAATCTGCATTTGAATAACTAGATTGCAAAATTGTATTAGCATCTGCTTATTGCTAGCAGTTTTCTCTGATGATATGTACAATTATTACTTTTTATTACTTTTACCTGTTAATCTTGTAGCGGGTAACTTCTGCGCCGCTGTGCATGTATTTATATTTGTGATCAAAGGTGGATATATAGGTGCTGGTTACCTCTAATTTACAGTGCAGTTCATTATCTGTTTGAAACTGCTTATAGTTTTTTTTTTTGTTTGAAAGTCTTTATGGTTGGAAGATCCCTCAGTGTTGCATTAAAGATAATGAACCGAACAAGCTGACATTGCATATACATACTAATAGTCAAGAAAAGAAAATAAATGGAGTTACAACTAGAAACAAGGACATGTTCTAGATACTACTAGAGTAATGTGAGGGAGACAACGGCAGTAGGGTGAAATGTTCCGTGGTGATGCATGCAACTCGGATGTCATGGGCAAGCCTGTCCTTCTCCATGACTGTGTCTCCATCCCCATGGTCCAAAATCGGTGGGTCTGCTTGGCAGCGTAGAGTCTCCTGCGCATCGTCCCTGGACTCCCGAGCAGTCTCACCATCCGAGAGTGCACAGAAACTGCTTATAGTTCGTGTATTTTTTTTTTTTTCATTTTCTGTGTCACTTTGTGCTGGGACCATTAAATCTATAGTTGTATCTTGTGTGTATCTGGAAGTATCTTAGGTCAATACGAACCAGGTTTAATTTCTTCTGCTTATCCTTTTCCTCCTGTAGTTGGACTCTTTTTTTGTATCTTAGTTCATTTTCTAATAAGAATTGCATCTAAAAGGTTGATTATTTAGTAATAATTTTAGTTTTTCTACTGCTTCTTACTATCTGCATTTAACATTTATAACTTTTTGAATCACTGCATTTTAGTATGAGATTGAAGTCACTGCTCTATCTTATTTCAGCTAACAGATGAATTAACCAAGGTGGATGGGAAGCTCAAGTTAACTGAATCTCTTCTAGAAAGCAAGGTATTGCATTATTATGTTACTCCCTTGCCCCTTTGTTCCCATTTTGAGATAGTACCTGATGTGGATATGTTTTTGCAGACTCTTGAAATTAAGAAGATAAATGATGAGAAAAAAGCGGCAATGGCTGCTCAGTTTGCAGCAGAAGCTACACTTAGAAGGGTTCATGCAGCTCAAAAAGATGATGACATGCCCCCCATTGAAGCCATCCTTACTCCACTTGAGGCAGAGCTCAAGCTAGCTCGCCAAGAGGTATGCGCTGTATCATGATCTATGTGATAATGTGATTTAGGATTTGGGAAACCAGTTACGGTTAATCTTTATCAGTCTTATCACTAAATTACTTGTCTAAATAACGTGCAAGATATTTAACATGTGAAAATTGTTTGATACAATAATATCACACACACGAGGTAGGGAGGGGAAAGAGGGAGGAGGAGTGAGAGTCGCCCGTGTAGGAAAATTCCTATAAAATCACTCAAAACTCCACCTTTTTACCTTTTTTGCCCCCTAATTCTATTATAGGATCATTGTCTCTACCCCAGAGTTCATTCATACACAAAATTTTGGATGTTAGTTTTGATTTGGTCATCCATCGGGAGCACACAAATTTTAACAGTTTTCTGGGAATAATTTTTGTATTATTATGATTGTTTACAAAATCATTACTTAAACCCAAAATTTTGGGTATATATGAACCCTAGGGAGTGGAGATTATGATCCTAGAAAAAAATTTGAAAAAAGAAGTTAGGATTATGGAGTTTTGACTGGCCGATACAGGAAATTTTTAACATGGGCAGCTCATCCTCCTTATTCTTATATATATACACATATACATACATGTATGCATATAAAGTAGAAGGGCACATCTTTTCTCAGTTTATCTTAATTAGCTGAGGTAAAGTTTTTAGATCTCTGGCAAAATTATACTCATCAAAGTCATAATGACATTTTCAGAAGTTGGAATTAAGTTTTGATGAGATTTTGTTGAACTCCACTGAACTATCAAAACTCCTAGCATTAAAGTGGTTAACACAGCTGGTAGCATTCTATGCTCCCAAGTTGATGGTTGCTTTTTTTTCATAAAGTACACAATAATACGGATACAATTTAGATTATCAGATTTTTTTTCAAAGTGAATTGATGGCTGAGATTTCTTCTGGATAGGACCAAAAAATGACAGGCCAAAAACATGAAACATGCTCTTTCTAATATACTATAGATAGATATCACAACAGTTTTACTTTTTGAGGATGTTGTATTACGATATTAGGCCTAAAATAGTGATACCTATGCACTTAGTTCCACAGGGGATTTATTCATCAGAGAACTTCATCATTCGTTGATTATCATGGCTATATATTTTTTTGAGTCAATTACATTGTATCGGTAGATTGCAAAGCTTCAAGATGATAGTAGGGCACTGGATCGTCTAACTAAATCAAAAGAAGCGGCATTACTAGATGCAGAAAGAACAGTACAGATTGCTCTGGCAAAAGCTTCTATGGTTGATGATTTACAAAATAAGAACCAGGAGCTAATGAAACAAATTGAAATTTGTCAGGTATTAGGAACATCAAATGCTCTTTTACTGTTCAGAGATTGGAGCTAGGCTTATGTGTTGATTACGAAGTTCATACAACTTACTTTGCCTTGATTATCAATTCTTCCTTACCATAGGAAGAGAACAAGATCCTTGATAAAATGCACCGCCAAAAAGTTGCAGAGGTTGAGAAGCTTAGCCAGACTGTGCGAGAGCTAGAAGAGGCTGTTCTTGCAGGTGGGGCTGCTGCAAATGCAGTGAGGGATTACCAGCGGAAAGTTCAAGAGATGAATGTAATACTTTTGTTTTTTGTCATTTTTTGTCAAACCTAAGTTCCTGTAATTTCTGGGACAACATCAATTTAGTGTTTCATAAGTTTTAAATCTTTTTAATTGAATCTTTTCCTCTTTCATTCTTATACTAATTTGTTATCCTTCACTGTTAGGAAGAGAGGAAAACACTTGATCGTGAACTAGCGCGCACAAAAGTTACAGCTAACAGGGTTGCTGTTGTCGTGGCAAATGAATGGAAAGATGCTAATGACAAAGTAATGCCTGTTAAACAGTGGCTTGATGAACGGCGATTTATGCAGGTAAATCTATTATGTTTCTCTATAAGGGCTATATTTATAATTCTATTTGAGGAATTCCATAGTGGCCACTATCTTTAGATGTTATTTTGAGTTAAAGTTACAGTCTCTCAAACTTTTGTAACAGGGAGAAATGCAACAACTTCGAGATAAGCTTGCTGTGGCAGACCGCACTGCTAAATCTGAAGCTCAGTTAAAGGTATTTGTTATTCACTATTATCCCCACATTGCAGCATCACGTTATCTACTGGAAACTGCTCAAAGATAATTATATTATTGCAAAAGGAAAGGGGAGAGCTTATTCTTTTTGGCTTTCAGGAGAAGTATCTGTTGCGGCTTAAAGTATTAGAAGAGGGATTGAAAATGTCCACTGGTGGGAATCATTGCACCAATTTAGATGGAAGGAGAGTAAGCAATGGCCCCTCACGTCGCCAATCGCTAGGTGGAGTTGAGAATTTTGCTAAGTCATCCCCTAATAGCTTACTACCCAAGAGAACATCATCTTTCCAGTTTAGATCTTCTCTCTCAAGTAGCACCGGTACAGTCTTGAAGCATGCCAAAGTGACGTCGAAATCTTTTGATGGTGGTAGCAGGTCACTTGAGCGTAATAAAATCCTTGCTAATGGAGGGTCGATATCACTGAATAAATCTTCTGATAGGACTCCTGTTAAGGAGATACAAAGCAATTGGAAAGAAAATACAGATGAAAACCCCAATGATGTTCCTGACATTGAGGCAGATGACTCTGTATCTGGATTTTTATATGACATGCTGCAAAAGGAAGTGATCACTCTGAGGAAAGCATGTCATGAGAAAGATCAAAGCTTGAAAGATAAAGATGATGCAATTGAGGTGGATACTTGGTTGGTTTGTTAATGTCTTTATATGCTTCCCTAAATGCGGTCTAACATTGTGTTTCCTCCTTTTATATTCAGATGCTGGCCAAAAAGGTCGATACACTAACTAAAGCAATGGAAGTGGAGGCCAAGAAAATGAGAAGAGAAGTTGCCGCTATGGAGAAGGAGGTGGCTGCCATGCGTGTGGAAAAGGAGCGAGATAGTAGGTCCAAGAGGCTTGTTAGTTCCAAGGCTCCTGCACTTGGTTCACAGGCACGCCCAGCGAGGTATATTCCATTACCCATTCTTTCCTTTTTTTTCTCTACACCAATGTTTAAAATAACGATAACGTTAACGTAACGTTTTTTTTTTGTTAGGTTAAGTAGCAAATAACGTAACACATAACGTAGGTTACGCAATTTTCAATTTATTTAATTAAAATAAATATAGAACTATATTTAATAATGATTATAAATAAGTGAATAAATCCAAAAAATCATATAAAATACTGTAAAATCAATTTAAAGACATAGAAAAATTTTAAAAATTGTAGCAAGTATGACAACAATTTTTTAAACTATGTTTAAAATTCATAGTTCACATCACAATATACATAAAAGTCTTAAAGCTCTTAAGTCTTAATAGTTAACATATCAACAACTTCATAACATACAAAATTACAAATTAAGTATTTAAGTTATACAAAACATTCTCCTCCAATATATACAAATGAAGTTCTCATCCCATCATCTACTCTACTACAACTAGATCATCCTCGTCCAAAATATAATTAGCATCTTCAGGATCGATATCATCCCCCATCTCATTCACCACATCATCAATTGACTTTCCTTTGTCCGAGGAAGATGCTACAAAATAAATTCACAAATTAACAAGGTTATATGATACTTAAAGCCATAGGCTAGACACTTAATCAAAAATTGAAGACCCAAATTTTAATTACTTACATGAAGTATTGACCCTCCGTTTTTTTCTTGTACTTTCATTCTCATCTTGCTTATCACCCTTATCTGTAGAGGCCATAACATTCTGATTGTTATTAATCGCGGTGACATCTAGAAAATCCCTTGTTCCTGTATCAACAATATTCTCATTTCGGTCATCAAACAATCCAAGATCATCGGCAAGACACGGTTCTTCACTCTCTACAAGCTATTCATAATCAGGAGTCGCTTCATCTATAAGAATTGGATCCAAATTCATTCGTTTTCTCCATATACTCCTCTCTCTAAGTTTAATATTATACATGACATAAACAAGAGAGTGTAGACGTTCTTGCTCCAAGCAATATTTTTTCTTTGAATGAACCTTCAACAAATTTGTGAAATGTAAATTTGTATAAGTAAATTCAAAAAATGTCAATGAAATAAAATATCAACAAAAAATTTTTTAGTTTTAAATTTTCATACTTGCTCAAAAGTGCTCTAATTGCGTTCACATTCAGAAGCACTAGTAGTAAGAGAGAGAATCCGAATTGCAAACTTTTGGAGTGTAGGAACATCTTCTCCAAATCTTTCCCACCAAGCAGCTAAAATAATTTTGGAGTTAAAAAATTTAAAAATGAATGATATTGCTAAATATAAAATCATAGAAATAAATAAAATTATACCTGGACTACGGACATTCATAGTCATTTGAGCTAGTGGGGATCCAAACTCTCCAAGTTTCTGTTTATAGTGATCCAATTCGATATCAGCTTGTGCATACTCATTAAGATCAGGTATCATATGTTGCATGTATTCACGAAGGCCTCTCCTGACCTCTGGAACATTGGGAAAGGAATCACTATAGAAATATCTTGGATTAAGAAAATATGCTGCCGCATGGAGAGGCCTAAGTAACATATCTGTCCATCTCTTATCTATCATATTCCAATAAGGCATGTACTTCCTCTTATTGCCATCACAAATATCAGCAATTTTCTGTTTACAGCTATCAAACAATTCATAAAGAAAAGACATAGAAGGCCTAACATCCGAATCCACCTCTCGTAATACATAGACAAGTGGAAGAGTGGTGCTGAAGTAAAACAGAACACGACCCCAGAAGCTTCGGCTAGACAACACTGCTTTTTTAGCCTTAATTGCATTCGGTTTTTTGGCCCAAACACTCTTAGTAAATTCATCAGATGCAAACATTTTTTTTATAGGTTGCCTTAATTTATACAACCTTTGCAAAGTCAAGAATGAGGTAGCAAATCGAGTGATGGCAGGCCTTAGAAGTTCTTTCCGCTTTGTATATGTCCGCATCAAACTGAGAACCCAACAATGATTGTAAATAAATTGTATTATACCTTTTGCCGTATCAAGTGTTTCCTTGTGAATTTTCATCTTGCCTATGTCTTCAAGCATCAGATCAATACAATGAGCTGCACAAGGAGTCCAATATAAATATTTTCTTGATTCTATAAGCTTTGTACCAGCATTCACATAAGAGACATGGTTGTCGGTAATCACTTGAACAACATTCTTTTCTCCAATCTCCTCAACCACCCTGTCAATACACTCCCACAAATAAGTTCCAGTCTTAAACTGATCTGATGCCTCTATGGACTTATAAAAGAAAGTGCCCTCGGGTGAATTTACAAGAAAATTAATTAAGTTTCAGACCATCCATCTGACATAACTGTACATCCATATTTCTCCCAAGCCAATACGTGTTTCTCTTTGATTTTATTAATATTCTCAACTTCGTCTTTAAGGACTCGCGTCCTTATCTCATAAGGGGATGGTTGTTTCAAACCGAATCCGAAGTTACCAACTGCTTCTATCATTTCCTTCCAATATGGACTATTCAATATATTAAATGATAATCTATTAGCAAATATGCATCTACCAATCTTCCTTACACAATCCTCTCTTGCCTCATTCTTTAAAAAAGTTTCAAGTTTTGATTGACGGGCTTCCACATTAATAAATTTGTCTATTGCACCTAAAGTCCGAGGCTGGGAGTTGCTTCCTGCGGCACTTTCAAGTTCTTGGTTAATCACCTCAGCCTGTGGTTCACCCATTCTTACAATTTCACGGGTCAATGCTAACTTCTTCTTTTTCTCTAACTCTGTAACTTGTAGCGTCTCTTGACATGCTTTCTTCACATTTGCTGGAACTCGCTCACAAACTTTAATACCATTTATGGTACTAGCCAAATGATGCTTCAATCTTGTAATTCCAGCAGTGATATGGTGATTGCAAAATTTGCAATACAAATAATTGCTTGGTTCACCATCTTTATGAATCCCCCATTCTCTTGCCGGATCCATATGCTTAGACATGATTCTTCGATTTCTTATAAATCAAGAATAATAAAAAAAAATTCAGTTTCAACAATAACAAAAAAAGATATATCTAATTATTTTTATGACTTCATTTCAATTTCAACGATCTAGCCACTTTCACGATCTTATTCTATTTAACTTTTTAATCAAATGATATTTATGTTGTAACACATAGAAATCTAGCCACTTTTATTTCATTACTGTATCAAATGATATTTATGCTGTAACAGCAACTGAAATTAAATGATATTTATGCTGTAACACAGAGAATGATATTTATGCTGTAACACAGCAACTTAAATCTAGCCACTTTTATCAATTGATATTTATGTTTTAACACAGAGAAATCTAGCCACTTTTTAATCAAATGATATTTGATATCTATTTAACTTTTCAAACTTTAATTGAAACAGCAACTTAAATTAAATCCCAAAATCTAACCGAAAATTAACAGAAACACAAATTGCCCTTTGAAATAGCAACTTAAATGAACATCAACCCAAAATAACAGAAACTTAATTAAATCCCAAAATCTAACAACAGCAAACGAAGTTCGCCGGAATTACTAACAAAAATTTGGGTTTAAAATTTAGGTTAAACTGAAATTTATTTTTTTATTAATGTATTAATAAAAAAAATTTAAACTTTGAATTCCTAACAACAGCAAGTAAGCATTACAATAAACAAAAAAAAAAGTTAAAATTTTTACCTGTTGAAGTTCGCCGGAGTTACTCGCCGGAGTTAGCGATGGAGATGGTCGGCGATGGAGAGGTTTGGCAACGGAGTCGGCAAAGGAGATGGAGAGTATCAGATTCGGCGATGTAGATGAGGGAATCGAGCGATCGGCGAGTATGAAGATGATCGGAATCGGTGATCGGCGAGGATGGAGAGAATCGGCGAGGATGGAGTTGGCCGGTGATCGGCGACGGTCGGAATTGGGTGAGTTTGGAGATGATCGGCGATGAAGAGGGACGGCGAACGGAGGAGCGATCGGTTTTCGGGTGAGGGAAGCGGAGAATCGACAACTCGCGAAAGGAAAGGGGAACGAATTTAGGGCTACCCTTCAAGCTTTTATACCCAAACTGCCCTAGGAAATAATGTAGGTTATTTTGCGTTATAACGTTACGTTATATAACGCACGTTATTTTAAAAAAACGCACCGTTACGCAGAACTGCGTTTTTTCCTGTTGTTACGGAGCGCCGGGTCCGCGCTCCGTTACGAAACGCGTTATAACGCGTTTCGTAACGCGCTATTTTCTACATTGCTCTACACCTGAAAGTCTAGGATAAAGATTTTTCTTGTTGTTATTGTCATTGTCTTTTCGAAAAGTTTGTTGTTCATTGTCCTACTGCTCTTGAAATATGTTGTTAGGCTATGTTATCTAACGTGATATATTCATATCTTTTCCATAACTGTTCTACGTATCTTAGTTGGTTTTTCTTTGTGGAAAACAAACTGATACCGGATCTTGCAAACCCATAAACTTGAAAGTGACGTCCAGAGTCCATTACTAATTATTTCAGGAAATCTCCTCCCAAATTGCAGAAACATAATTGAATATCATCCAATGTCTTAGAAATTAACTAAAATTCCAGATTCTGCTCTTTATACGACACCACACATATCAATATATCATAGCAATTTTTCATTGTGTTGAGTGTTTTCCCTGCCTTATTGATGTTTTTTCTTTCCTGGTTACAACTTCTTGAATGCATCTCGGTTTTGTTTAGTATGCCTTCTTGAGTTCTCTTGAAGATTGATAAAATCTTTAGCATTCGGCATTTCAGGAGCCTCTCTCTTGAGAAAGGGAGTAGGGAAATAAAAATGAAGTTGGAAAGAAGACACGCATCCTTGTGTTTGTTAGGTGTTCATTTGTGAGTATAGTCCCATATTAGATAGGACAAAAAAAGTTCATTGTGTTTAAATTGAAAGTTGGAGGCTCTACTTATCAGTTTAAGTTTTTGGGTTATATTGGTTGTTGACTTTGTGTTTAAAATCCATCATGCTCCCAAGGGGACCCGATATTTCTTCCTAAAAACTGGTATCAGAGCTCAGGTTGTGGTCCAAGGGATAGTGAAGTTGGTGTGACACCCGAAGTGTGGTCCAGTGGCGTAGATGATTGTGGTATACTCACAATGAAGGGGTTATGTTTTTTTTTGACTTTATATTTAAAACTCATCATGCTTCCGAGGGGATCCGACGTTTCTTTCCTGAGAACTGGTATCAGAGCCCACATTGTAGTCTAAGGGGTAGTGAAGTCGGTGTGACATCCGAAGTGTGGTCGGGTGGCGCAGATGATTATAGTATGCTCACAATGAATGGGAGATTGTTTGTAGTTCATATGCGAGTATAGTCAAACATCGGATATGACAAGAAAAGTTCATTGGTTTAAATACAAAATTGGAGTCTCTACCTATCAGCTTAAGTTTTTGGGTTAGATTGGTCTTTGACTTTGTGTTTAAAGCCCATCTAATGTTTCTCTCCAACAATGTTTACATGAATTGAGAAGACTACTGATTAAGAGGTTGCTTGCTGAAGTTTGAAATGAGGAACTTTGCATAAAAATCCTCTCTTAAGTGTAATTCTGCACATCTTATGGAAACTTGTGGATAAATCTAGAAATAACTATAAGATGAGGCCTGCTAAACAATTTTTTTGGGGTAAAACCGTTAAACATAGGGAATTATTTCTCCTACTTTGATACTCATCACATAAAATTTATTTGTTAGTCTCAAGTATATCCAACATACATAGCTAAAAATTTTCAATTTTGTCTCAATATGTAATAACTCTGAAGGCATATCTGATATAATCTACCTAGTAGAGACCTTAATATTGGACACATATCTGACATGATGCAGTCTTCTGTATAACTAGTTCATAGGGCTCTTCGAGGCGAGCATGGTCTCCTGTCCTATCAGTCTTAGCTCACCTTGAAGGTCTTAAAAAATTTCATGGGACCTCTGTTGATCCAAGAGTCAAGGGCAATTGGGGCTTAATTTTGAGGAAGTGTGTAAAAATTCATGAAGGTTATATCTCGATGGCTTCAAAGGCTGAATCCGTGTTGAGTCAACTATTGGAACTCATGGGTGGATTCTGAGAGCTTTGTTGGCTGTGGGTCAAGGACTCACTAACACAAGGGAGGTATTTAAACTCAGATAAGGGACACAAACTCCAAATTGGGGTTTGGAGTCTTGGACTTACAGGAGCCTAACATCTCGGTTCAAAGAGCTCTTTGGGCTTTGTTGGATGGGACACACAATCATAAACTTGGTTGGAAGTTCCTACGGTCGGATCCATGGAATTATTTAAGGCTTAAATCTGGTAATTATGGGAACTCAGGCAAAACACACAAAGGCTTGGTTTGAGTCTCTAGACACTGGAATTTTCACCTTACAAAAAAGAAGCTCCTGATTGATGAAGTAGCTGTTGAGGGCTAAAAATTGGATGCTGAGCAGCTGAAGCTTAAGTCGTATGAGAGAAGTTATTTTTCAGTTTCTTAGTAGGCTTGAGGGAAAAGGAATAACAGTTTAATATGTTCCACTTGTACTAATTGATTCTAAATTATTATGAAGTGGAAACATGCATGTGGAAATAGGTTTTGTGTTTTACCGTGAGAAAAAAGGGGTGTTAATTTTATAGTTGTCTATGATTTCTGATGGGGATTATTAACCGTACTCCTAAATGATAACAGAGAATTACAGTGTCATACTGGGAGATTAGCCGATCTTCAATAATTTCCTCAGGGAAAACATCTTAATATAGTACTTGAATCCTTTTCATTTTGCTCTCTGTCTTTATGGTTCAATACAGTATTTTTAATTAATCCAGCATTGTTAGGTAGTCCATGCTTAACTATTTTATGTTTTGTGGTTTGCATAGTATGGGATAAGCTGATTTTAGGCAAAACATAGATCCTCTTGAAAGAGTGAGAATGGTGTAGCTTAGTGAAGTTTACGAGTGCAGACAAAAAAGTTCTGTTTAAAATGCCCACAGGGAGTAGTGTTGGGAAGTTCTTGATTGTAGTTTAGCCCAAGAGCCAATTCTGGTGCCTCACTGTAAGAAAAAGTAAAAAATTCTTTATTTAGCTATTATTTTCACTGATCGTCATTTTAAATGCGTTTGCAAAAATATCAATCTAATTGTTTTACAGCTCGAATGTGGAAAATCCATTTTCGGCTAGACTGTTCAAATTTCTGTGATTGAATGTTCCTCGTATAAAATTAGCTCCCAACTCTGACATTACAGCAAATAAATATGTGTTCTATTACCAATTTCTCGTGCGTACCAAAACTTCTCTGCTGTAAGCATTGTCAAATTAAGAGAACTACAATGAGACACAATGCTGTAAAATATCAGATATCAAAGTGTTTCTTAGGTCTGACATTATAGTGATCCCTTCTAATAGCTTACATGCCCAATGGATAATTCATTATTTTAAAGATTTAGATATATGGACTTTATTAGTGATCCCTTCAGAATATCCATATTTCTCTGTGAATGTAGCTAACTTAATCTATGTGCAGGAATGTCGCACGAAGTGGTTTGATGCGCAATATTCATTGATTGCTCAGATAAAAAATGTTAAAAGAATTTCCTAAGTGCTCAGATCAAATACATTAAAGAATTTCGTAAAGTGATAGAACACAGCACGACAACTCTGATCACTGGGACTCGAGGGACTGCTTCAGGGGACAGAATGCTATGGATCTAACTAATTGGCTCTTCTTGTAGTGAATTTAGTTTAAGCATCACTCAAGTCTAACCCGACTTTATCACTTCTTTACTATGACAATACATGCCAAGTGTTTGCTGTATATTTTGGTTCCTTGGTACGTTTTATATTCCTTGGTTATTTTTTGTAAGCTACACAAGTAATTTCTACTTTCTCCACCAAGGTTGTGAATATTATGTAATTTCATGTAGTGTTGTTTAGAAACTTGGGCTTTCTATTGTTTTATTTATCATTCAACGTTTTACTATTTGCATTCATTATTTCTCCGTGCAATATCACAAGTTCGAGTAACAAATAGTTCAATGACTTTTTTTTTTGTGGGGGAGAATGACGGTGGACTAAATCCACCGTATTTTAGTAATATTTGTTAGTTCAATGCTTGCAACCATTTTTTGTTGGTCAAATACAGTACTGGCATATATAGGCATTAACAAGACGTCAGCCGTAGTCGTTTTGGGACGTTTGTCAATATTGTTTTCTTGTGTTCATTCTTATACTAATTGCACTCGTGTATATGGTTTCTGACTTTAGCATATTTCCATTGTTAGACCTTGTTCTTCTTCAAGAAAGATTTATTTTATGGATCCAATGAATTGTTTTATTGAATTAACGAATAGAAGTCCAGATCTTTTGCTTCATTGAAGTGGCCAAAGCATTGTCAAAATATGGTGGGAACAAACTCTGGATTTTACCGCAAAGCCTGAAGTCATTGACTGTGCTTCCGTCACATTTAGTTGAATTATGCAAAAGTGAATTCTCAACTGAGTTGTGTTCTACAGCAAAGACATTAGACTGGGAAATTCTATTTGCATCCGGTATTTTACTCTTGACGCATGGTTTTGAAACTTATAAATAATTACAAGTTTGCTATTATTTTTTTGGACTAAATTACCCTTATAATTTTCAAACTAAAACTTCTTAAAATTTAAAATCACGACTCATCATCGTCTTCGTCCTCTATTTTCTCCCTAAAATCCTAAATAAATTTTTTTGGTATCTAATAAAAATACATTTCCTACAAAATCATCAATTTGATTTCTTGACACCTTAAAATTTTTTACATTAATGTTTCTGAAAAGAATAGAAGAATTCTAAATTTTTAAATTTTTTTACATTAATGTTCCTGAAAAGAATAGAAGAATTCTAAATTTTTTGATTTTACCGTGATAAGTGAAATTCGGATTTCGAATTTGAGTTTGAGTTTTCTTATGCAAATGGAAAATTCTAATATGTAATTGTTGTCAGAGAACAAATCTAAGATCAATTTGAATTTTTTTTGAATTTTTTTTTTAGGTTTCATGTGTATTTGTTTGAAATTTATTGTTAATTATTTTTCCTTTATGAGGAGACTTCGCTTGCTGGTCGGGTATTAATATCCGACCAGCATGTTTCTTGGTCGGGTATTAATACCTGACCAGAACGTTTATTGGTCGGGTATTAATACCCGACCAAAATATTTTTGCGCTCTTAAATTAACATCAGGAGGGATATGTTTGGAAAAAAATTTAGGCGCAAAAAGTAAAATGATAATATTTCAAAATAGGAGTTTGGTGTAAATAGTATATATAGTACCAAGAGTAAAATGCCGTGCGCAAATAGAATTTCCCTATTAGACTTGGCTTCAATACTAAGTTGTAGTTGCATCAGTATCATTTGCCAGCCATTTGTTGGCACAAATGGTGTAATGACCCAGAATTATAAAGTTCAAAATAATAATAATAATAATAATAATAATAATAATCTGATACTAACTATTAACTTGTAATTATTTAATAACTAGATAACTAACTAGATAATAATAGATTTGGTGGGTTTAGATTTGATATTTTGTTTAGATTTGATAGATTTGGTAGGTTTAGATTTAATCCTAGGATAATAATAATAAAATAAATAATCATAATGATGATAATAAAGAGGACAGTAGAGAGAACTTTTCCTGCTGAACGCAGGGGAAAGAAAGAAAGAGAGAGGGAGAAAGAGAGAGAGAGGAGAAAGGAAGGAAGGAAGAAAAGAAAATAAAAAAGGGGGATATTGCAATCAATTTCCGGAGCGGCATTCTTGAGGCAAGTACTAAAACCTTTGACCTTCTCTCACTTGTGCTTGATGTATTTGTTTAACTTTCGATTATATTGGTCTCTCGCTTAGTACTATTGTGATAATCTTTGTAAGGTCAATATATATGTATATGTATATATTCTTTTTCATTCTGATAGTAGAATGTTATCTTTTGTGTTTTAGCTGGATCTTTAAATAAATAATTTGTCCTTGAATTAGAATTTTAGGACCTTTAGAAAGCTACGTTATTCTAACATTTATTTATTAGAAATATAAATAGTGATCTAGTGAGAATAAAATAGGCTGATAAAACAATAGTATAGTTTATAAAGACAAGTTTGTTTATATATTATATACCTATGAAATTTAGCCAAATCTATCTGTAGTTTTAATAGATCCATTTCATTCTTTTTTTATGTCAATTTTAGCAACTTTTACTGTAAGTGCATCTCTTTTAACCCAAAGATCAATTATTGGTTGGTCATTGATACATGCCATAAAACTGGAACCTTAGCACCAAAACAATGTTTCTTACCACTATTTTCTCTCTAGAGTTACTTCTGCTTCTGAATTATTTTTTTGTTATGTGTTTGAGACACCTATCTTGGCTCATGTCCGAAACTTTCTTCACAGTAACAAATATATCCACCCTAATTTACTTAAAGAATGTGCACGAGGATAATTTTGCACCTTGTTTTGTGATATAAATATCTGCTTTGTTATTCTTGTGACTTTGAGGTTTTGCTACATTGATGCTAATTCAAACTATAAAAAAAAAAATCTTCAACATTATATATAGAGAGAGATATGCTGACAGGGCCTGTCTGCACTTTGGTGACTCCTGTAGTTGGCACCCCACGTCCTTAGCAGAGCATACACGCCTTCCAGTTTACAAATCATATATGAAACTTGAGGGAATTACTGACTAGTTTCTGAATCTGATGGCAAACAAGGAGAGCACTGGAGTTGAATAAAATGGTTAACATCACCTAATACATGACTTAATAAGTGCTTCAGTGGTCGGTCTTAAATAATAGATATTGTGGTAATGCTAAGTTATTAAGGTATGATTTTAATTTGATACAATCCAGAAAAACCAACCAATGTCAATGGGCTGAAGTGGACAGAATATACATGTAACAACGTGGAAGAGGTTTCCCATCCTACTTTTTGTAATTCTAAATTTAAGCATGTAGCTGGCAGTTCTGTTCTCTGCAAAACTGCAGTTCTGTTGAACAGTAAAAAAAAAAAAAAAAAACAATTTTGAGAATGCATGCAAAGTTGGAAGTTCAGTAGAAAATGGGATATTCATACTGGAGAGAATCTATGGTGACAAGACATTCAAGGTTGTGAATTGGATAATATATTGTTCAAATTAAGTCTAAATAGTTCATGAAAGTTCCATGCAAACAAATGTTATTCTTGAATCTGTGAACCACATGGAAATAACCCATTTCACTTCATTTGGAAGCTTGTAATTTCATTTTTCACGAATAGATTAAGTCATGCTAATGCTTTTCTTGCAATAATTATCTTATTCATCTACATTGGCAATAGTAACCCCTATCCTTTATATTTATAAGTTTATTTATTTATTTATTTTATTATACTGTTTCCTAAACTCTCTAATTATTTCTAAATTTAAAATGTTTTTGATTAATCCTTGAAATTCTTGCAACTAGCCACTCTTCAATGTCCACATATACAGTATGGTTATAAATAACATTTATATGAGCATTTTATTTAACGCATATATGATTTGTTAACTTGATTATAATTGAGATTTAATATAATGCATGTTATAAATCCATTTTTAAAATCATAAAATGAATTGGGGTTATAGGAGAACTTGATGAACTGTACACATGTTTTAGGAGTTTTACATTCTTGAGGTTGTACAACCGAACATAGGAACCCAACCATGGGGGTTCTGGGTGATTACTGGATCACTATCAGTATATAGGGCTACGCGCCTGGAGTTTAGACTCATCAGAGTTCATGTTCATTAGTACCTAGCGGTATATCCTGGGGCAGTACCAGGAATCATGGCCGTGGTCCCGGGTATGCACGGGATACTTGTAAAACATGTGTCACACTACTTCTGACAGTTCCAAATAAATAAACAAAAATAATAATAACATAGTATGCATGTTCATTTATTATATTGGTCTCTGTTACAAGATTATTCATGACATGTGCAGACAGATGTACTTCCTGACTAATATCATGTTCAAAATATCTATAGTTAAATTCATGTTCTATTCCGTTCTAAAGACTTATACTTCATCAATCTTATCATGACTTTAGTATTTTTAATTAGTTTCATACTTTGCTCACACACACACACACATATATACATAGCGTGCCTGTATATCATTATGTTCCTTTTGTAATACTTGCTAGGTCGTTCTAACGACCCTGGTTTGATACGCCCAGATAATTTGCAGGATACTGAAGGAGAGGATCCACTACAGCTGGAGCAGCATTTCTTAGAGTTAGCAGATAGTTAGTTGTGTTTTCATTATTTAGGAGATCCTTTATTTATTTTTTATTCTTTCAAACTTTTCCTTCTACCTTGGTTTGTTGTTTCTAAAACTCAAATTTGAAGTTGTAATAAGTGTTACCCTTCTTTGGATCTTTTATTGATCTATTTAATATCTAGTTGGAATAAAAAGAGTTTGTTTATTGTCTTCCTATTTTTCTCTCAGTGCATATGTACGTGGTTTAGTGGCGGTAACATTTAGTTTATTTAAAAATACTTTAGGCTTGGCGTATTTATTTATAATACGTCACCGAACGTTACCCGCATGTTGGGTGCGGGGCGTTACAAATGGTTAAGATTTGAGTCACTTGACAGAGCAATTTGTTAATGCAACTGCATATAATGAAGAGTTTTCTCACATATAAAAGAAATTTAGAGGGGTTTTCTCACATATAGGAGAGGGTTGTTCTATTTCAATTATTTGTAGATTTATGGCCTTGAAATCATTGTTCTACAATATTAGCGGAAAATAAAAGCAACTCGCGGAAAAAGGATAACTATCGATACAAAAGCACAACAAGGCCCCTCGCTCCTGCTTTGTGTTAGGACAAGTTTGGTGACCTTTATTTACCTATTTAAAATGTGCAATGACGTAAAACAGAAAGTGAGGAACGAGATGAGATGGTGCATTTTAAAAAACGAAACTCTCAAACGAGTTTAAAAAAAAAAAAAAAAAAAAAAAAAAAAAACATATTTGTCATAAATAAATAAGAGAATATGTTAGGAGTATTTACAGGTTTGTCCCTTGCATATTTATAAATTATGATTTAATCCCCTACATATTCATATTTAGGATTTAGTCCCCAAATCCTCTAAGTTACTACAATTTATTAGAATTTAATTTTTATTTTTTTTAAATAATGAAATGACTTAAATACCTTTATAAAGAAAAATGGAAAGAAGCGAGAGATTGAACAGAAGAAGAATGGGGAAGCCAATGAACCCAATGAAAAAAAAACAAGGAGAAGAGAGGAGGAAGAGGGAAGGAGAAAAGAGGAGAAAGATGAAAAAAAAAATTAATGAGGGGTAAAATGGAAAAATCAGGTCAAAAAATAAACTGGATAACAGAAATTAGGAAGGGACTAAATTGTAGTAACTTAGAAAATTTGGGGACTAAATCTTAAATATGAAGATTTGGGAGACTAAATTATAATTTATAAAGATTTAAGAGACAAATATGTAAATATCCCAATAATATATTATTACAAGATAAATAAGAGAGAATATCACCTCTTTCTTAATTTTGCCGCTATTAGCCTAATTGCCGCAGAAAATTGATGCCAGAAGGCAGCTCGTCATAATCGATTGAGTTAGCATCGGGATGCTGACCATGCAAATGGCGCGCTCACCCACGATCTGTCCGAGTCATTTGACCGACCACGACACCGACCCCTCAAATGCTGATGCGATCCCATTTCCTCTCCCTCTCTCCCCCCAAAACCGTTTTTATAGTTTTATTTTCTTTCGCCCTTCTCTCTTTTCTCTCAGATCCATCTCCCCTCTCACCACATTTCCATTTCTTAATCAGATCTAAATCTCTCTCTGATAATCGAACCAAGATCAATGGCGACGATGGAGAGCTTGATCGGCCTCGTCAACAATATACAAAAGGCCTGCACCGTCCTCGGGGATCACGGCGGAGGAGACGGTGGCTCCCTCTGGGAGGCCCTTCCCTCCGTCGCCGTCGTCGGCGGACAGGTCAAATCTCTTAGATCTCATTTCTTTTCTTCTTTAGTTGTACTTAATTGCGAAATTTGTAATGAATTGTGAAATATCTCATGTCTCAGAGCTCCGGCAAGTCGTCAGTTCTTGAGAGCATCGTCGGCAGGGATTTCCTCCCTCGTGGATCTGGTGAACCCCTCAACCAAAATAACTGCATTCGGAAAATCTGCACTTAGAATGCAAAAAGTCAACTTTTCTTTAGGGATCTGACTAACTTTTCATTTCCCAATTTGAATTTCCATGTGGATGTGTTGTGCTGTTAGGCATTGTGACTAGGAGGCCGTTGGTGTTGCAGCTTCACAAGACGGATGAGGGAAAGACGGAGTATGGGGAGTTCCTTCACGCCCCGAGAAAGAAGTTTACTGATTTTGGTTAGACCCACATTTCCATAATTTTATCATATGCCAAAACTATAAGATCTAAGCTTTGTTGTTGTACATTGTTAGCTTGAGTTTTTTTTTTTTTTTTTAAGTGAGTTATGTTTGAAACAACATGAAGTTAAGGTGTAGAACTCCGTAGGAAAGTTTATTACAGAGATCTACCATTCTGATAACTGATCAATTTACTATTCTGATTGATGTTAGTTGTAGGTATGATTGTCAATTATGCAAATCAGATAAACTAAACGCATATAACTAGGTATGTGTGCATGTATGTGTTTGTGTGTGGGCACGCGTTTGTTAGTTCACTAGTTTGTTCGCACACTCTGAACTCACTTGGACATGCTTTGTTTTACTTTCTGAAGGCGGGATAGTGGTTGCTAATCTCCATGGAACTTTAATGCTTCAGCTTGATTGAACTGATCAAGGGATAGATAGATCTGGTTGATAGGTAGATCTGGGAATAGAGGTTTGACAATCTGTTAGATTTTGAAGGTCAGATATTTAATGTTATGCATGTGAACCCTTTCGCTGATTTCTTGAACTCATGCTTGGGAGGAGATTTGAGCTGGCCTAAGGTTTGAATTGATTGTACAGATGGAGAGGGGTATTCATAATGGGTAGACAAATTTATCGTATATATTTTGGTATTAACATTTATGTTCCTGTGGAGCAAAGGGATGAAATAACAAAACAGTCAAGAATTTCAAGGCTGAGGTTTGAACCAAAATAGCAAGACCTAAACAGCGCACTTGATTACAAGGATGAGGTTTGGAACTTTAATAATGCGAGTATACAATCATTAGAGCTGATGGAAAGGACAATTTACATCCAAGCAACCAATGAACACAGGAGCAGTTTGCAGTTGCCATGCTTAATCGTCAGTAACTCAAAATCTCTTATCGGTAGAGGAAAACACTCGTACATGGTGATGTGCTTTATCTAGTATACTAAACAACATGTACATAGTGATGAGCTTTATCTAATATACTGAACAACACTATATTAGAGGACCGATATAACCATTGAGGAAGCATAACCCATTCATGGACTACTTTTCTAGTCATCTCCAGTATACCAATTCATGATGGATACAAATTTTTCAAGGAGACACGGAACAGCTGATACTGTGTAGAGTGATACTCAACTTGATGCATGGAGAGCTCAATCATGGTCTTGTTTATAACTGTTTCTAAATATTGTTTTGGCTGTCCACTGATTCATATTTATAAATAGTTATTTTGCTATAGAATCTTAAAATTAAGTGAACTTGAGGATCTTGTAAAGTGTCTTGTTTTTTGAATTATGTCCAAATAATTGGCTAGAGAAACAATCCAATTGTTATGATGATTGCAGAAAAAGGCAATTTTTGTTAATGTTTGTTCCTGCGTATAGCATAGTCGATAACCTATGAGAAGCTATATACTTATTCATAAAAGATGTTAATTTTTCTACTGAAAGTGATATACCTTGATTTGTGCCATCAGCACATAGCTTAACCTTGCACATGTGCAGCTGCAATCAGGAAGGAGATCCAGGATGAAACTGATCGTTTGACCGGAAAATCAAAGGCTATATCAAACCATCCTATCCATCTGAGTGTATACTCTCCACATGGTCAGTATATCTGGACATACTATTTACAAGTGTATTTTTTTTTTTTTTCATGAGCCTAATTTCTTGTTGAGTTACTTCAAATTTTCCCTTATATCAAGTTGTTAGATATATCTTAATAAATTAAATGAAAAGTTCCTCCACAATCCTCTTATAGTTACTATTGCTTGCAACCGGCTAGTAAGGTCTTATGGTATGACCTATTTGTCAGTTTCTTCATCTCAGAATTCGATACCACCTACCAGGGTAAACTTGGTGAATTCTTTTCTGGAGATTTTTCAATTTGGAGTCATGATTCATTGCCAACTATTACCTGATTCTGATACAAAGATATCTTTTCAGCTCTTTCTTTGTCTTTTAACATAAATAAAAAGCTAATTAGAAGCTGGAAGCCTGGAATATAGTAGTTTTGCGCAATTTCTTTAAAGAATAATGAAGTCAAAGGTAAGTTTGCTTGAGTCATCTCCATTATCTCTCTAAACTCTGTCATCCTTTCGCCCCTTCATTCTCCTATCTTTATATCTTCATCACTAAACAGTATTATGCCTTAATTATTAATCTAAATCTACTGCAAGAATTTGTAATAAGTCTGGCATGCAGTTCATTGGTATGACACCTTATTAGGATCTAATGATATATTATCAAGGTCTTCCATCTGGATCATACAAGGTCTTGAGTACATGAGTCTCTCATTTGATCAGATCCTATGTTTGAGTATTTGGGTTCGGTTAGGGACCCTCAATGTATAACAGGTTTTGACAAGTTCTGCTAGTTTCGACGGTTTCGTTTTGAGTTTCAGTTTCGTTTTGAGTTTTGGTTACATTATATGTAGACATGCAGACTGAATATTATAATCACTAAATATGCTTGCCATCTTAATGCTTTACATATGGTGCTTAAAGAGCATGCATCATAATCATACAAGTGGATGTTGCATAAGATAAATGATTTTTTGGGACCGAATAAGTTTGTCAAAACTTGATCAAATAAATACGAATGCTGTTCAATTATGCTTATTTTAAAATGAATAATATTCATCAAATACGAGTGGTAGAGTATACGGTTTTGGGATCCCTGTAGAAATTTAAGTGAGATAAAAAATTTTAGCTACTGGGAACATTAACCTCTCTTTCTCCCTATTATTTTGAATTTCTTGAAAGTTTTGGTACGTTTTGGTAACTATCATGTGAAACTAGTATTTAAAGGTGAATGGTGAGGCCAAGGTAGTAAATTACTTTATTGCCTGAGGCGAAAGGTGACTGAAAAAGCGCTCACTTAGCATAGCGAGGTGACAAATATTCAAAAATTTATAAAAAAGATAGTTATAAATGGGGTGTAAGCTTTAGAGTATTATAAAATAATTTATCTAAACCAAACTGATAGAGGAATGCTTTGAAAGACAAAAAACACAAAAATGTCACCACAAAGATAGAAAAATACACGCTAGCATAGGGGACAAAACTACAAATTAAGTTACATAGTAGATAGAAAGAATATTTTGGAGTAACTAAGAATCTAGTTTCATTACAAACAATTTTAAAGGTTAAAATAATAAAGCATATAAAATCGAGGATAGTAACCAATTAATGAATACTAAATAGTAATTACTGTTGTATTTGATATAAAATTACTACACAAGTGACAAAAAGCAGGATACTAGAAGTCTATTAGATGGATTAAATTATTTACAAGTATCATTATTGTATATTTTGGCAATCAAATCAAATTAAAGCAAAAATATAGAAGATATTTTAAATGTAATGAGTCTAATGACATACAATCAAATATCATGAGGCTACACAAGGTAAGATTGAAAGGAAAAGGAATAAACGGGAAGATGATAATCTCATGAGGCGACATACATTCCCATAATCCATATGTTCAACTCCATTTCTATCTTGTATTAGCTTCCTTTTGTTTTACGCATACTCGAAAGGGGTATGCTATTAGAAATTAACACATAAAATGAGGTTTTCAATCCAAATATAACTGAGGCACCTCAAGTGAGTACTTTAGGAACATGAGGCGCTTGGTTATATGCCAGGTGCATAGCTGCGAATCTTCTCTCCTTGGTGCCTTAGACATCTATGCAAGTTATTTCAATTACTTTGAGATACTTAACAAAACTAGTTTGAAACTTAATGAAACTAGTCCAAAACTGATCGATACTGTATTTTGGAGCAGTTTTAGATTGGTTTTATACAAAACTAGCTATACAAGACGAAACTGGGAGAAAGAATCCTATTATAACTTATGATTTGTGAATCTAGCGTAATGGATCTTAGATCTTTCATTTTTAGCATGACATAAACCATGGCAAACATGGAGTACACTCGTTTATGAAAAATACCTATTAATCTTATTTCCCTAAAAAAAAATATATAATCTTACATTTATTTTGAGTAGGCCTGTAGAATTTGCCTACGTTATATGACATGGCGTTGGTGCCACTATAGTGCAATAGTAAGTGAATTATGATGGGACAAGGAATTAGCAAAAGATTGCATACCTCCTTGGAGCCTGGTTGTGTGGTGTGAAATAGATAAGTGGTCTTGCATTGACCAACGAACAATTAGAAAGCTAGCTCGCGAACACTAGATAAGATAATCAACTTGGAATATAGGAATAATCATCATATAACATTAATCCAATTGTCATCCACAGGCTGCCCTAGTACTTAGTGAGAAAGCCTTATGATACTTTTCTCCCATGCCATCTTGGGTTTCAATCCTAGTGGGTTAATTGGGGGCTGGAGATAAGCTAGGGGGGACCCTAGACTCTATGGTTTTCTAGCAAAACTGGGTTTCTTGTTTTAAAAAACTACTAATCCAATTCACATAAAAAAAGAAGAAAAAGTTAATATTGCTTGTTTACATGATTCAAAGTGAGTTATTGAGGAGTCTGGAGAACTTCAAAATAAAACATATTTATTTTGTAATGCAGGGAAAGAGAACAATACAGATGAGATAAATGCCTTTGTGGATATAATCTAGAATGGTAATGTTATAAGAAAGAATATGAACAAATTGGTACTGACAAAGCTTTTATAGGATATTAAATAAAAATATTAAAAGGAATATTTTGAGAAAAAACGTTAGTCTGTGCAAAGTATGGAATTGTTTATATAGACATTATAATAGGGGATACAGGTCTAAAAGAGAGATATTTAAGTATGGACAAAATAATAGCCGTCCAGATTGAATTTTGTTCCACTTGTAAGAAGCTTGATAGTGTACTTGTAAAGGTTGTTAAGTTAAATCTAGCAAGAATTGTGAACTCAACAAAAATCTATAGATTAGACATGTAGTTGGAGGGGGAAGGAAAAACTAGGATCAACAGAAGACTCAAAAACAGTTAGTACAACAGAGAAGTTGAGACATAATAATTTTCAAGGATAAAATAGGAAAAGTAATGTAGAAGATGCATTCCAACAGTATATGTAATGAGCTAATAATAGATCTTGTTGTAGTAAAGCTGGAAAGAGAACTGGGAAGTGAGCCTCCTATAGATAAATCAGGCAAGAAAACTGGAATTTGACAATGATCAAATCTTATTTGGTTAGTTTCGGGATATAAAATCTTTGGATCCTGATAAAGGATTCCCTTTGGCAATTTTCTTTTAGCACTCTTATTTGAGTAAACAATAACAACTCATCGGATCACCTAAATGATGGCCCAACTCTACATCACCTAAATGATAAACAATAGAACTTTGTTCAAAAGAATATTCTTAAATTGCCCTCTTAATTTTTTCATTACTTCATCCAAAAAGATGTTTCTAGGGCATATATTATTTAGACAAAGAGATGGGTCATACCTGCATATTATTTCTTTTCTTCTTGATAGTTATGTAAACTTATTGGCTATGGATGATATTTAAATCCAAAAAAAATAAATTTAAATGTAAAGAAAAGTTAAAAGAAATCCTCTTTTACGATGAAGTCTGATAGCCCTTGTTATTTATTAATTTCAATAGTTAATGCCTTGATCTATGGAAGAGATTTCTGTTATGAGCTTAATGGAAGAAAAATGTTCAAATAGCCTATGCTGCTACCACAAAGAAATGCAATATTGTTCTTACTAGCTCTATTGTTTTAAATTTAATTCACATATTTTTGCGTGGGGTGTTTTGGTGGTGGTGGTGGAGGGTGGTGGAGTGGGATGGGTGAAGGTTACAAGTATCTTGCAATTAGCCCCACAATCATGATGTTTGGTAGTCACCAGCAATTTGGTTCCATATATTGCGAGTCCTGGAGAGTGGTGGACTAATATGTATGGTCGAAACTTGCTCCAAAGAGACTCAATAGGTGGTTAAATATCATGTTTATGGGGACATGCTTTACTAATTCTTATGGACCTATGTCCAAAGAGTCTTATTCTGTTATGTTCATGTTTTTATTTAATCTAAACGCTATTGTAAGGTTATTTGGTTCAAATTTTGAACTCCAAACCAAAAAAAATTCAACTTGTATAGGATTGTTAGGCTATGAGATACCTGCACTAATTAAAATCTTTTGAACTAGCTTCTCTACTAGGGTACAGAACTGCTATTTGTCTAAATATCATCTGTCATGACATAGCTTCTAACTTCTCCTGATGTCACATGCTGATCATGGTTATATATCTGCAGTGGTAAATTTAACATTGGTGGATCTTCCTGGACTCACCAAGGTTGCTGTAGGTAATTTTAATAGTATCATCATGTTTTTTTCCTATTTTGCGTCATCAATATTGGTTACTGTTGATTACTGGTTAATGATGTCTTCTGCAGAGGGCCAACCGGAGTCAATTGTTGAGGATATTGAAAATATGGTTCGGTCCTATGTTGCAAAGGTATGTGCCTCTTTAATCTAAGCTGAGTTCATTTTTCTGGTAAATACAGTATATTGAAAATATTTTTCATATGTTCTCAATTGTTCCTTTCCTTTTTGGACTTATGATGTCTGCTGTGATCTTATTAGGAAGAGTACGATGCCATCATGACTCCTTTTTTATTATTCTTTAAGCATTCATACAGTTTAATGAATGTTCTACTTATGCTACCATGTCCTTATTTGTAGCCCAATTGCATTATATTAGCTATATCTCCTGCTAATCAAGATATTGCTACTTCGGATGCTATAAAACTTGCCAGAGAAGTCGATCCTTCAGGTATAATATATATATTTTTTATTATTATTGATGTTAGTGTTATGCTTGTTGTAATTGGCTTGCAGAGTAGTGTGAGCATTTTAAACTTCAGAGCCAGTTTGCCCAGAGTCTGTTTCTCTATTTACTTGTCTTTATTTTCTTTTATAGGTGAGAGAACATTTGGGGTTCTAACAAAGCTTGACCTGATGGATCAGGGTACCAATGCTCTGGATGTAGGGTTTTCACTTTACATGTCTATTTTTACATGTGTTCTACTTTCTGTTTTACTAGTTTGGTGATCGTTTACCCACTGCAAGCACTTTATGTGGCCCTGAAACATGATATGTTCTTGTCCGTGATCTAGGTGCTTGAAGGCAGAGCTTACCGTCTTCAACACCCTTGGGTGGGAATTGTTAATCGTTCACAAGCAGATATCAACAAGAACGTGGACATGATTGTTGCACGGCGAAAAGAACAGGAATATTTTCAAAGTAGCCCTGATTATGGACATTTGGCAAGTAAAATGGGTTCTGAGTATCTAGCAAAGCTTCTGTCTAAGGTGAATGATTTCCTTTTATTTTATTTTTTATTTTTTTTAATTTTTGCTCCTCTTTGCCAATTGGATTATATTTACATAAATTTTGATGTTTTCCCATGATCATTTTTATACTCAGCACTTGGAGGCTGTAATTCGAGCACGTATTCCAAGCATTATAGCTTTGATAAACAAAACAATAGATGAGTGTGAAGCAGAGTTAGATCGCCTTGGAAGACCAATTGGTGGTGATGCTGGGGTAAAGATTGTGAGCAGTTTTTGTACTTAACTTGCACTTGCTGATAGTTAACTATGTACCTTTTGGTTGTGCTTTCAGGCTCAACTGTACACAATATTAGATATGTGTCGTGCATTTGACCGCGTTTTTAAAGAGCATTTAGATGGAGGGTAATTGTCATTTTACTTGCCTATATATTTAAATTGAATGCTGATAATTTTAAAATTTTATGTGCTAATTATTCATAAATGAATGCTACATATGATATTCTTTGGATTTTTTCTCCCCTCTACCTCATTTCCATTGCTTTATATTCTTATTATTCTTTATTATCATAAGATTGTTCACTACCCTTCCCTATTAAAAAAAAAAATTAAGTAGTCTCAAGTTTAATTTTAGGAATTTTTTTTGTTCATAAAAACATTACGCACTCTGACTTCACTTATTCTTGATGTCCAGGATAGAAAATTGGAAAGTCAGTTTTAAATGCTACAACCTCCTATTCTTTCCATAGAAGTATATAAAATTGTAAACACATGGTACTTGAATGACATACATCTTGTTCTATGTGGTTATTGGAAATCAAAGCTTTAATGGTCCAAATCAAATATCAACTATTTATGTGCTCGGATCATTCCAAACTTGAATTATTTGATGAAAAGTATTCTTAGGATCAGTTAGTCTCGTCCCTTGTGCTTGTTAATGTATGTTAACCTGCAACAGGCTACCCTATAATGAAATCCTTTTCCATTATATTAAATTGTAGTGTGTGGTACTGTTCAACAAACAGAAATAATGATCCTTGACTTTAAATCAGCAAATGGATTTAGTAAACACTACATATTGCTCCTTCTATTATCATCCATTTGTTCTAAATGTGTTTTCTGGATTTTTATGTAGGCGACCTGGTGGAGACCGCATTTATGGGGTGTTTGACAACCAACTTCCTGCAGCTTTGAAAAAGCTCCCATTTGATAGGCATCTTTCATTGCAGAATGTTCGGAAAGTTATTTCAGAGGCTGATGGTTATCAGCCCCATCTAATTGCCCCTGAACAAGGATATAGAAGACTTATCGACAGCTCCCTACATTTTTTCAAGGGTCCAGCCGAAGCCTCAGTTGATGCTGTACTATTTCTTGACTCCTTTTTCTCAACACATATTGACGGAGGTTGATGGAAGTTATAAATGCATTCATTTGCACTCGTGCGATTTTCAGGGAGGTTTAGACCAAAAATGGGCACCAAATACTATACAAATTTATGCATCATATTCCTGGAGCCCACATCCTCCTTTATATATTTACATACATATAATTTTTCCTCATGTTTAAGGGCCTGGGAATGGAGTTTAGTAAACTGGATGTAGATTTAAGCAGAGGCACAGAATTTGAAAACTTCACTTTGCATGGCTCCAACTCCAGTTTCCTAAACTCCAACTTGTGATTTGCTTGGGAAGGATAAAGATGAAGGTACACATTAACAGAGATAGGAGTGGAATTTTTCTACTTGCTTTGGAGTTAACTTGACTTTTGAGTTGAGATAAGTGGAGTTATCTAAACTCTAATTCTTTAATCAAACATCCCTCAGTTGGGATTTTGGAGTCAACCGACACCAAAAAAATGTGGAGGCTGGACAACTTTGTTTCGGAACTGGGCCTAGATATTGGAAAGTTGCCATGGACCCTTGTCCAACACTAGATGTCAGTGTTGTAATGTTACTTTTGCGTGTGTACAAATCATAGATTTTCCTTTTGATAAGTTTATTATTTTATTCTTTCTAGTCCTTTTCTGTTGTTTGGATTCTTCTTGTGATGCATCACTCAACCTTGTCTCCTGTACTCTTCCTATGTCCTTTTCCATTCTTTCACCTATCGTCTATTGTCTTACTGATCGTCTCAAAGCATTTCAACCATGATTTACAATATCGGATTCGGTTTTAGGTCCGATCATTTATGGTGTCAAAATTGGCAATATCAGGTGCAAGTATCAGAAATGTCGGACCTATATCATACAGTGTATCATTTATTGGGCACCTCAAAACCCGATACAGTATGCAGATATATATTGGTATTGGCCGATATTTAAAACTGTGATTCAAATATTATATGGTTTTTTCTTCGTCCTGCTTCATTCTTATAACTTGAATGCTTCATTAGACATTTTTTATCCAAAACATTTATTCTAATTTCTTCTTATTGGATAACTTTTCAGGTGCATTTTGTCTTGAAGGAACTTGTAAGAAAATCTATTGGTGAAACAGAGGTATATGACTTGATTCAGTATGTAGTCCCTAGACATATTCTAGACCTTTTCATGTTTATCAGTCCACCCGTTTTTCCGTTTAATATCAGATTAAGAATTGATTTCTTCTTCAGTTTTTTATCAAACATTGTGTGGCATCATATGTCTTTAAGAAGTTAGCTTGTAGTATCACGGTCAAGAGCAACATTAACCAGATGAATTATAGAAACTTTTGCGATTATATTCATTACATCTTAGGATTTTCTATAATAATTTGAGGGACATGAAATAGAACTTTCAATTAACAGGAGCATCAATTACAGATATACAAAGTTTGTGCTATATTTTAATAAATTCTCTACATTGTAATTTTTGTGAAGCTCCTCATTGGAGATTCATTACTGTGACTAGTCAATAGTTTTTTGAGAAGAACGGTGGGTATATTTCCGGGTTTCATTAATAAGCATTTAATGAAACAAGCATAAGATAGTTAATACATATATTGTGTTCCGATAATGGACACTAAATTACAACATAATTAAATAAGCATGAAGGATGTTGTAAACATAGCAGATGACCCAGACAACGCAAGAGCAGGCTCCCTCCCCGCTTTTGCCTCCCTTCATCTCCTCTTGTTCTCCTCTAATGCTCTCCCTCCTCTTTTGCTACCTCCAGCAACTCTAGCCTCCTTCTCGGATCATGTTAGGAGGCACGTGGTGCCAATGGCGGCCCCTGATACAGCTGATCAAATCCTTGTATTGGCAAGGTCATGTTCTTCTTGTGAATTGAGTCCGTAATAGCTGCCTCTCCCTCAACCAGCTCCTTCCCCCCCGATCTCCATCAATCTCACACTCCTTTGGGAGGACGTATCCCTCCTTTGACTGGCCAGCATCTCCGATGCAATGATCATCTACATATTGCCTTCCTCTGTGTCCTCTCTGTTTATATCCATCGGCCGGTGGTTCGTCGTGATTTGTCTTTCCATTAGCCCCGGTCCAGATGGTGACTCCCCATCCGAAATGGAGTCAAGCGCCGATATACGGGTAGATTCCGTCTCCCTTGCTTCTCTCCTTGCTATTCTGATCTTTCTCATTTTTCTTTTCTTCTTATTTTTTGATGCTTGCTTCTCTCCTTACTATTCTGATCTTTCTCATTTTTCTTTTTTTCTTATTTTTTGATGCTGACTGTAGAAGATTCTCAAGCTTCTCTTGCACAATCTTCTCTATTGTCCTGTCCCATGCCGCCTGTATCATTCCCTGTTGTATAGCTTCCCTGACGCCCTCCTCCATTATCTCGTTATTATTTTTTCCGGTCCGATCTTCTGTGACTAGTCAATGGTTAAAGTATTTGCTTGGAATCACACAGATGTTTAAAAGGACATACAGTAATGTTTTTTTTTGTTCTATCTTTTTCTTTTTCTTTTCGAATCAATACTGTTCCACACCAATCACTATAGCATCATTGTTCTTATCTGCCTCCTGTTGATTCCAAACTGATATTAGCTTTATAGATAATTTGCAGCTTCATCATCAGCTGAAATTCATAACCTGATTGTAGCAACAGGCATTCACAAGATATAAGTAAGGAAGCACCGACAGAGAGACAACAGAATCATCAACCTAGGTATAGAGAAGGATGTACTTAAAGGGTCAGGGCACATAGGATTATGATAAATTTAAAATTACCTAATGGAGAAATACTAATAAAAAAGGGTGCTTAGTATGTTGGGAGAGAGCACAAAAGGTGAAGAAGATTTAAAGAAAGTCTCTTGGTGGAGGGGATTTAAAGAAAAATTCCAAGGGTGAAAAGGTGAAGCTTCAGTATGTTGGGTGTCCCCAGTGTTCACATGTATCCTCGTATTAATAAAGGAACATTGTTAAATGCTTGTTACCACAGGAAGAAGAGGTTGAGTACAGCTAGTCATATGGTGGGTACTCAAATGTAGCCTTAGTTGAAAGAACCTAGTTCTTTCAATTTTTTGTGATAGAAAAACCAACGAGAAAATAATGATACAACAACAACAACTAAGCCTTTTATCCCAAGTATTTGGGGTAGGCTACATGAACCAAAAAAGAATCACGCTGAACCGATCACTTTGATATTCCTTCTCCATTCATTTCTACCAAGTAATATTTCCTTATTTAAACCTCAAGACTCCATATCTTTGCGTATCACCTCCATCCATATTTTTTTCGGTCTTCTCTTTATTCTTTTAACTTGTCCTACATTAATAAACTACCTTTTTCTAACTGGTGCACTTGTAGGCCTACGTTGCACATGACCAAACCATCGTAATCGATTTTCTCGCATCTTTTCGTCGATGGGAGCTACACCTATTTTAGCACGAATATCTTCATTTCTCACTTTATCTCTTCTAGTGTTGCCGCACATCCAACGGAGCATGCGCATCTCTATTACACTTATCTTTTGTGGATGACGTTTCTTTGTAGCCCAACATTCCGTGCCATATAATAAAACTGGCCTAATAGCAGTCCTATAAAATTTTCCTTTCAATCTTAACGGAATGTTACAGTCGCATAAAACTCCCGTTGCCCTCCTCTATTTCAACCAGCCAGCTTGTATTCTATGGTTAACATCTTTATCGATCTTTTCATCATTCTGAATAATAGAACCAAAATATCTAAACTGACTGCTCATTTGTATCTCTTTCCTATCTAGTTTTACACCATTATAGTTTATGGTTCGTCGTTTACTAAATTTACACCCCATATACTCTGTTTTAAACCTACTCAATTTAAAATCTCTAGATTCTAATGTATGCCTCCATAACTCTAACTTGGTATTTACCGCTGCTCTTGTCTCATCAACTAAGACAACGAGAAAATAATGATAATAAAATAAAATGTCTTTCATATTATTATCTGACATCAACTCGAACTGGTCAGTGTGATGGTTCACTTTGTTCTGATGATGATTGTGAGTTCTCTCAAATCTTTTTTTTAGAATCCCTATTCCATCCGTTATTGCTAAATGCCATGCTTTAGATTTCATCCCTTCTTCCCACTTGATACAGTTAGGAATTCTTTGAAGCTGGCAGACCTATTTATACTCTAAATTGCGATCACTGCCTCACGGGCTAATGCCTTGTCGTGGTGAGCCTCTTATATTTTTATGATCCAGATAGTAGGCTTAATTTCTCCAGAAATTAAAAAAAAAAAAAATTCTCCAGAAATTCAGAAGCTGTTAATGTAATGGATAGATGATCACCAAAAGCTGATCCTTCGTGACTCACAAAATTTTAGCATAGTTGAAATACACGTGTTTTCGATGAATGAAGGTGAACTGAAAAATTGGGAAAAAGTTGACACTGTTGATTAATTTTATGAATTTTGTTCTTTGCTAGTGAACTATGAGAACCATATCTTGAAATCATTTTCCTAGGAGTTCAATAAAAGTAAAAAACATTATACAAGCCAACTAAAGGTACTTCTTACTTTCTGCTATATGTAAACAAAGTTTCAACATGCTGACATATTTTTGATAAGGACACTTGCAAGCTATAACTTCAGTAGATGTTTTTTGTTTTAAAATTGTCAAGCATTTAATTGGATGATTGAGTTACTGCATTCTTGAAAATGATTGTTCGTTAAAATAAATCTAATTTTTTTTCTTCATGCAACTCTTTTTTTCTTTTGGTAAAACCTTTTTCGTGCCGCATATTGCATAGTCTCTAACTAAACCTGCGACTCTAAGCTGCACATGCTCTCCACTTTTTTCCAGTGGCTAATGGCTTATTTATTTTAATAGGAATTGAAGCGTTTCCCAACTCTCCAAGCTGACATAGCCGCAGCATCAAATGAATCCCTGGAAAGATTCCGTGATGAAAGCAAGAAAACAGTTTTGAGGTTGGTGGAAATGGAATCCACCTACCTTACAGTGGAGTTCTTCAGGAAACTTCCTACTGAACCTGATAATAATAATAAAGGTCAAAATAATGCTGCACCAGCAGCGGACAGATATGGTGATAACCACCTCCGAAGGATTGGTAAGTACTGTACTTTCCATTCTTGTTTCTTGCATTGTGCACTTTCTGTTAGAAGTATGATACAGAAAATGAACAGACAAGAAACTTTTTCTTTTCTTTAGGCACATGTACTTTGTTGTCATCATCGCAGTTGTTGTTTTTGATGCTATCGTTTTTATTGTTTGGGTCGGCCAATGTAGGAAGAGCTGTGTGATAAAATGAAAGGAAATATTGACAAACTGTAGTTTCTGTTTTTTTTTTGTTTTTTGCCTTTATGATGATAGATGAAACGAAACATGCTATCACTTTGACATGCACCATACCTAGTTCATGATGGCATGGATCTGACTACTTGCATGGCATCCTTTTGATGTTTTCAGGATCTAATGTGACTGCTTATGTGGGCATGGTGTGCGATACATTGAGGAATTCTATCCCCAAGGCTATTGTCCATTGTCAGGTCCGAGAGGCTAAGAGGTCACTGCTTAATTTCTTTTATGCCCAAGTAGGAGCCAGAGAGGTACATTCATTCCCTATCCAATCTCTTAATGCTAATAATTTCTGAGGTTAAAATTTCGGATTCCATTATTTCTCAGTCAATGGTTTATGGTATTGAAAATTAGCAATATCAGACATATGATAATGACAGTATCGGATAATATTCGGAAAATATGTGGCAATAATTGGCATATTGGTACATATATTATAGGGTCTAAATTGTATTGGATACCTCAAAATTGGGGAGAAAGACAAGAGCCGAAATATACCATGAGATGTAAACTCACCATCATTGTCGGACCACAACTTATATATATATATATATATATATATATATATATATATATATATATATATATATATATATATATATATATATATATCCTGTCTTCTTACTGATTCCTATCAGCAGAAAATAGAAAATATTATGTTCTCAGTTAGCCATAGAAGGCATTAACTTACAAAGGTAGTCGGATCCACAAATTCCCACTTGTCATTGTAGCTTATTATTGGAATTCCTAGCAAATTTTTAATTGACTGGTGGAGTGGGGATGCCACATGCCCCCGGGATTAGGTTGATGATGCTCAAAGAAGCTTGGGTACCTTGTTAGTGACAAAAAAAAAAAAAAAAAGAACACAAGAAAAAAGAGTTCTCGAGATGAAGGATTTTGACCTTCTTTGCTGCCATGAAATGATTGTGAGAAACCAGTTTGTGTCAACTGGTTCGAAATTTGGATCTTGGATCTTTTACCTGGATTATTGCTGATTTATGTGTAAACAGGTTTATGTGTTGTGACTTATGAAGTCTGGGGTCTCTTTACCGTATCAATGTCATAATGTACAAATCTTTGTGTTTCCCACAGATATTAAACGCTAGGACTGAACCATAAGATATATTCTACATTAAACATCGTCTCTCAGAGATCTTGTCGATTGCATAACTAATCTAAGAACCTCGATCATTTTTATCTATAAATATATAGAAAGTGGATAGGCTCCTTTTTCTTGTTCATTTGCTTGAGATATAATATTCACTCCCTTTCAATCTTAAAAACGCAGCTTCATTCTTATTGCAGTTGCTTCGGTTAGTTTTGTCATATTATGTTGAAAAAAATTTGTCAACTTGTTTTCACTTCCATACCTCAGAAGAAGCAACTTGGGCAAATGTTAGATGAGGACCCAGCTCTGATGGAGAAGAGGGAGCAAATCGCCCAGAGACTGAAGCTGTACAAATCAGCCAGAGATGAGATTGACTCGGTCGCGTGGAAATGATAGGCAAAACTGGAGTGATATCTTCAATTGGTTCCTCCTTCATGAGATCAGAAAATTTTCCACAAAACCCCTTGCAACTCACCACTAGTTTCTCCTTCTATTTTTTTTTTTTTTTTGTTTTTGTGATTTTAAAAATATAAATGCTTCATTCTTTTACACTGCTATCTGTAATAGTCGTTATAATGACTAAATTGCTTTTTTGGTATACAAAACTATCATATTCGAAAAGAAATTTCATACCAAGCATTGATGGATGACCTGGCAGGTGAGATTTGGACATTTAGATTTCAATGCAGGCATATCATCTTTATCATTGGGATTTCAGATATTATTCAATATCACATTGAATCTGCTGCAAATTCATAACCATCTCCGGAGCTGAATGAAATTCATCTCTCAAATATCTCAATTTGTTTTAAAAAAAAAGGGAAAAAAAATCATCAATGTACAGTCAAATGAAAAAGGCAATAATTTTAGTTTATGAACTTATTTAACCATCCAAATCCAGATCATGTTTAAATATCAACAAAAGTGGTCTTTCATCGTTTTTGCACCGTTTACTAAGATCATAAGCTTGCTAGAAAAAAATTGAATTAATTCTGTTACTATTTTCAAATGCTTATCCATAATATTTCTATGAACATATTCTGGCACCAGGTTCTGGAATATATTATGGCCAATGCCTGAAAGAAAACAAAAGAAAAAGTGAATTAATAAAATTATCTTGCAGTAATATATAGAAGCTAAAATATTGATTTAGTACCAATATATAGGCAAGCGGTGAGATAATTCTCCTGGCTCCGTTGATCTAACTATACTACTATATAAAGAAATACTCGTTAATCTCTCTATACAACTATATAAAGAAAATACTTTAGGGTACTCAAAGAAATGGGGGAGATTTCCTCCATTCTTATTGTTGTTGGAATTGTAAATTGCTTCCATATCTTTTCTATTTCTTTTCTTCTCATGTGCAATTGAATGTACTAATCATGATTGAATTACAATTGTGACAAGATAACTATACATTATGAGAACAAGAGACACCACGCTATCTTCTGTAACTGGAAAAAGAGATGGCAAGTCGGCCATTCCAAACACACAGACAAACACACAGGAGACGAAGAGAGCGAGGGAGAAAAAAAAAAAAAAATTATATATAACGAGTCAGATTGGATTATGCTTCATCATTTACCCTATTAGGTGGAGAAACATAATCTCACCATCGTCAATTTAGTGTACCGCTGAGTTTTTTTTTTTTTTTTTTTTTGAGAAAAAAGACAACGCAGAGGTCATTTTTGTATATTTCAATAAGATATGAAATATAACATTAGTGCAAATGTGTGTGTACACACACATTTTTGTATATTTCAATAAGATATGAAATATAACATTAGTGCAAATATGTGTGTACACACACATACACACTATATGAGTAATACAAAAAAAATAAAAATAAAAAGCAAAATGAGATGAAGGTTATTTATGGAGCCAAGCTGCAATATAATAGCTGATACAATGAATGGTAGAAGAAGTGTCTAATTGTCTATCTCGAAATATGCGGTTGTTGCGCTTGTTCCATGTACACTAAATTATAACTAGAGGTATAGTATCCCACAATTTAGATATGCTGGATGATACTCTTCGCCATCGCCGTTGATGCTATAGGACTTGTAGAGTCGGAGAGAGATGTGGGAGGTTGAAAAGAGAAAGAAAGTGCTGCCATATCTAAAGTGTGTAAGGGTATATGAGGAAAAGGTGATTGGAGGTTTCTTGGTTGGATTGACATAGTGGACAATAAAATAGAGTGGTTATGCTGTGTCAGGTGAAAAGTCCTGAAATGGACAGATGATCCAAGATGACAAGATATACAGTAAATTTTACCTTGAGTGTGTTGAAGTTGACTATATATAAGAAGCTGATATATTCATTGGAGATGTCAGGGAGATGAGGTGGTAGAAGGATGCGACAGAAAATTGTCTGTTGTTTATGAGGATCCAAGTTATGTTATCCGGAGCAAGGTTGGAGGGAGAGGGGAGAGGTAGCACCTGAATGAAAGTGGAGAGAGTTTGCAGATGCTGTGGAGAGAGGAGATAGTTGAAAGAGAGGGTCAAGGAATTGTTGAGGATCTGAGAAGTATTTGTGATAGATTGATTGGATGCAATTTGTAAAAGGGAGGGGAAAGTGGTGCATAGAGGTTGATTACTAATCCAGTAGTCGGTCCAGAATTTTATTTGATTGCCCGATCCTTTGAAAACCATACAGAACTCTAATTTAAAGTAGGGGGAGCATTTGATCACCCCTCACCAGAAAGAGGAGCATTTTAAGGGGGCTATAGGGGAAAGGTCCGGTGCACGACTATGTGGATAGTAGTTGAGGTGGATGAGAATGCGCCATGGGAGAGGTTTAGTTGCTAGGATGAACTACCACCATTCTTTGCAAATAAGAGCAATATTGAAAAGCTTGAGATCTCTTATAACAAGACATCCGTGTGACTTTGGTTTGCAAACTTAGTTCCAATTAATACGACATACACCATTAGATATATCTTGGGCTCCTGTCCAAAGGAAAGTGCATCAGATTTTATTGATCTCATTGATTACCCATTTTGAAGGAGGAAAAAGACATGTAATGAAGAGGGGTGAAAGTTAGGACGGGCATTCGTCAATATCAATCTTCCTCATTTTGAGAGACTATTTCCCTTCTAAGCGGATAGTCTTCATCTAATTTTATCAATAAGTGGTAGGAATTCGCTTTTGACCAATTTAGTTGCTTTTAGGGGAATACCCAAGTAGTTGAAGGGGAGCGGGCCAATTTGACACTTTAAAATGTTCGATGCGGTGTGTAGTTGGGTATCTGAAGTGGTGTCTAGTTTGAAAACATGCGATTTTGTATAGTTGATTTTGTGTCCAGATAATATCTCAAAAAGGACTAGGATGATTTTAATGTTGGTTAGGGATGAGTAATCTGTGGATGTGAGAATGAGAGTATCGTCTGCATATTGAAGATAACAGAGATGAGTAGGGAGAGTACATACTTATTTTATGAGTTCAACAAGGCAAGCTTTTTGGAGTATTCTAGAGAAAACATTTGTAACAAAAATGAATAGATAAGGTGATAGGGGATCGTCTTATTGTAGGTCTTTGCGGCAACGCATATGGCCCCCTGGCTGGCCGTTGACCAGCACTGAAGATATACCTGTGGTGATACAGGCCGAGATCCACTGACATCATTTTTGACCACAACCACTAGCTTCCAATGTGTTTAGGAGGAAAGTCCAATTGATTGGGTCAAAAACCTTCTGAAAATCAAGCTTGAAGAATACGCCGTGTCATTTGTATTTAATACGAGACATCATTAATTCCCCAACTGTCACTATACTGTCTAGAGTGGATCGAGGAAGGTAGAGAGGATCGAGGAAGGCAGTCTGCGAAGGGTCAATAAGTTGATCAATGATGTTCGATAGGCGATTGGAGAGTGTTTTGATGATGATTTTGTATAGGGTGTTGAGGAGGCTAATGGGTCTGAAGTCTGCGGGTTCACATACTCCTTCTTTTATAGGAATCAGGGTGATATGTGCAAGATTCAAATGAGATATGTCGAGATAGTGATTGTAGAGGGGTTGGAAGAGATTGAGGAGATCATTGCATACCAGGTACTAGAAGCGTTGAAAGAAAAGGGCATTAAACCCGTCAGGCTCAGAAGCCTTATCTGAATCGAGGCGGAATATAGTTTTTTGATCTCTTCTTCTATGAAAGGTTGTTCCAAACTGACGAGTAGTATATGATTTGGAGTTGGGTAGAGCAATTTTTAGTTAGCCAGAATTGGATAAGGGCTTGTATTGGTTTCGCCTAGTAGAGAGTGAAAGTATCTTGTGAATACATTTAAGATTCCTGATTGGAACTGGTATGTTATATCACCCTCTTTTATGCTAGAGATATGATTCCTGCGTCTGTATTGGTTGGCAATCCGAGAAAAATATTTTGTATTGGAAACCCCTTTTAGCCAATGGGTTTTTGATCTTTATTTCCACATAATTTGCTCAAGGTTTTGTATTTTGTCCAGTTTTACTAGAAAGGATGATCATTGTTGTTTTTAATAGAGTTGAGGGGGCGGGTGTCAAGGGTGATGGCGATAGTCTCGATTAAGGATAATATATCTTGTTTTTTCCATGTAATGCTAACAAAATAATTCTTTGCCCAGCTTTTGAGGAATCGACGAAAAGATCTGAGTTTAGAGATTAAGTGCGCCTTAGGATCGATGTTGGTTGGGTCTAGTGTTTGCCAGTAGTGTACTGCTGAGGTTACAGGCATCTCTGTATTTGAACTGTAGAAAGTTATGGCCACCGAGCGGGCTCGGGCTGTTTTGCTGTAGAAATGTATTTTTACTATTTTGCTTGCCCGTCAAGTTGTAACAAAATCTACATTTTATATGTTTTGTTGTAAGAAAAGTTGTAATATTTGTTACAATCAATTTGATTGCAATAAATACTATTAGTTTTACATAATAACAAATGTGTAGGTATGACATTGTCACCTCATCATTTTATTTGCAAATTTGCTCTTAGAAACTGATTGTTTATAAAATTGTGTGTCAGCTCAGCAAATCAAGTATTAATTATCTCTATACAATATTGCGCATATCATATCAAATAAATAATTTGGTTTTGTTTCTTGGCAAAAAATACTACAAGCAACTTTTTTTCTTACATTTTTCTTCGCAGCTATCTAAACATGCCTCTCATTTCTTTTTTTTTCTTTTTTTTTTCTTGTTTTTTTTTTTTTTATGTGTTTTGCCTTGAAGTGGAAACAAATTTGGCATTTAAGATCAGATAACTCATCAATATAAAATAACTCGTTTTAACATCATTTTCTGATTCCACTTGTCAAGTAAGGGACAAATGGGAATTTCTGAATGAGCACAACTTTTTTACTAGGGAGCCCACCCTCTCTTTTGAAAAGAGAGGATTTTTTCTAGTGAGCACACCTAAAATTCCCACAATTATCCTTTCTTATTTTCTCCCGTACAATCACACCTTCTTCTCCATTCCCCGATTTCTTCTTCCCAAGTCCTAAACCCAAGCTCTCGCCGTTATGCCCTTGTCCTCTATCCTCGATCTAGCTCTGTCGAGCTCTCCGACGACGAGCTTTTTTTAGAGAAATTGGTCGAAGGAAGCATTTCAATAAGGAGGCGATGAAGGAGAGGAAGAGGAAGAGGAAATGGAGATTGAGAGTGAGGATGAGGAGTAATCGAAATCGGCAACGATGAGGATCTGAATTTTGTTAATTTGTTGTTAATATATGTGTTTGATCAAAAATTGGTGCTTATCTTTATAACTTGAACCGGAGGCGTTGTTGATATATGTGTTTGAGAAATCGAAATAGATAAAGAACCGATTGATTTAACACCATGTTCGGGGCCTCAAACATAAAGAACAAAAAATAAAACAAAAAGGGATAAATGTAGCCTCACACCATGTTAGGAAGCCATGACCTCAAACAATTAGGTAAAATCTTGCTCCCAAGGATTTTTTTTTTTCCATGAAAATTTTATTTCTCTGACAAACTTGAATGCGCTGTCCGGACTAGACAGGCCGGACGAAGAATGTGTTATCAGGACTAGACAGTCTGGACACAATCTACTTGTTCGATGCACAAAATTCGGACATATCTTTTATTGTTCGGGACTATAAATCTGGATAGCTGATAAATCCAAAACCATCATTCAATTCCATTTTTATGCTAGTTAAATGTAAAAATTAAAATAAATAATATAAAAATTTGAAGAGGATGATAGTTTATATCCTCAAAAACTTTCGATCGTTGAATAGAACCAAAGGCATGTTCGTATTCTCCATTTTCTTTATCGTAAACCGAACAAAAAAATTGTTCTTTCTTAAGGGTTTCTGAGAAAAAAAAAAATGGCTGAAGCCAATTATCAACTTTAATTTCTGAGATAATTTATTCTTGGAGAGTAAGAGAGCAAGAGGATTTAGATTTGGGTGATGAAATATGATTTTTCCCTCCCTTTTTCTGTAGCTCGTGCAGAAAAATGAAAGGGAGTTGAGAGATTAAAGATGAGGATATTTTTGTCGTAAAATTTGAATAGCAAAGATATAAATAAGAGCAAAGGGCTCACTAGGGAAAATGTGTGCTCCTCTAGAAATTCCCGACAAAATTAAGTTCTAATTTGAATTCTTTGTATCTATTTCCACTTAACAAAAGCAAATCCTAAAAGCGATAGTTTTTTAATTAAATAAATCTGACTTTGCTGGTTCAACTCCTTAATTCTAAATAAGATGTATTGACCACTTAGTCAGTTGACTTACTTGTTTGAATATATTTTAATTGTGATATTGTTGGTAGGTAGAATATCATTTACTTAATATATATGAAGAGTCCATAATAAATTTTTATTCATTCTTCTCCATTGAAAATTTATGGATTTGTATCATAATTAAAGCGAGCGGATTTTGTTCAAAACCGAAATAATCCAACGAAACCGACCGAATAAACAAAATCGAACCGCATCGAAATAATTTGATTGGTTTTGGTTTCGAGATTTGAAACCCAAAAACGAACGGAACCGACTGAACTAACTAACAATATGTGTATGTGCATGAGATTACTGCAGGTGAGGCACAAATTCAGAAAAAGTTACGTAAGATAGGGATAAAAATATAGTGATCTAATAATTTTTTTCAATTTTTTTCAGAATTAGTATTCTACATCAACTTCTTTATGATCAAATTTAATAAATTTTGGAGTTTATTTACATTTTCATCAAGTAGATACAGAATGTTTTATTCATTGAAAATCGTTAATTTTGTGTCAACTTTACAAAGGACTAGATCAAAACTAAAACCCAAGAAATTGAGTGTGAATGAACCCTAAGGAGTCGAGATTATAATCCATGAGAAAATTTAAAAAAAAAATTACTGGAGATAGCGGAAATGAACTGTAACTCAGGTAATTTACGTGAGCTATCAGCTCATTTTCATTACTCTCTATATATATATATATATAGACATACAAAAACACATGGATAAATACATATATACATATAAATATATATGTATGTATGTGTGTATATCACATACAAATATATTATAGGTAATAAATTCAGTACCAATTGGATACTAAAAAATAAATGGAATACTAAAACGATTAAAAATTTATAATTTTTAAATAAGTTTTATTTAAAATTTAGTTCCGAACTAAACTTGTTCGATTTTGGTTTCCATTCCTAATTAATTCTGTTAAGTTTTGCTAAATTTGGTAAATCCGATTGAAACCAAAGAATGCTCACCCCTAATCGTAATATATCCGACATTTCAGCCCTTACGCGTACCACTAAGCATCTAGTTTGGATCCACTAGGACACTTGTGCGTTTCCAAACACAAAAAGTTTTGAAATATTTGTCAAATATTACGCTCCCACCCACTTAACATTTTTTAAATACTAAGACTCTACCAAAGTAACCTCAACACCATCCGTCCTGGAAAAGTAAATTACTTCAGGAATTTTAAGGAATATCCTCCTCTTGCTATGATATTTTTTGCAGCAAAGCACAAAAAATATCGTAGGTCGGTTTCGAGACACGTGGCATCAAATGAGTGGGAATTAGCTGACCCCATCTAAGATATTTATTTATGAAGATCAGTAGTTACTGACGCGTGTCAGATACGAGCAACCGGCGAAAGATATTTCGAAGTTGATTTTGCCCTGCCTATTTCCACAGAATTACAAAGATGGCCATTGGCGGTTTGCTTTGCGTCAAATTGGAAACTTCGATTCTGTCCCTGGCCGCTTTCGTTCTCGGATTGTACTTTTCTGGAAATGTCAGGCACCTCTGCAGGTAATACCAAATTATTTTTGCAACCCATAAAAATTGTTTGGTCAAATTCTAAGAATTTATTTATTTATTTATTTATTTATAAGAATTTAATTTTATGTAAAGAACTTATACAGATTATATAAGTAAAAAATAAATAAATGAAATGATTGCTCCGTTTACATCATACCACTTTTTCCTTTGTAGGAAGATATATTTAATTAATATATAAAGGGAAAAATGAAATAAATCTCGATATTTGGCGATCATCTACGATTTTCATCTCACAATTCTTTCAATGAAACTCAATTCAAGCTAAAAGGCCTACTAAAAAGAAAACGGCTTTTCAGTCAGCATTATAAGGGCTAGAAGACAACAAATCGAGAACGATTGGAGGAAGAAAACCCTCCCATCAATTATTTGTAGTTGGACTGGACTGAGCAGTGTGGGAAAGAAAAATAGTCACCTCACACATCTTCCACTGGATGATAGATGAAATGCAAAGATAACTTCTACTTCAAACCTCTTTTTTTTTTTTTTTTTTTTTTTTCCGACTTCCTAACCATTGGATCCATATCATCTCACAGCTCCACTCAACCTCCTTTCTCGTATTCAAGAGTAGAAAGAAAGTAGAGATTTGATCTAATTCACTCAGTTGACTAGAACAGTAATTGGGAAAAAAAATGCGTAAGGTAGCCGGAGATCTGCATAAAAATGAGAGGACTGTTCAAAATGTTATCATAATCATATGCCAGGATAGTAAACGGTTTTGACTCTATCTAAATATAACTAACACTATATTGTCATGATTTTCACGTGATAAATAATAATGATCAACTAGTGATAAATAATAATGATCAACTAATTTATGGAAAGACCCAAATAGTTTTGTAATTCTTATACATAACTACAAAGTAATTTAGATGGGATAGGAATTGATCAACTACAAAGTAATTTAGGTGGGTCTAGAATTGATGAAGTAAAGAGACATAGATATAAGGGAAAAAAAAAAAAAAACTAAATACGAATATGGAACTATTAGAAAGAGAATTATTTAATTTATTTAATTTTAATGGTCAAAGCTGCTGAGAGAAATTGGTAGCGGATTTGTAATGTCGCTATCTTTATCTATTGATTTTTTTAAAATTTTAATTATCCAGGTGTTTTCCGCAATTAAACCTCAAATGCAGATATTTATAGCATGACTTGGCGTATAGCAACAGATATTTGTTCCCAAAATGGCCATTTCGTAAATAAACCCCAACCCAGAAGGCCTTTGTTCACCGCCCTGCCTCTTGTGTATGCTAAACTGACCTCTCTCTCTCTCTCTCTCCCCATTCCCCATTCCATCCACAGCAAGATTTAGGAGAGAGAGAGAGAGAGAGATGGGGATGGGGATGAGGGAAGACGATGTGCAGAGCGGAGGGAAAAGATTGAAGTGCTTCAGAGAAGAGAATGAAGAGATCGATGATTACATGGACTGGCAACAAAATCAACAAGTTATTAATTATGAAGATGATGACGATGAGGAGATGGATGTTTGCAACAGCAACAGCAGCGACAATACCTTGTTTTGGCAAATGAGATCTTCTGCATCTTTTGTTGTTTCTGATGCCTTGGAGCCTGATTTCCCCATCATTTACGTCAACACCGTCTTCGAGGAGTCCACGGGGTATCGGGCCGACGAAGTTCTCGGCCGGAATTGGTATGGATTTCGCTGCCCTCATATTTAAATTCCTCGAATTTGTTTTCTGAAGATTGTTTTATTCCTAGATCATGAATTTCAAGATGTTGAGGTCATGGAATCTATGCTTGAACTGTTATTTGGTATGAATTAGCATTTAGCATAGCGGTAAAGTGCTCGGTACATGTTCGAACTGAATCAATGTCGGTTCACTTATTTATATCTGTGTTCAGTATCATATTCTTCTAGTGAATATTGTATATATTGTTCTATTTTTCCTCTTCGAGTAGTTAGAATCAGATCTAGATGCAGTTGTTGAGAGGAGTGAAGGGAATGAGGAGGTCCAGGATTCAAATTCTATCAGAGGTATTAATTGGATGAAATTATTTCTCAAAGGAGAAAACCGTTTAGGGTAGTTTTCACGGCAGTTTCTACTGCATTTAGAAACAAAACATGTCCATAAGTTACTATCTCGGTCAGGACATATCTTTATAAGCTAGACCAGAATTGTCAAATCCATATGTATGTGGATCGTAATACCTATATATGATAATACATTTTGTATAGAAATGTACATTGATCACTGGGTAATGAGTAAGTAATCAAGCACCTAAGAATAATTATAACAAACAGGTGAACAAATTTAAAGAGTAAACAAATAACTAGAAGAAAAAAAAAAAAAACTAAAACTAAAACCAATAATAAGCAAAATGTGAGTCAATAGATATAACAAATATGTTGTTGACGTCCAAACTGTGAAGTTGAAGGTGAAGAATGATAGATTCATTTTCGGCATTTTCATATTGTTAGACTCCCTTTTTTATTATACTCTTATTTCTCTTTACTTTTTATCATTTTTTGTTTACAGTCGCATTGAAGTTGCATAGTCCTACTAGAAGTTAACTAATAAAGTTATTATATACTAAATATTAGGAATATATGACTATTGATTAGAATTTCATTATCAGTTTGTCCTTTTTCTCTTCGTTTTCTTCTGTTAGACCTACTTGTTCCTTAAGCTTTAAAATACTAATGGAAATTCATCATAGCGGCACCTTCCACTATATAAGATTCTTCTTGCTTAACAATGTATGCATAATAGGATTTCATATCAAATTGGCAAATTAGATAATATTTTTCTTCAATTTCTTTCTTTTTTCGTTGCATCACTTGCAATTATATACTATTTTATCAAACCAAGTTAATGTAATATCAATTAGTCATCCCTATAGATACATCACTATAATTATCTTGAAGAATTTATATTTTATTTTCTCTATCTTCAACTTCTCCAATTTATACAAACCCTTTCTTTTGAGCAAATCCATTAATATGTCAAGATTTTTATGAACACGTAAATAAGAACATTGACTCTTGGATTGAGAATGAGCAATTAAGTAATTAGCAGTGTTTAGGATTAGTATATAATTGTTTTTTAATGATGGGTTTGAATGGTTTTATCAACTAAAAGAGGTACTTGGACGTTGATGTTCTCTCTTGGTAGAAGACTACCTATTCTTAATTTGCAACCCGCGACCAAACCAAAGTGGTTTATATAAATGAGTTTATAATCTATTTATACGTCGAGTTAGCGTATCTCATATCATAAGATGCATATTATACACTTGTCGTATTGTAATATATATTGTCCGAAGGATGTACACTTAAGATACATATCAATTTTCTTACGTATCACATCGTACTGTAAAATACATATCACTATTATATGATATTGAAAGTGTGAGCTAGACTAGCGAGGATATAGATACCAATGTTTTAAATAACAGCCGACACCAATATGTATAACGAATACCATATTGAATTTTGAGGTAACTGATATAATATAGGCACCATAAATCCATACCAATGTCGGCAATATTGTCGATATTTTACTGATATTCTGAAGTTGCCAATATCGAATACCATAAACCATCAGCCAATATCAAGGTCACTTCCGAGATTTTAAATCTTAGCAGATGCATTATGGAAATGACAATAATAAATGTGTGCGTTTTCATGCCCTTTATGTCCTTAATGTACAACATATATTATAATTTTCTAAAGGTTAAGAAACACAACAATCTGGTAATATAAAATTTATATGGATTAGTATTTACTAGTGCAATCATAATTCTTAATTAAGAAACTCGACATATTATATAAGGTATCTACAGTTCAAATGGATTTGGCAGCTCATTATTCAGATCTTAGATATATAGCTTCCATACTAGATATACATTTGATATATCTGGGAGAACTTGTGAATCTTAGTAGACACTGTTGTCTGACAAGTCCAAGTATTTACATATTAGGGAGATATTCTTTACATATAATCCTTACAACATAGATGACTATAATGCTTTAACCCTTCTCAGCTAATTGAGTATGATTTCCCGATTCTCAAATATTAAATATGATCTTTCTTTCTATTGTCTAGGAATTACATTACCCTGTGGTTTACTACTGATAGCAAAGTGTCTGCTATGATATCCATTGTTTGCTAATTGTTGAAAGTATAAAGCAAGGTTTTAAATATCAGCTGATATGGATACCATCACATATATATTATTTGATTTTGTGATACCAAACATGTGATATATCGTGCAATATCTGTCCAATATATGTGATATTGCCAATTTTAACACCATTAATGGTCGGCCGGTACTGATATTCTAGACCTTGATAGAAAAAACCTCTTGAGCACAAACATTCTATTATAAAGCCGTGTCGTTTCGGAGTTGACATCGTCTCAACTTTTTTTCAGAATTTTTTTTGACCATGAACTTTTTTGGTGTGTTGTGTCATGACACATTTGTTTTGGTGTGTCCGTGCAAGCTAGATAGAAACAATTCCTGTATTAACTGCACATCTATAGTTGTATCACTGATTACTTGAACTGATTATTTATCCCCTCAAGTTACTTACAATAAAATACTACTAAGAATTTTAGGCTTATTAAAGAAATATGACTGTTTGTTACTTGATAAATCCATTTTATATTTAATATTTTTGTCTTTCCAACTCCAGAAGAACTCATATTTGAGTTACCCTTCTTTCTTTCAGTCGTTTCTTGCAATTTCGGGACCCACAAGCACAAAGACGACATCCGTTGGTGGACCCCATGGTCGTCTCAGAAATCCATCGATGTCTCGAGGAAGGGACCGAGTTCCAAGGTGAGCTTATCAACTTCAGGAAGGACGGTACCCCTTTACTAAATCGTTTGAGGCTCATGCCAATAGGTGATGATGGCATCATAACCCACATTATCGGCATTCAGATCTTCTCTGAAGCAAACATTGACTTCAATTGCTTGTCCTACCCGGTCTTCAAACAACCCTCCTACAACAAACCCAGCCACTTCAACTTCAATTCTGCTTCTTCAGAACTCAACACTGATGGCCAAAATCATCCCAGCCATTGTCCAATACTTCAGCTCTCTGATGAAGTATTAGCCCACAACATCTTGTCTCGGTTAACCCCTAGGGATGTGGCATCTATTGGATCAGTCTGCACTAGAATGCGCGAGTTAACCAAGAATGAGCACCTGCGCAAGATGGTTTGCCAGAATGCCTGGGGACTAGATGTGACAGGGACATTGGAGTTGAGCACCAGAAGATTAGGATGGGGCCGCCTGGCACGAGAATTGACAACCCTAGAGGCTGCAACCTGGAAGAAGTTCACAGTTGGAGGTAGAGTTGAACCCTCTCGCTGCAACTTCAGTGCCTGTGCTGTGGGGAACCGGCTTGTTCTCTTTGGAGGGGAAGGAATCAACATGCAGCCAATGGATGATACGTTTGTTCTCAATCTTGAGGCGGCTAATCCAGAATGGCATCGCATTAAGGTTGCATCATCTCCTCCAGGGCGATGGGGGCATACACTCTCATGTTTGAATGGCTCATGGCTAGTGGTCTTTGGGGGCTGCGGTCGACAGGGACTGCTCAACGATGTGTTTGTATTGGACTTGGACGCGCAACAGCCTGCCTGGAAGGAAGTGACGGGTGAAGCACCACCACTTCCAAGATCCTGGCACAGCTCATGCACCATCGATGGATCTAAGCTCGTCGTGTCAGGTGGGTGCACCGACTCTGGCGTCCTACTGAGTGACACCTTCCTACTGGATCTCACCAAGGAGAGGCCAATGTGGAGAGAGATACCCTCATCATGGGTCCCGCCTTCAAGATTGGGACACACACTCTCAGTTTATGGGAGGACCAAAATCTTGATGTTCGGAGGGTTGGCCAAGAGTGGCTCGCTGAGGCTGAGGTCCTGCGATACTTACACAATCGACTTGGAGGAGGACGAGCCCCAGTGGAGGCAATTGGGTGCTAGTGGACTGACAACTGCAGGGCCACCGCCAAGGTTGGACCATGTGGCGGTGAGCTTGCCTTGTGGGAGGATTATCATATTTGGTGGGTCTATCGCTGGTTTGCACTCGCCATCACAGTTGTTTCTGTTGGACCCATCAGAGGAGAAGCCAACTTGGAGGATCTTGAATGTGCCAGGGCAACCGCCAAAGTTTGCATGGGGTCATAGCACTTGCGTGGTTGGGGGGACGAGGGTTCTTGTCTTGGGTGGTCAGACGGGAGAAGAATGGATCCTGAACGAGCTGCATGAGCTTTGCTTAGCAAGCAGACCGGATGCAGATATCTGAGGTTTCTATAGCTATTAAGGTTCTTACTTTCCTGCCCAATTTTGTTTGAAAATGCTTTTGTTTACTGTCTGATGTTCAGTTGTTCGTATGGATATTACTATGGTATCCTTTCTAGTATATGAAAATGCTGTATGTTCTTTTGATTATTAAGATTTTCTCTCTGTTTGTGTGTGTGTGAATTTTTTGGATTTTCTGTTTTGTTTTTTTGAAAGGTTTTTTTAGAAAGTTGATCCTGTGATCTTGAGTAATATGGTGTGATCTTTAGTAACATGGTGCGATCTTTCCTCTCCTTACAAGAGGTATCTTATTGTGAGCTCGAATCTCCCAATTTAGAAAGAGAGGGGATATACTTGAATTAATATACAAGGATATAGGGTGCGTTTGCGGATGCAGCAACTCAGCTAGCTCACGGACCTCAAGAAAATTATCCAGGAACACCCCAGCAACTCAGCTAGCTCACGGACCTCAAGAAAATTATCCAGGAACACCCCCTCAAGCGCTAATGATGGAGATGAGATTTTTTGGAGATGAGAGAAATACGGAAATTTCATAGTTAAGTCTGCATACAAACGTTGTATAGAAAGAGAATGTAGGCTCTTACAAGCACGTCACATATAGAGGACTAAGTACCCTCTCAAACTAAGGTGTTTCCTATGGTTGATCGCAAAGAATGCGGTCATGATTTGGGACAACTTACAAAGAAGGGGTTGTAATGACTCAGTATCTGCACCCTCTGTCATTCGAAATCGGAATCTACCGCACATATCTTTCTCACATGTTCTTACACTCTAAGGGTTTGGGAGAAATGCACCACTCGCCTGCGGACCACAGTCTGCATGGCTGAATTATCAAGTGTTTGGATGGCACCACTTGCATCGCATTATGCTAGCAGTCATTTGTTGGAATGTGTGGAAAGAGAGAAATAGTAGAATTTTTAGACAATTCATGCATTCTGCTGATATCTGTTTTTATCTCACATTTATCGATATACTTTCATGGACAAGTTTGCTCTTGGAGAAGGAGCGACTTTGCCTCTTATATGATTAGGACCTCTCAGGGATCTCTTGTTGGCTGTTGGCGCATGAGGAGAGAGTTTACGGGATTTTCTGAGTGGATGTCTTTTGGCTTTTGGATTATATTTATCTTTTATCCTTTATGTATGGTGTTGTAAGATTAACATATTAGAACTATATGATATCTTGTAAAACGGTTGTTCTGTTATTACTCATTAATAGAACATAGGGGGCAATTCTTTTTGCTTACTCTTTCAACCTTAATATATATATATATATATATATATATATATATATATATATATATATATATATATATATATATATATATATATATATATAATTACAAGCTTATTGTGTGATGGCTTTGGTTTTGGACACAAATAGCATATTGACGAGTCAAGACGGCCTGTATAAAGTCTACCTGCGGATCAAAAAGAGTCATTATGATCTATGCTAATTTGAATTTTACCTCTGGAAGATATGCTTTCTCCTGTATATACTATTTGGTAACAAAAATTATTCAGGAGAAAATATGGCAAAAGGTAATATTATTTACCACCGTAGCACGACTGGAGTGCCTCAGCAACTGACCATTCATCAAAACAATGTTAATAGTTGCAATGCTACTGCTGACATATCCCCGGCCTTTAGTGATTATGGTCCTTATTCGGCCGTTACTCGTCGGTTTCTCAACTTCAAGTTATCTCGTCGTCGAAGAGAGCACCACCTCATCCACCACCTCATCCACGATGGAGGAACCCCCGCCACCGCTGTAAATTATCTGATATTCGTTCCATTAACAGGCCACTCCTTCAGAAAGAAAAGAGTAACCTGTGCAATCTAAAATGATACCACTAGTTCTCTGGATAATATCAAAGGCCATGATGAAGATTGTCCCTCCTTTTGGTCTAAATTCTTCTTTTAAAATTTGACTACCGTTCTTATGTCAAAAGTTCCACAAGTTATGAATGCCACCCTCTTTCCTCGCAGTATACTTTTGGCATGATTATAATTTGTTGAACTATACATCAAAGATTCGAAACATTAAATAAGAAAATCTAAAATTGATTATTTTGGATACAAGCCTTGAAGGACTCCCACGTTAAGTCCTTCTCCAAGTACTCAACATTCGAGGGGTCAAATGGTCCCTTGATCATATCAATCGACTTTATGATGGCTTTCGCTGGAAGAACACTCTTTGAAGGGTCTGTTGCGGTTCTTGAGCTCAGGCACGATGAGAAACCCTGTTAAAAAAACCATTACCATTAAAATAAAAAAAATAAAAAAAACAGCTTAACTTATGATTGTATGCTAGTATTATCTTGCTCTCCCAGAAATAGGGATGATAATGGATGCGTCCATAGGTCAATTTTTAGCGTATTCTATACAAAATTTTAAATTAAAAATAAAAAAATTATTTATTTAATTCAAAACTTTGTATAGAGAAAATCAAAAATTGGTCCGTGAATATGTCCATTACCATCCCTAACCAACAAAAGTACAATATCTTAATAAGAGAATAAACCTGTGGACTTGTGTGCGATGAAAAAGCAGCTACGTAGTTTACTCATCATTACTTGCAAGTTACAGCAGCAAGTTTTTTTGAAATAAAAACGGCGGGTGGAAACCCTCTGCATTCCATTAGTAAGTCGGTAACAGAACCATATGCAAAATTACAAAGTTTGATCACTCATGAGAGTGATTCTCATAGTACATTAGTTTGCAGAAGGAAAAAAAGAAAAAGAAAAGATACAAGGAGGCCGGATTAGGTCTTGTCAGGAAATCTTCTCGTGAAGCCGCAGAGCAATGTTTTAAATATCGGATACCGGTCTCGTACCGGTCAGTCAAATTGCATACCGGTTACCGGATACCGGACGGGATATCGGGATATGACCCTAAATACCGGAGTGTCATATCGGTGTCATACCAGTTAAAAAATAATCATATAATTGGCTATATAGAACATAAGAAAACGCATAAAATGTGTTTATAGCACTTACATTGGCTTATTTACATTCAACTTACGAATTTGCAGATATCGTTTAGAACGTTCGCATATGCACAGAGACAGAGCGAAATACAATCATAAAATAAAGAAAAATAAGTTTTCAAGATAAAAGAAAAGTGTTTCTGCAATACATAAGTGATATAATTTATAAAATTACAATATTGTCCTTTAAATGAGTTTATTTGAAACATGCTAGAAACTTTAAATATCAGTCTTTACAACATATTTTCTAGCTAGATTCAGAGTCGACTGGTTCATTTGTTGGCATGCTTTCATCATCATCTGATGACGAATCTAATGATGATGTGTCAACTTCTTCCTCATCGTCATCATCTGATGCGTGCCGCTGCTTAGACTTTGAAGATGATGGTGCTTTTTCCTTTGAAGTTTTACTACTCTTCGACTTAGATGCCTTAACTCTTCCACTCTTTCTCTTCTTCGGATTAGCACCCATAGCAATTGACACCTGTCGAAAAGTCAGTTGTTATCCAGGAAAGACTTCATCATCACTAGTCTCATGAGGATCACCATTCTTTTTCTCAGGCATGAACCACTCGGTGACCTTTTCCTCTTCATTGTATGCTACTAGTGGATCTCTGTTTGGGATTGAAAATTTGCTCTTGAGCCTTGCATTGAATTTGACAAAAACTAAGTCATGCAATTTCTTGGAACTTAGCCTATTTCTTTTCTTCGTATGCACCTAAATAAAAGATAATCACATGAAACAAACTTAGAATATATCTATTTGGGAGAAAGAAATATTTAATTAGAAAAGTTAAAATTGTAATACCATCTCAAATGTGCTCCAGTTCCGTTCACAACCCGAAGAACTGGTTGTCAGGCTCAAAATCCTCATTGCCATAATCCTCAATTCGGGAGCATCTGTCCCGTAGAATTGCCACCATTGAGCTAGCAATGAATATTTAGAAATAGTTATTAGTTATTTAGTAGTTTAATTAAAAATAGATTGAATTTTGCATTTCTTAAATTGAAATGCATACCTGAATTAATGATTCTCTTTACTGCTGCCCTTGCAAAAGACATTCCAAATGATCCATTTTGATTTTGATACATTGGGAGCTGTTGTGCAATCTTATCAATTCTATCATGATCATTTGGATAGAATCTGTGCATCACGGCAACGAAGCCCGACATGAACGACCCATCAGCATCAATCTCAGGCTGCTTCGCATAGTAATACAGAGGGTTCAAGAAATATCCAGCTCTATGCAGAGGACCCTTAAGTTTTTCCTCCCATCTTTTATCAATAATCTTCCATATTGGAAGATATTTCTTCTCTAAACCCCCTAGAGCATCTCTTATCTCCTCTTTAGCAGTCTCTAGGTCACCATACAGAAAGCCCATTGAAGGGACCTTGTCCCCATCAACTCTACGCAAAACTTTCACTAGTGGAGTGAATACTTTTAGGGCAATATTTGTGTTGTCCCAAAATTTTTTGCTAGCAATTATTTCTGCAACCTAAACATTCATAAAAAAATGTATTAAAAAAATATGAATAATATATAATTTAAAATTATAAAATAAATTGTTTATTAATTAAAATAAATACCTTCTTGCCTGCATCTGTTCTGGAAAGAGTGCAATCCATCCAGTCATCAGATATAAACATATGTTGCAGCTCCTTTTTCTTCTCTCTGATTGATGATAAAGAGAGAAATGCCGTGGCAAACCTAGTTGTACCCGGCCTTATTAGCTCTCCACCAATCGCCTTTCTCATTATATCTAAAGATTTGGTGTGACTGTATATGTACACGGAGACTAATCTCCCCATCATAATTGCCCTTCGGATATGTTTAATCTTTCCAATATCCGCAAGCATCAGATTAATTGTATGTGCTGCACAAGGTGTCCAAAATATATTTGGATGCGTCAGAGCCAATGTATTTGCTGCAGCCATATTGTTCGAGGCATTATCTGTCACAATCTGTACAACATTTTCCGCGCCAACCTCGTTCATTCCCCTCTCCACAAATTTGTGGATATAACTGCCATCGTGTCTCTCAGAAGATGCATCCTGAGACAATAAGAAGGTTGTACCGGCCGAACAATGTACAACGATATTCATTAAACTTCTCCCTTTCCGATCCGACCACGCATCAGTCATTAAAGTGCAGCCATTTGTTCGGCAACTCCGTTTGAATGATTCAAGAGTTGCATTTGTCTCCTCGACCTCTCTTTGGAGGCAAGTCTCGCTTAGCTCGTATGGGCTAGGAGTCTGTAAGTTTGGTCCATACATGCCAATGGGTTGGACCATCTGCATAAAAGCTGGCTGCGTAGCAATATTGAATGCAAGCCCTCCTTCATAAAAAAACCCGGCAATGTATCGAATTGCATCGTCTCTGGCCTTTTTTCTGGAGGCTGATGGCACGGCAGACTGTTTTTGAGCTGTTTCTACTGCTTCCTCGACCGATCGAATTGCAAATTGATCCATCGGTCCTGTTGTTTTGCGGAAAGATTGACCTGTTGTTTTGTGAGAAGATGACTCCTCTCGAGCTGTCTCCTCATCTTCTTCTTCCCCAACACGAACTTCTTTTAACAAATTTTGAAGTTCTGTTGCTTTTCCTTCCTTTACTTCTCTAGTTTTACTTAGCATTACCAGAGCTTTCTGCTTCACGTCATCTGGGACCAGAGGACAGCCTCTGACATTCCCGCTGACATGACCTAAATGTTCCTTCAAGCGAGTAATGCCTCCCCCATATTCATTCTTACAGAAATTACACTCTACTTTATTGGGCTTATTAGGTACTTTTTTCCTCCATTCCCAAGCTGGATCTTTACCTCCTCGCTTCTCTTGGACGTTAGAAGCACCAGAAAAGGACATCTTTCAAACTATTTCTGACTTCAAAAAAGTGGAGTGAAAAGGACAAACAATTAATTGATTAAATAGCTAAATAATTGTTGCACTTAATTTATAAATAATTGATTAAATAACATTGATTTAATAGCGTAAATTGTGGCTATAGGTCCCCGCATTTCATTAACTAGAGCTTAACGAAATAGATCACTCCTTCTTTAATTGCTCCAATTAAACATTTACATGGAAATCATTCAAGTTGAAAGTGAAATGTCAGCAGGGTGGTTCTCTGAGGCTACTATATGAGATTGCAAGCTTAAGTCATTTAAATTCTTTTATAACTTTAAAAGAATTTACGTTGCTAGTAATAATCAAACTTTGGAACCTCTGTTTAACTACTGATCAGGTCTGCCTAAACTCTAGTTATTGACGTAGATGGAATCTCATGAAAAGTGAATCTAGATTCTAGCATAAAACAAAATCAGTGAATGCATAGTTACATATAAATAATAAATACTCAAAATTCACACAAAATCATTCCTTGAATCACTGATTCACACTGAATCAGTGATTCGGTTCACTGATTCAGTGTGAATCAGTGAACTGAATCACTAATTCAGTGTGAATCAGTGATTCAGTCACTGATTCACACTGAATCAGTGATTCAGTTCACTGATTCACACTGAATCAGTGAACCGAATCACTGATTCAGTGTGAATCAGTGATTCAAGGAATCACTGTAGACTCCCCTACCCGCAGATTCACTGTTCAGCCCTCCCAATTTAACAATTCCCCTCAAATTACACCAAAAAAAATAAATCCAACATAAATCGCAATCAATTAAACCTAAATAGCACAATTATAAAAGAAATTGAAGAAATTTATAATTCTAAATCAAATTTAAATTAAGAAAACAAATTTAAATTTACCTGGCCGGCGGCGACTGCTCCTCTGGCGAACGGCGATCACCCTTCGAAGACCCCCAGAGCTATGGAGAGCGGAGAAGAAAAATAGAGAGAACACGAGAGAGATTTATAGATGGATTGGGAAATGGAAAATTAGGGTTAGGGTTCGGCCGTTCGTCTCGATCGGTCGACGATCGCGGAGAGAGAACGAGAGAGAGAGCCAGAGAGTGGAAGAAAAAGAATCAGAGAGAGATTTACGGTGGATTTTGGGAAATTTGGGGTTAGGGTTAGGGTTTTGGTCGCGGGAGGGAATCTCAGATCGCCGGGAGAGAAAGAGAGAGAGAGAGTTCGCGAAAAAATAGGATTTCTCCCCCTCCCGACCCGTTTTATAGCTTAACGGGTCGGGTCTGAACGGGTTATTGGGTTTAAACCGTAACCAAAACCCAATAACCGATAATACTAAATACCGGCCGGTATTAGACATATGGATACCGGCCGATATATCACCACGTGGCCGATATATCGGCCCATACTGATCCAAAACGATATCCGGTAAAAAAATGCCCATATCGTCTCGTTTCTTCAACTTTAACGATATATCGGCCGATATACCGGTATATCGGCCGATATTTAAAACACTGCCGCAGAGTGGATTCCTTCTCCATGTTGCTGGGTGATTGTTGTGGATCATGTATGGCCAAGAGAGTCTAGATCATCTTCAGAGAATCTCCCTGAGATCTGAATTCGCTCCTCATCGAAAGGTATATCTGTCCAAAGAGAAAAATCATGCATAATTAAACGGATGCAAGTATTTATAGAGCGAGCAGTAGAATTAAATATTTTATTATTTCTTTCCAACCAAATATTCCAACATAAAACTGCGGTTAAGGTTCTGGCCCTATTTGATGTGTGGCTATTTAAGCCTAGTCTATTTCTGATAAAAATTTTCTCCTCCATATTTGGGTTGATCCCAACAATTCTCGCACAGCATCTCCAGAGATGGTAAGCGAAGTTACAGTTCAGTAATAAATGGTTGGTAGACTCTCCAGCTTTGCCACACAAGATACAGAAGTTTGGGCCTGACCAGCCCCGTCTTTGTAGTACTAGCCATGTGAGTAGGGCATTTCTATGGGCTAGCCAGAGAAATACCTTGACCTTCAGTGGGCATTTTGTCTCCCATATCCAGCTTGTGTCCTTGTTGCTGACTCCGCTATCTATAAACTGGTGATATGTGGATCTTACCGAGAAAACTCCATTTTTACTCCACCTCCATATGGGTTGATCATTGGTCTCCCCAGATGGTTTTATTTCATTTAAGATAGACCTTAGCTCCCGGATCTGAGTTTCCTCCTTTATTGAGATGGGATGTGCTAGATTCAATCGTCATCTCGCTCTTTCCCATCGGGAGGCAACTACTACATCCTTATTGAATGACAATTCAAATGCTGCAGGAAACAAGATCTTGAGGGGGAGTTGCGAACACCATCGGTCATGCCAGAACGCAATTTTTTGACCATTGCCTAATTTAAATTGCAGACTAGGCCAGACTATGTGTTTGGTCTTGACCATCTCTTTTCAGAAGCAAGAGGAATTTAGTGAATTCCTACAAGTCTCATGCCATGTACCATTCCGGGGGCAGTATTTGGCATGTATGAGCTTCTGGAGATTACCCTCTGGGCGAGTGAGTAAGTGCCACCACCATTTAGACATGAGGGACAAATTGAAAGTTCTCAAATTTAGGACTCCAAGACCACCCGCATTCTTAGGCTTGCAAATCTACTTCCAGGAAACCAAGTGATATTTATTGGAGTCGTTCGCGCCATTCCATAAGAACCTCCTCCTGATTTGATCTATTTTGTTTCTGACCCAACATAGTAAAAGGAAGGACATGTAATATAAAGGAAGGGATGAAAGAACCGCATTGAGCATGATGACCCTCCCTCCCAAGGATAGTAATCCCCCTCTCTAGCTATCTAATTTCTTCTCGAAGCAATCCAAAAGAGGGTACGAGTCATGTTTGGAGAGCTTGCCTGGCTTGATGGGGATGCCCATGTATTTCATTGGGAATTTTTCTTCCTTACACCTGAAGGTCTGGAGGATAAAATTCATAATGAGGTTTTTATGCCCGAGACATATAAGGGAGCTCTTGAAAAAATTGATTCTCAACCCTGACCAAGCCTCAAAACAACGGAGGCCCCATTTGATGTGGATTGCCTCAAAAAGGCTATCGCCTCCAAATATGAGTGTCATCTGCATATTGGAGGTTGATATATGATGTTGAGGTAGATCCTGCGAGGCCTTGTATTAGTCTTGCATTTTTCATTTTTCTAAACATTATATTGAGCCCATCAGCAACAAGCTTAAACAGAAGGGGTGATAGTGGGTCTCCCTGTCGTAATCCCCTCCTGAGTACTATCTCTTTCCCTGCTACACCATTAACTAAGATCTGTGTTTTTGCAGATGTAAACCAGTTTCTTATCCACGATATCCACCTTTCTCCAAAGCCGCGAAGGCGTAAAATCTCAAACAAACAATCCCATTCTACCATATCATAGGCTTTTTCAAAATCCAACTTGAGGATGTATCCATTCAATTTTGACTTTTTGCAATGGTGAATAATCTCATATACTGATACTACTCCCTCCAATATATTCCTGCCTGCGATAAATCCAGTCTGATAATCCCTAATCATAGTCTGTAATTTGGGTGCAAGCCTGTTGGAAAGGATTTTTGCGATGATTTTAATGGAACAATTCACCAGGGCAATTGGTTTGTAGTCCCCAATCCGTTCTGCTTGATACCTCTTGGGGATAAGGGTGATGAGAGAGTAATTGATTCTATCAAGTCTGGATGAGTCGTGATATACTTCCTCAATTACTCGTTTAAGGTCCTCCTTGACCACCTCCCAGAAAGTCCTATAAAAGAATATTGGGAACCCATCCGGGTCAGGTGCCTTTTCAGACCCCAATTTCCACACTGCACGTTTAATTTCTTCTTCTTGGAACTGTAGTTCCAGTTCGTGCAAGTTCGGGCAGATTGGCCATGTCTCTCTTTTCATTCGCAATCTAAAGTTGTTCTTTGCCCCCAAATAGCTTTTTAAAATGGTGGTGTATGTGGTCCTGCAATTGAGGTCCATGAATAAGTCTTTCAGATTGCAATGTATCAATCTTGTTAACTTTTCTATGCATACAGGCAGACCTGTGAAAAAATATTGTGTTAGCATCCCCTTCCTTTATCCATTTGCATCGTGCTCTCTGTTTCCATATTATCTCCTCTTTTCTGTAAATTTCTTCTATGTTTTTTCAGAGCTCAAGTAATCTTGAGTTTTCCATCTCACTGAGAGGTCTTGTCTCTTCGTGTTTCTCCAGAGTGTTTATTTCTTCCAGTACCTTGGTTTTGTGCTCCCGGATTAAAAGGCAGTGTCTTTTCTCCCACCTCCACAATACTTAACGTAAACGGCGGAATTTAACACATATGGTGCCCGTAGCATCTGTTACCGATGTCTGTTGTGACCTGCTCTCCTTGATGAGGGCATGGACCTCTTAATGCTCTAGCCACCAATTCTCGAAATGGAATCTTTTGTGTTGGAATTGGTGTTCTCTAGAGTCTAGACAAATGGGTACATGATCAGAGGTGATGTGCTCAAGAATTCTGAGATCAGCTAGAGGAAACTTCGTGTCCCAATCTTGGCAAATGAAAACCCTGTCCAGCCTGGCCAAGTTAGGGTTTATCCTCATGTCGGACCATGTGAACCTACGATTATTCAGAGGCATGTCTGTAAGATGTAGTTGTGAGATGACCTCATTAAACATCCCTCTATCTATGGGGTGGCGATCCGTTCCTTTTCTTTTATGAACGAATCGAGTTATATTGAAATTCCCCCCTATGATCCAAGGGGAGCTCCATCTTTCCCTTATGCTCTTAAGCTCTTCCCAAAAAAGAGGGCGTGATTGAGTGTCATTGGGACCGTAAACTACGGTGATTGTTTGAATCCATCCATCAGTAAGTTTCTTTATTCTTACTGAGAGGGAGAACTGCCCTTCCCATGTGTCGAGGAGGTTGAATTTGTGGTTATAACCTATTAATAAGCCTCCTGATGCTCCATGAGCATTTTTAAAATGGAAATTAAAAGAGTTATTAAGGCCAATAGTCTTTAATATTTTCTGGGACGGGTTAGTGAGTTTGGTCTCTTCCAAGCAAATAATGTCAATTTTGTTGTTTCAGATGACCTCTGCGACCATACGTCGCTTGATTGAATTACTCAATCCCCTAACATTCCAGAACATACAGTTCATTTAAAATTGGCGGGCTAACTTCTCCATTTACGGTGGGCACTAGGCTCTCGTATTATTCCCCTCTGAGAACCGAGGGTTATCTAAGGATTTAAGTTGCATTAGAATACTATTGGCCTCTACACCCTCTATTCCCATGTCAATATCACAAATCTCAGCTGCAGATAGTAACTCATTATCAGGAATGAAATTTAGTATATCAAAATTTAAATGAGAAGTACCTGGGGCGAGTTCCGAAATGAGTGCTTTACGTTTGGCAGCTGACATTGCAACTTGGCCAGCCTGATACTGCTGCCCCCTCTTTTCTCCTCCAGTTTTCTGCTCCGTCTGTTAGGAGTGATCGCAGGGGCCATCTGTTTAATCTCACTGGTCTCCTCCTCCAATTCAGGACCCCTGGTGTGTATCACCCAGGTCCTTCAGGTTCTCTGATGCTGGTTCTGTGGCTTCTTCTTTCCCTGTCTCCCTTGTTGGTAATGTGTCTAGGGGAATGAGTATTTCCCAAGAGAAGCTCCAGATATTCGGATCTAAAATTTCTTCCTGTCCCGAATCCTTTTTGGAAGTCGGGATGCCTGCCGACGTCGTGCCTTTATGGGAGTTCTTATTTGTTCCCTTTTCATCACATTCTCTAACAACTTGGCTATAGTATCCCTTGCAAAATCCTTGTCCAAATTTTTTAGGTGTGTGAGAAGACCCAAATAGTCGTTTGGTGCAATAGTTGTTTTGGAGCATCCTTCCATAGTATCGGACACAGAATTTGCCTGGGCTATTTTCAAGTTACTGTCTAGCTGGGCCTTGGAGCAGCCCACAACTCCATTGTTATTCCCCCCCCCCATATTTTCTACTTGTATCTCTCCTGTGTCTCCTTGAGCACCTCTGTCCCCAGTGTGTGTCCCCCCTCTCTGTATTTGTAGAGAGAGGCTGGTTACCCGATGTGTTTTCTCCAGTGTTATTAAAACCAAGCCCCCGTTTTTACTCTTCCCTAGGGGCATTAAATTCGGCCCATACCTCTTTTCTCCTCCTGACCCTTCGTTTCCAGGCTCATTAATTAGCCTGTCACCTTTTTCTCCTCCATCGGGTTGCGACTCCAGCTTCTTCCCTGAATCGCCCACTCTTTCTTCCTCCTCCGAGAATCCTCTTCTCCCCTTGCTCTGTCTCTGCCCCTCTGGTCGACCCGCAGCCTTCTCCAGTCGCAATAAAAGCGACTGGTCACTTCCTTCCCCATCTTCGAGCTCTGGACCCAAGTCTTGCCAGTTTCCCTTTTCCTCCACCTCCCCATCCTCCTCTGAAGGATCCCTTCTCCATTTACCCGAAGCGACCCTCTTTGACTGTTCCCACTTCGAGAGATCCAAAATTAGTCACCCCTTGAGTCTCTTTCGATGATGCCGAAATTTGTCCCTTGCTCATCGATCTGTGGGGAGCTCCTCCTTAGATTTGACTTCCTTTCCTCTTCTGAGGGTTGCCCTCTTTCAAGTCGAGCGAAAGCTCCTTGGTCTTCTGTTCCTTCCGGGGGACCAGATTGACCGGGGTCTTTATCCTCTGGATTTTTCGGATGCCCTGTCCAAAGATGGTTGGATCTTGGATGTTTAGCCAAAATAATTTGGGGGTTTTGCCTTATTTGACCTGTAGGTCCATCCGGTTCCGGTTTCTTCCTCGCCGCACCGGTTGGAAGCGGCCTCTAGTCCAACTCTAGGGTTTGTCCAGCGGATCCAAGCTTGGGTTCTATCCTCTTCCATGTGAAGCTCCTCCGGGCACCGGCAGGAGGGATGGTGACACCGCACGATGGCTGATCGAAGGAACCGATCAAGCCGACTGTGGGTGCTGCTCCATCCTCCACCGCGAGCGGGGAGTTGCGCTGCCGGTGATATTCCGGCGAGGTATGATCTACCCTATCAAAATTACATGTAATTTCAATTTTGATGGAGCAAATTTGTTCTCCAATAACTGCATAGAACTGCCGAGGAATCTTGGCGAGGTTCTCGCAGCCCACTAGAACCCTAGCGAAGTCCAGGCTAGTCCTCTTGGTTGTCTGATCACTGATATCCAATACATGAGCATACTTAGCTAATAATTTACTGATATCAGATTTATTCCAATGATGTAATGGGATGCCATGGATGGCTATCCATGCCGTGATCGGGAACAAATAAATTTTGAATTCTTCATCCCCCCTCCATATCTGAACTTTGAAATTTGTCCCAGTTTTCTGGCTGATGATCAATGGCTTGGATATTGCATAGGTTAGTCCTTCTATTGACGGGAATTGGGATAGAAATTTGTCCCCCTTCCTATCCAGTCTCCAGTGGTGGTGTGCAAAGTCCAGGTTGAGAGACCTTAGTGTCTCTATGATGTCCATCCCCATTGGACTACCCTTACGTGGATATATTACTCCTATAGTCCTGCTAAGTTGTATTTTTTCCGCCATGGCCAATTCTGATGTTGGTATAAATGTCACTGGTTTTGGTTGCTGGTTCTTTTCAATCTTCGAACTTTTGTGGGATAGAGTGGTTTGCTGAGATTCCTTTCGCTTCATTCCAATCTCTGCTCGAATTGGTTTCACCTGGAGCCCCTCCTTCATGGCTGGTGCTAGTGGACACTCTCCAATCCATTGTCCCAAAACCTTGCAGAACCTGCACCTGATGAATGGGCATTCATCCTTGAAATGCCCTGATTTCCCACAAATCCAGCATGTCTCTGGGCTGCCCGGTGTTGGTTTTTGGAGCGAAGAGTATTTCCTCTTATTTCCTCCTCTTGTATTCTGAGCAGAGGCAGTGGCTCGCTCTTTTCTGATGGTGTTGCGGGATTTTACTGTCTGCCATTGTTCAGTTGTCTCCCTAGCATGATGAGAGGTCTCACCCCTTGCTGCCGCAAGAAGTGCAAGTATTTCTATACCCGAGTATAAGCTTGTACAATCAATGTGTGGGTATTTGGTAGGAGGGAGCATCGTAGAGGAAGGGGGAGGAACCCCTTCACCGGCGACTCCTTACTATTTCTGTCCAACTTTTCCTTTTATGTTTGGGATTTTTGTCTTCCTCACTGGAGGCCTCATCTTGGTTTTTGCCCCTTCCAAGCCAGCCCCAGCCGAAATCCATCGGAGTTGGTGAGTGGTTGAAGGTCGACCCCGACCTCCCACCTTGCCCCCGAAGTTCTGCCGATGATGATTGAGCTGAGGCAGATATGCATCCAGCCCTCTGCCTTTGTTGTTCTTCTTCTTCTCGTTTTTTCTTTTTTCCTTCTCTTCTCAGGACTGATAGGGGTGACAAGACCGATCGGTCAATAAGGAGCTTGCTTGCGCGCTGGTGGGAATGGAAGGCCGGAACTTACTTGATTACCGGAGGGGAGGGGATGATCGGAGAAGAACTTACCTGAGAGCTCCTGCTTACCTGTTCTATTTCTGATGACTTACAGCAGCAAGTTTGGGGGAGAAAATATATGGTTTGAGCCCGCAAATGTGCAAAGAGGATAAGCGAAGTTGCAAATGGACTGCAACTACTGACGGAGACCTCGTAAATTCATGATTTCTTATGAGTAAGGAACTCAGATACAGCTTCGGATATGTTTATTGTATTTTTTATACCAAGATGCAAGGGCATTAAGATGTAAACTGATTGTCTCACTTCAGTAGTAAGTCACAAGTACCACAAAACTACGAATATATGAAAAAGAGAGTTTCAGGTGCCATACCCTGAAGATGAGCACTTCTTCCTCTTCACCATCCACTGTTGCTCGAACGAGGAGTGCTTTAGACCAAGCAGATTCACTGTAGGATTCCAAAATTGCAATCTCTTCATTGTGCCCATACTCTTCATCCTCGTCCTCGTCATCTTCATATCTCACTCTCCGCCTTGCGCCATAACATACTCCTTGTGCACGGGTTTGCAAAGACCTGGAGCAAGAAGAGAAGGCCGAGGATGGTGTTTTCGGTATATTGGGCTTGGTATGGATAGCCTGAACTTGAAGAGGAAGCAATGCGGGGTGCAGTTGAGGGAGTGTAGCTTGGATGAACATAGCCGCTGAGGTGTTCAGATGGGATAAGGTTGTGCAATAGTCTCACACAAAAGCAACAGCAGAGAACAATTTAGTACTATGTGCACCACAAATTTTGATGCCCAAATTCATAACCCAGTATGAAAAAAGGGAGGACCCATCTGGACTTTGCTAAATGATGAGTGTAGATACTTTAAAAATAAAATAAAAAAAAAAAAAAAAAAAAATATATATATATATATATATATATATATATATATATATATATATATATATATATATATATATGGATATGAGATTACTGTAGGTGAGCCGCCAGCTCAGGAAAAGTTACGTGAGCTAGCGGCAAAATTATAATGATCTAATGATTTTTCTTCAATTTTTTTATACAATTACAATCTCTACCTTCTTAACTTCTTTCGGATTAAATTTCATAAGTTTTAGAGTTCATTTACCCTTTCATCAAGTGCATACAAAATGTTTTATTCATTGAAAACCGTTAATTTTGTATTAATTTGATGGAGGTTCAAATCATAACTAAAACCCAAGAAATTGGGTATGAGTGAACCCTAGGGGGTCGAGATCATAATCCAAATGAATTTTTTTTAAAAAAATTATTGGAGATAGGGGAAATGAACTGCAGCTCAGGTAACTTGCGTGAGCTGTCAGCTCATTTTCATTTATCTCTCTCTCTCTCTCTCTCTCTCTCTCTCTATATATATATATATATATATAGAGTAAATGGGAAATACACCGGCGGTGAAAGGAGTTCCTTCACCGCCGCCTAGTTGGCCCAATAAAATTATTACATGTGGCACCACTCAAAGGGCAGTTAAGGGAATTCATTTATTTATTATCTTGAATGACGTCACGTGTAATAATTTTATTGGGCCACCTAACCGTCGGTGAAGGAATTCCCTTCACCGCCGGTGTATTTCCCTTTTCCTCATATATATATATATATATATATATATATATATATATATATATATATATATATATAATTAAAAATAAATAAATAAATAAAATAATAATAATAATAATAATTTAAAAAAAATTTAAAATTTTAATTTAAAAAAAAAATAGCGGGACAACCCGCGGGAGGAATCCCGAGGTTGCCGAGCACCCGCAGGAGTTCCTCCCGCGGGTGGGCACCCGCGGGAGCGATCCCGCAGGTGCCAACCCGCGGGTTGTTTTCTGCCTGTTTCCATTGTTTATTTGGCTGATATCTCGTGATTCGATTTTTCAGGGAGGATTCGAGCCGGATTTCGAGCTGATTCGGCCTATAAAAGACAGGAATTGAGTTCAGAGAAAGGACTTTTGGATGATTTTGAGCAAGTTCGTGAAATCAAAGAGCGAAGCAGAGCCATCCCCTTCCCAGTCAGACGGTCAACGGAGTGCACCAGCGAGGCTCCATCGCCACCCGAACACAAATAAAAAAGGGAATAAATTAATATTCCCGTTCTTGTTATTTCTCGATATTTTGGTAATTCTCAATTTTTTTTGTAATCAAATAATTTTGCAATGGAAGGAGAAATTCATTTTTCGGGCATACAAGAACTGGCGACTACAGTGGGAGCCTCTTTGTTCACAACAGAGAATATGGTGGCGCAGTCTGACTTGGTAGCGATCGGATCTTTTGTTGAAACGCCGGTCGTAGAAGTTGACCAACAAAAATATGAGGAATTTCTTTCTTCCTCTGATTCGGAGCCTAGGCGTGGACGATGAAGAAAGGTGAGGCGTCATCGCCCACCAAAAATCAAAAGGCGTCATCGCCTATGAAAACTTATAAGGCGTCATCGCCCGTTGGAACTGACAAGACGTCATCGTCTGTCAAGTATATGGCGTTATCGCCCGTTCCAGAGTCAAGTAAAAGTCAAACCAAACTCTAACCTGCTCCCAAAAGAGAAATTTGAAGCGTAAAACTCAACGAGCACCTACCAAATCCTTTAAAATGTCTGATACCTCTGCTTGTTATTAAATAATTGAATAAACATATTAACGTCATATCTCTGCTCGTATTCCGCGAAATATGTTAACAATTACCTCTATCTACCAAATCCTTTAAAAGGTCTGATAGTCAAAATCAAAGAATCCAAAGTGTTTCGAAATTCTATATGGCTCAATAAAGAACTTCGAAAACTTTGGAGGGGTTATGTAGATACTAAATATATATATATATATATATATATAATAATTAAAAAAATAAATAAATAAAATAATAATAATAATTAAAAAAAATTAAAAATTTAATTAAAAAAAAATAGCGGGACAACCCGCGGGTGCCCAGCACCTGCGGGAGAAATCCCGCTGGTGGGCACCCGCGGGAGGAACCCCGCGGGTGCCCAGCACCCGCGGGAGTTCCTTCCGCGGTGCCCACCCGCGGGAGAAGTCCCGCGGGTGGGCACCCGAGGGAGGAATCAGCACCCGCGGGAGCGATCCCGCAGGTGCCAAACCGCTGGTTATTTTCTGCCTGTTTTCGTTGTTTATTTGGTTGATATCTCGTGATCCGATTTTTCAGGGAGGATTCGAGCCGGATTTCGAGTTGATTCAGTCTATAAAAGACAGGAATTGAGTCCAGGAAAGGACTTTTGGACGATTTTGAGCGAGTTCGTGAAATCAAGGAGCGAAGCAGAGCCATCCCCTTCCCGGTCAGACGGTCAACGGAGTGCACCAGTGAGGCTCCATCGCCACCCGAACCCACATAAAAAAGGAAATAAATTAATATTCCCGTTCTTATTATTTCTCGATATTTTTGTAATTCTCAATTTTCTTTTGTAATCAAATAATTTTGCAATGGAAGGAGAAATTCATTTTTCGGGCATACAATGAGTAATATTTTTGAAGTAAAAACGGCTGGATTGTTCCCCTATGCATTCCATTAGTGATAATTAATATAACAACATATACAGAGATAATCCGATAGAGACGCATAATAAGTATAAATGAAGTCCGTATTTCCGAAATTATGCCTTTACATCATTTCATACACAAAATGTGGAAGAACAAAACTGATGATCATGAATGCTTCTCCAAACCAATATTGTCGACCATCAGATATCCGGGCTATCGGTGTTGCCAGCTCCCCCTGTGGTAGGCTATCGTCGTGAAGATAGTTATCCTCATTGTCAAATACACAAACTCGTTCCTATCTGAAAGCTGATGAAATATCAAAATAAGTTCTAGCTATAAAGCCACCCACAATGTGGGAGTTCCAACGTATTGCTGCAACGAAGACCGCGGCTAAGCCCGGGTTCCCCTTTGTACCCCGTATCCTTTGCTGCAACAATGATGAGTAATACTAATTTCACACGTGCAAAAATTTTGAGTAGGCTAATGAAATCGAACACAAATTACCCCAAAAAACTGAAGTAAACAGGTACCTTCTTGGTTTGGGAGTTTGGAGGATGGATTTGCGATGGAGGCACGCCTGATCGACGTGGCGGTGGAGGCGAAGGGAGGTCGTGAGGTGAGGAGAGAGACCAGCATCTTCGATCTAGGGTTTGGTTCGAGATTTGGGAGAGAGATAAAAAAACGTTAGAACGGATTTGTTTTTGGGATTTGGATAGAGGAATTGGCGGCAAAGAGTCACCGGCAACGACAGCCTCAGACATTGGGGAGAGAGAGATAGGACTGGCTTAGGGTAGACCTGATAAGTGGGTCGTGCCCGGCACGGTCTGGGACGGGACGTGCCGTGCCTCAGGCACGACACGTCTGCTCGGGCTCGGCCCGCCGGCATGGCACGCTGGGCACGTGTCTTGCCCGTGCCGTCCCGTGCCGGCTCGTTTTAATAAAAAAATTAATTAATTATTAAGTAAGTTTAGGAGACTATTTAGCTTCATTTAATTGGATTTAACAAGAAGTAATAACAGTAAATTTTTTTATTATATTTAATCTCATTATATTGATATAATTGCTCTATAAATCTCTTTAAAAGTTATACAAAGCCCAAAGAGATGGGAGAGGACACTAGCCGTCACTCTCAACTTGTTCTTAGTATTTTTTCTAAGAGATTTAAGAGTTAAAAATTACAAAAAAATAGAAAATACATGAAAATCCCAACAAATATAGATATTATAATTTGAAAAGAAAAAAAATAATAGCTTATTTTCAATCATGATTCATCTTCTTCTTGTGAGATCTCTACTATTATTTCATTAGCCAATTCTTATTCCCTTTCTTCTGCGTCGTACCCATTATTCAAGCAGACACACATTTCCAATGTGTACGACGCCAATGAGGTTCTCCACTCCGTGAGCACTCTACCACCTGCGCTAAAAGCAAACTCTGATACTACAGTAGACATCGCAAGAGTTAGTAGATCACGGGCTATGTGGGAAAGCATGGGATATATTTTTTCCTGCGATTTCCACCAGGCCAAAATATCAAAGACTTCATAATTTTTTGGAGATGTGTCATTTTAATAGTATAAGTATGAAGAATGGAAATAGATGAGAGAATGAGATATTTATAGAGAAATAAACGATTTAATTTGCAAAAAAATTATAAAAAAAATCCCAACGGCTATTTTGACCATGGAAAAAAATCTGCAAAACAAAATTGCAAGAAACCCCCCAACAACTATAAAAATAGCTGTTAGGAGGCTCTTTGAAAAATAAATATTGCAAATACCCCCCAACAACTCTTTATGCCTAAATTAAAAAAAAACTACGTGCCGAGCCGTGATTGGCACGTGCTAGGCACGTCCGGACCATGCCATGTCGACGACACGGCCGACTACGGCTCGAGCCGAGGTACCGGGCCGTGCCCGGTATGGCTCGGCTCACCCGAGCATTTACCAGCTCTAGCTTAGGGTGTAGTTAATAAATTTGGAATAATAATACTCCAATAATCAGGATTAACATAGTAAATTAGATTTATTTATTTATTTATTTTTTTTAAAGTAAGGTACGGTGAGCTAATCCCCTCCATATTCCATTAAACCATCGTAGCATAACAAAAGGTCAATCATTATTTATAGCATGTTGAAATCTGAAAATCACATAGCATATAAAAGTTCCCACCTACAGATAAAAACAAAAACAAGAACTTACAGAGATAAATAGGAATTCTTTCAGGCAATCGCTCATATAAGAAATCACAAAGCACCCGGTGTTGTCCCTTCCCTCCTCCTCTATTACTCCTTGCCTCGTTGATCTTCCTCTCGTGGGCTATTCATCATGGCTTTGGGCTCAAGCATACCACCGTCAAAAAGCTAAAGTCGCTCATCTTCCAAAAGCAAATCTATCCAAGATGTAACATCATTTAAAAACCTTTGCTCAAAAAAAAAAAAAAAAAACATTTAAAAACCTTTATACACAAGCAGAATGAAAATGAAATACGTTATTAAATAATCTATCATTTCTTCATCTCCAAATAAGCCAATATATAGTTGCCGTCAAAATCAAACTTATTCCTATCAGTATTTACCCTAACCCTTCCAGACGTCGTTGATAATCGTAAGATCGATAGGGATCCCTAGGCATGTTGCACTATTTCTCCATATTTGGTTCGCAAATTCGCAATTCAACATGAGGTGATCCTAGAATCCCTCGTAGCGTTGCACAACACACATGAGGTGATCCTTAGATTCCCCCATAGCGTTCCGTAATTTCTAACATAGTAAATTAGTTAAAATTTGAAATCTTCGAAAATGTACTTAGCAAGGTCTGGTAGGCGAGCTTTGTAAAGGAATGGATGCAAATAGCACCTTCTCAAATCGGAATTCGTTCTGATATAAATCCGCAAGTTCCAGGAAAAGCCTAGTCCATTTGATTGTTCTGACCATGAGTTTAATCGTTGTGCTTAATGTCAAAGACAAAATATTTTGGGATAGTTTGATGGTATGTATTTTGGAATGTTTTAGAGGTATATTTTGGTTGTTCTGACCATGAGTTTTGGCATGATTAATTCTATACTTGAAAGTTTAGTTTCTTTATGTTTTCATAGATTTCAACAACATGTAAAAAAATAAATATACCCCAATTTGGAAAAAAGAAAAGACTCGAGAGAGAGTGAGAGGGTTGGAACACGCAAAAAAAAAGGTAAATTTTTTGATAAAAAATTCTAAATACTTCCAAACATTCCGATTTAGGGTATCTTAAAAAAATAGAGCTAATTGCAAGAAGACCCTTCATACTGTAAGAATAGTATAAGTTATTAGCTCATAAGTTTAAAACTTTTAATTTAGTCTCTGGACTTTTAACATCGTTAGTCAACAGTTTGTTATTCTTATTCATGTTTAACTTAATGCACTTTCTTTATGAAATCCCTAAATTACCCTCATCTGAGCATGTTTTGGATGAATTCTTAATGAGGAAGAAGAGAGTGATTTGGGGATTTCATAAAAATGTACAGTTTAAGTTAAACCAGAATTAAAATAGCAAACTGTTAATTAACAAGCATTAAGTCACTGATCTAAACTGAGAGTTTAAACTTAAAGGGTAATAAGTTACACTTATTTTATAGTACAAGATTCTCAGTACAATTAATACTAAAAATACTACTATCTAGACATTCTGAAGTATTTTAAGAATATCTTAAAAAACTTATCCAAAAATTCACAAGCGTTCTTATAAATACTTTATAATATATCACTCCAAAATACCGCCAACACTTCAAACCTAATCTCTCCAGCATAGCCTAACTGGACAAAGAACTTAATTGTTTATCTTTGATAAATGGAGAAAAAGTTATATTTATTTCTTTATCCACGGCCACATGCAGAGAGTAACAGCAACGAGGGCACGCGGTTCCCTCCCGTTGACCTTGAAAAAGAGCAGTTAGCACAGCGACATAAACCATGCACCGGGTAACTTATATATGCATGTTCACATTAGTCGCCCACTGGAATTTCTTTTGCAGAGTGTAATTACAATTAATTACAAAGCTTTATTTCGAAAATCTTTCAAGATTCAGTCTCTCCTCTTCTCTTGTCTAAACTCCCCCATGCCCATCTCTCACTCTTTCGCCTTTTTTTCTACTCAATAGATTTTTCCCCATAACTTGAAAATTAAAATGCGGAAAGCTAACAAAAAAGTAGGGCAAGGATCGAAGGCGAGAGGGAAGGGGAAGGGGAAGGGAAAGGGGAAGGCGAAGGCGAAAGCCAAGGCAAAAACAAAGACGAAAAGATGTCCAACTGACATTAGAATTCTTCTTGTTGATGATTGCCCGACGACCTTGGCTATCGTAAAGATGATGCTTGAAGTATTCAACTATTATGGTTAGTTATTCTTCTCTCCTTCTCATGTTAATTTTTATAATTATTATGTTTCTTTAAATAAAATTTATTTGATGCGAGAATTTATTTTTCCATATCCACCCTCAAGATCTTACTTAATCATGACTTTATTTGTTGGCAATTTTTAGGAACGGTAATTTTACATATTGTCCAAAAACAAATGGAAGATAATATAACCTCCTCAATTATGACACAGATGGTTGACTCCAAATATGAAATATTTGTGGACAATTTTCCTAAGCATGAAAGATTTGAGACGAACTTACAAGATCGACCACATTCAGATGGATAAATGGATATGACTTGGGTAAAGGTATAAAGAGCAAAAATCTCTTTAAATCAACCTCCATGAGAAGAGGAAAATCTAGAACATCTTCAATACATCTTGGAAAAAGGTCTGAGAAAAATCGTAAAATAGAGAATATCACAAAAATCATGATGTTAATGTAAACTCAATCTACATGTGTGATTGGAGAGTTAACAATCTTTAGAAAAATAAAATTAGCATAAAAGGATAGGAAGAACTGTGTTTTCCATTACTTAGACATTGACAAAACTAGTGCTACTACATAATGTCATTTATGACTACATATACAAATTACAAGAACAAATACTAATAGTACAAAGGTGAGCAGACAATCCAGGTTATAACTGAAAGAACTACTCATGAAAAGTCTGTATGCTGATTGCCCTCCTCCTCTACTTACTATGGACATTTTTATTCCAATAGCATCTCATGTTTCCTACGTAAATAGTATGCCAGTTTTATCTGCACTTCTTTCCAATGACGCATCAGATGAATATTATGTATGTCAATATAGTCTAAAGTTGTTGTCATCATTATCTGATTGTTCCTAGCCATCATAGTCTCCCAGATACCCTCATTATGTCGTAGCCTATCAGGCACCCTCATCACGTCCTATAGTAAGTCTAAGACCACATCGTCCAACCCCATTAACAATATACAATTACAAATGATAAATACCTATTATTATCAATTTGTTTCAACACAATAAATTACATTAATGAAAAAGATATGATAGAGAAGGGATACAATCATATAAGGGAAACGTACTTTTTATCGTAGAAAAAGATCTAACCCAATTACGGGTGACATGACAATGAGATCATGCAAGACGTAAATCCTACTTGTACCGGATTCATGGGCTATGTCGCCCAATATAAAAGCATGCCCCAAATATCCAAAGGACACTTGTCATTCAATTTCAAATCAAACTATTGACTATAAGGCATATATTTACTGTTTAACTAATAGTATACCTTCTTTCTTTTCCTAAAATACCTTCTCTTTTCTAAAAACAAACCCCATGCTCTACCGCTCATCTCCGATCACCCTCCATCCACCACGACCACCACTCCCACCCCACAACCCCTCCTTTCCCCCCTCCCCTCTTTGCAAAACCACTAGCTCCCTCCCTCCTCTCCTCCTCCTCCTCATCCCCTCTGCAAACCCCACAAATCCCATTTCTCCTCCTTCTCCCTCCATTCTTTTCCTCATCCTCCCTCCTCTTTCCCTTTCTGTGAGCCACCACCCCCTCCTCCTCCTCTCCTCCTCCTCCTCCTCCTCCTCGTTTTTCTCTTTCTCTCTCTGCGAACTGCAATCATTTCCTTTCCTTCTCCCCCTCTATAAACCAAACACCCCCTCCTCTTCCTCTCTCCTCCTTCCTCTCTATGAACCTATTTCCCCTTCCTCTTTCTCCCTTATCCTCCCTCCCTCCTTCTCATATGCACTTAATCTAATTCTAATTTCTTAGAACCTCTCTGCTCATTGTCATCTCCACCCCCTTCCTTTACTCACTGACTTGAAAATCCTATTTGCTTGTCCTGAGATTCATTGGCGATGTACCCCCATACAAATGCATTAAAAAAAAGAAGAAGGTATCCTCATACAAATGTTGGCGCAACTTGATCCTTGATTTCAGTTAATCGCATATTAATATGGTCCACTAAACTCCAAAGAGGCTGACGGATTCATACGAAATGACATGGAAAGTGGAATAGAAAGTTGAGTGAATACACTTTCTATAAATGCAATACCTTCCACATATTGCCTAATGGAAAGTGCGTATTGTGAAAACTTACTCCCTTTTCTGCATTGCATGAAAGTTGGGAGATAGATTTAAGGCTTTTTATACTGAATTTAGCTGAAAGTTGCTCTCATATTTTATAGTTTAATATTTTTGAACAGAAGGTACTGATTGGTCCATGGTGACCATATTCTACTTCCAATCAATAGAAAACTGAATTGACCTAGCCTACTATTTAGGAGCTCATTGGTTTGCAAAATTAAAATATGGAAAGTGGAATTGTGGGGCCTACTCTATTTTTCAATTTTTTTTTTTTACTTTTCCTTGATTATTACGTAGAGAAGAGCAATAGAAAGTGGTCATGAAAAGTTTTCTCTTGTTTTCATTGATTTTCCACATAAAGTGGTTATGGAAAAAAAATTGGTCACCAGGTAAACTCATCTCTTTAATAGGATAAAAGCCAAAGGAGAGAAGCTCATCTATTTTAAAGACAAATAAAAGCTCAAAACTAACTCCATAATACAAATTATGTTAAATATGAATATATTTTTTCACTTGAAATTTCACTTATAATTTAATTCCAACCAAATACATTTATGAGATTCCAAGATACAAAGCGCAAAGAATGATAGATACTCAAACAATATTCAATAATCAAATAGTATTCCCAAAAAGAAAAATTATGACAAATAAATATGTTGAAAAAAAATGAGAGTTTTGATAAATAAATACCTTCAAATAAGAAAACAAAGAAAGATTATATAAGAAAATAAATAAATTGATAGATTCTCAAAAAGTATCCGATCATTTTGTTTTATGTAAAAAATCATTGTATTAGATACCATAAAAAGATTTTTCTATTACAATTAAAATTTATGTTTTTAATCCTTTTTGCTTCATTGATCGTCTAATTTTATTATTGGTCAATTAATTTAGAGGTTTGATATATAGAATCACTGTGATTGGCCATCTAACTCTTTGATTAGTTGACCAATCAAGAGTTTTGATATTTAAAATTTATCTAATTAGTTGTCCAACCTTAAGGTTGATTGGTCAACCAATTCAGAACTTTGATTTCAATAAATATCTGTTTGATCCAAACCCTGTAATTGGTCCGTCAATCCATATTCAATATTGTGATTATTATCTTTTATGCTGAACAACTAATGGCTAGGTGGATCAATCATAATGATTCTCTTTTGAATAGTCAACCAACTTACTCCTTGGTCGACCAATACTTTACTATGACTAGTTAAAAATTTATACCGGCCCATCTAGAATAAATAACAGAAAATTTAACAAAAAAATAATCAATTTTATATAAATATTCATATTAAAGATTTTTTACTAATAGAAAATTTTTTACAAAGTGAATGCTCTTAAAAATCCCCAATTTTCTACCCTTCGAGACCTTATAAAAATTGAATAAAATACTAGGTTTTTATTATTGGGATCAATCTCATTATAGGAAGAGAAAATAATGATGTGAAAAATTATCTAATTACCTACGAATAATCGGACAAGATTTTTACCACAGTAAGACGTGAGAGGGACGAGAGAGACGATTATATCCCTAATGTGTGCACAAAATAAATAAATAAAATAAAAATAAAAATAAAAATAAAAATTGGGTAAAGGTTAATATCAACATGTTCCAGTGCTAAAAATGTTGAATCCGCATGGAGGGAACTGTCCATTCTATGAAGGCAAATACAATATTTTTTTTGATATGTTACTTCATGGAATTTATGTATAGCCCTAATGGTATATTGGTTTTGATAATTTATCTTGTTTCATTTACTCCCATTTATGAAATTATAATTGTTTACCCTAAAATTTATCTAATTATATTGCTAAGATGGAACTCGGCATAAACTTATAGATGAATAAGAGAAATATAAATAGATAGAGAGAACACAAGAAAATAAAGATGTTCAGTTGACAAGTTCTCAGACTTATATCCTTGAAAAAAATAGTTGTTCGGGGAGAACTATATTTATGAGAAAGAAATTACAATCATTCAAGATGACTCTCTCTCCCTCCCTCTCTCTCTCTCACCCTCCCTCTCTCTCTGGTTTTCTCAAACAGTTTCTCCCTTAGTTGAGGGGGGAAGGTATTTATAGATGAAAATTCTTAAGAAAAAAGAGTGATGGTAATTCTTCAAAATTATATCTTTCAATGTACACGAATGGGGAATTTTGTCTCATTGTGGAAGATTTGACAAGTGCTTGATTCTATCCGAAATTTAATTGCCTTCTGAATATATTTTTAACTAGTAGACATTTTACACATTGGGCCAACAATGTAGGACAAGTTAAATGAGCGAAGGGAAGACTGAAGAACACGTGAATGGAGATGATATGAAAAGATATGGATTTTAGAGGTTTAAATGAGAATATATTACTTGATAGAAATGAATAGAGAAGGATTATCAACGTGATCAATCCGGCATGATTCTTTTTTGGTCCATGTACAAGTACTTGGGACAAAAAGTTTAGTTGTTGTTGTTGTTATTGTTGGCCTTTGCCATAGGCCTAAGTTGCATAAATTTATATGTCACATATACAATATGTCTAGATATGTTCGCAACAATCATAACTTGCATAACCGAAGCTTTCATTCATAATCTGGACTTGAGGTTAACACATTTGATTTGTTTCATTTATATTTTGCACTAATTTAGTTTAACTAACACCATAACCTACACATACATATGGAAGAAATAGACCAAAAATAAAAACTAACAAATAATAGAAAGCTGAAAATCACTAGTTTTTGTTCTGCTCTAAATTAGATTAAAACTGATAATAATAGAAGAAAAGACAATAAATTCATAATAATGAGGAGATTACAAAAACAATCAAATATAAAGTTCGTCTCAAACAAGTGAATATACGGTTCAAAATATAATTCCTCAATAAAGGTTACTATTTTCCTCTAAATCTGAAAACATATGATAATGGATATCTAGCCAAAGCACTTTTTGATCCACTGACAATCCAACACCAATCTTACACATCAATTTAGTGAGAAAATCATAAAGGAGAGGAGAAAAAGATCTTACTCAATGATCATGATGGTGATGTACAAGCATTCTCCTTAATGACGACGATGAGCTTTTACATAAAAAAAACCCTTCCATCTACCTTGAATATAGCAACAGAAATGATGATGGTTGATTAAAGATGATGAAGGTAAAAGAAATATGATTGCTATGAAGATCCTCTTTAATAACTTGGCGATATGAGCCTTCCTCTCTTGAACTCAACAATAAAAGTTAGTTGAAGAAGAAGCAATGACGAAGAAGATAATCGTGTTGATGTGAGGGACTCTCCCTTGACGGCTCTTTAGAATTAACTTATGAAATTGATGCTCGATTCGATGTTAATTGTAGAATTTTTATAGACATCATGGATCTTTACATCCTTTAATCTAGACCATCCTAAGAGTTATACCTTCCTAGAAGGAAACTATCTTAATTTAATTTGGAATGAGTTTGTCACGTCCTTACCTTGAAATTCACATAAAAAAAAACTGAAGTGGATTGTAAATATGATCTGATGGCAGGTAAAGTGCCATTAATGGCAGGCGTCAATTGATGGCGGTTGATATCCTGTGGCAATGGCGGAGCACAGGAATGACTACCATCAATGGCAGACAGTTACTTTTGATGGCGCCCTATTATTCAGCAATTTCAACATAGCAACACTTCAGTAAAATGACTGCAACTTTTAATTCAAAAGTCCGATTGAACTTATCCGGTTGCTGTTGGAAAGAGAATTCTACAACTTCTTCCTAAATAAATTTTTTCCGCTCTATCTTCATCAGGTACAAATTTAGACTTGAAATCGATGGTCTTGTACAGACTTTATCGAACTTGATATAAATCAGTTTTAATCATCAGTTTGGCTCCTTCTTTATTCATAGAGCTTATTCATGTTCTCCGACCACTATTTTTTTAGTGTCTACGGTCCTTCATCACATATGTCATATTTTTAGCAATGTACATTTGATGTAACAATTTGCATGATAGTGTCCAAGTATTTCGGAACAGATATATGTACTAAATTAAACTAAGCCTGTTCCATTATAATCTAATTAATGAAATACGAGGATATACCTGCCGTTTATCTCAAAAAAGAAAAAAAAAAAAAACTAACTATTCTACCCTGATATTTAAATTTTATCAAAGGCGCACAGAATAGATAGATATATCTAGAAAATATCTTCAACTTTTTCTTTTATAAAAAGAAAAAGAAAAATAATATATCAAGAACGATGTCACATGTTTCGTCAACTTTGCTTTGGATTGCATGTAGAGCTACCAAATATGCAAACAGTAACGGAAAACCTTCCATTTCTCTGCAGTTGCAACCTGTGATAGTCCAGGGGTGGCATTAGATCTTCTACAAAAGGGGCGCGAAGACTTTGACATGGTCATATCTGATGCCCACATGAAAGAAATGAATGGGTTCAGGTTTCTGCAGGCTCTTATTGATCATGAAATAAATATCCCCTTCGTTCGTAAGTTGTCATCTATAGCTGAGCTTTATGTCCTCGGCTTAAATATTTTTTTTTTTTTTTTACTTGATTCGCTAAAAAAAATTTGCAGTGCTATCTTCCGATGAGAGAACTGAAACCATAATCAAAGGAATAGAGAGTGGGATTGTCGACTATCTAGTCAAGCCAGGTACCCTGGGCGAGTTCAAAATCATATGGCGGCACGTATGCAGAGAACGGGTAGCATTACAGAACAAAACGAGAGGTGACGACGGAGCAGATGGCTCTACGAAAATAAGAGTGAAGTGGACTACTGAACTCCACCAAAAGTTCTCTTATGCCGTCAGTCAACTGGGGATAGACAGTACGCAACATACTTCATCCTTCGATCGAAAAAGTAGAATTTTTATCGATATAGATGCTCAATGTTTTTGCTTGATTGACTGCAGAGGCCGTCCCCAAGAAAATACAGGAGCTGATGAATGTCCCTAACCTGACTAAAGAGCACATTGCAAGCCACTTACAGGTTTGACACTCAACAGTTTTATCCTTATGTTATTTTCCGCATAATATGTCGACGCACGTTGCAACAAACAAATTTTCTAGCTTTCTTTTGGTGGAAACCAACAATATTTGTAATGCTTTTTGCAGAAGTTCAGGAAGTACCTCAAGAAAAATGGTCTTCAACAGGCGCACCAGTTCTCCCAGGAAATGTTGGCCTCTATGAGTGCCGAGATGCTACCATCCCCAACGGACGTTGGAGAGGGGTCTGGGAATGATCAGAACAATCCAATTATACCCGTAAATCCACCAATTCAGCTCCAAGAATCCTCCCATCCATTCAATCTGAACCTTACTCGCTTTTTGCCTGATCAACCTCTGAGCACTTTTCAGGTGGGAGTCCAACCTCAGGAATGGGCCAATTTTCCGCAGCCTACCAACCCGCTGCTAGCACAACCGGTATCCAATTACTGTCCGGGTTACAATTCCTTTCCAACAAGCCTGGCTGGGAACAAGCCTAATCCATTAATCATCCAGCGTCCTAACTACACTGAACCCATGGGACGGATGCCGACAGCAGCCCTCAGGTTTGCCGCCATGACATGGAATTTATTCATTTCGTGAAAATGTTCAGTGACAAGAAAAACATATTTCTTCTTCTAGTGGACTGAACAGGCCCGACAACCAAACCAGCAGCAACCCTTGGTTAGCAGCGGAGAGATTTCTTGATCGAGGGCAAGCTAGGAATCCTGATTTTGCTGGTGAAGGTACACTTAGCGCAACGGGTGGAATTGGACCTCAAGGCTTGGGCAATAATGAAGTGATGAAAGAAGATTTCATTTCCGAGATTTTAAACAACTATGGAGATGATCAGGGACCAGAAGAAGCTTAACATGGTCGTGCAACTTCCTCAATGTATTGTTTGGTATTTCCTCAACTGTTATTCTAAAGGATAAACAGAATCTCTTAATTACGACATGCACCACCCCCATGAAATCACTATTTCTGAATGTTTTTTTATTCATTACAGTTCTAAACTTAACAGTATAGATTGCTGTGACTCCTATTCCTTTCATTATTTACAGCAACATTTTACAAAGTTGATCATATAAATCTACATCTACTTTTTCCATTAGATTCATGTTTATTTTCTCAATTTTCGAACTTACTGCATATTAATCTCATTACCTAGAATATGTTGTGATCGGTATGGAAATGAAATTAAAACAATGACATGTGGCTGATTATGTGCATTCTTTTTCATCGTCTTTAATAGAGGAAAAAGAAGGAAAAAAGGATAAATGTCCTCATTAGCAAACAAACTTTACAAAAATATAGATTTAGTGCATAATTGTGGTACATGACATGCTCAGTGATTTTATTGCAGGAGCTATAGAACTCGGGGAATGGGACTAAGCATCGAACTGACTACATTATCTCATTGTTCCTGTGGATTTCTCTGCATTGCCTGAGATGAGAGAATTTGCTGACAATAAAGCAGCTGACTATCTGATATTTATGGAATATATATAGTAAGATGCCAGAATAAGCCTTTCAATGGTTATGTGGTTGTGAATAAAATGCAAGAATAATGAGTTGTTTTGTGAAATGAAGGTAAACAATATAACCGCTTTCTTGCTCATGGCTTGCTGAAATTTGAGGTGATTTGGATGTGATTCTTACCTCTTGAATGATATATGAAATAATGAAACCATTTAGAAGGGACTCTTATAGATGAACTAGGCATGCGAGGTAGTTGGATACAGAGCAAAACGCTCGTGTTATATGGGGGAGGGAAGTGGTCCACCTTACAATGTGAAAGATCGTTCGCTTAACCTGTAGTTTTGTGAACACTTGCAGGTTTATATTTCTGTGCTCTGCTTTGATTTTGAGGAACTGCTTATGTCTATTTTTAGCGTACATTTATAAAAGTTTCAGCGATGCTGCTTGGGCACGGTTTGATTACTAAGTAGCTTGTGAACCAACATGATTTATTGGAGATGAATGCTGATGCCACCTCTAACAGATTTTAGCTAAAAGATGAAATCAATTGAGTCCTCAATTAACTGTAATGTTAGGATGTAGATTTTTTTTGGCTGCATTATTGGTCCTAAAGGATAATTGCAACTCCTTGTTGCTAATAAACCTTTGACATTCGCTCTCTCTCTCTCTCTCTCTGGTTATATCAGAAGGAAAATTCTGAAAGTCTGAAAACTTGAATTTAGATTCATACATTTTTACAAGTAATGGTATGAGAAGAAGATGCAATCATTTCGTTTTCTAACTTCAATCACATGTCTAAGTCATTGATGCAGTAAATAAATACGGGAAATTAAAAGATTGATGAAAATCACTGCCGAATAAAATTACAAAAAATAAAAAATGACGAAGTACACTATGTAAAGGGTGATGAGGACTGGATTGTTTTCATTCACAAATAATTAGGTACGGATATGTGAATTATTTGGCAATAATTTGGGTTCGGTAATAGTTTGCCTATTATTAACGTCCCTAGCTAAAATAGTCTCATTTCAAATATGTAAAAATTAGAATTAACCATTGAGGACGAGCGCGGTTGCACCTTTGGCTGGTCACTCAAGACACCTACAAAAGGGGGGGATCCAAATGGAATGACCTGTAGCAAACGTCTACAGAAACTGGGGCATATCCACCAGAATGATGCACCAAACATTGAATTTCGCAGTTCAGTTACTGCCGTGGTTAGCCAGAAAAGGCGTAACATTATCGAACGATCAGACCCACTCAGCAACCAACACTCGTATACTATGCAACAGCACAGCATCGTATATAGCTGGAGCATTGATGATTCTATTCAATGCCACCGCAGCTGCACCGCCTTGTAGCAGCAATCGCAACCATTCAAATCCCTCCCGCATAACTACTCAATGACAATCAAATCTAAGAAGTTGCAACCAGCAATCGGAACACAAACCAAGCATTTCTTGCTCAGAACACTTCAGTCTATGGCAAGAAAGAAACCATATGTAAGCATCGATTAGATATGACCAGCCAGCGTACGTAAGGTTAACATGTTGGGATTCGTAATAGAAATAATTTACCAATTGATAAATCCGAAAATAAAAAAAATAATTTTGTATATTATTGAATCTCATGATTAATACCATGAGTACAAAATTAAAAGCGGAAGCATATCTGAATCCATTGATGTAGAAATTTTAAGGGAAAAGAACCCTTGCGTTATACTCTTCCAATTCTAGACACCAGATCCTCTTCCAATTCTAAACACCAGATCCTTCTTTAGAATTCTCTCTAAGAGGATTTTAAGAAATCAGAATACGTCGTGGTAGAATGGAGACCATAACCCTAATTATAAACTGATAGCGCAGTTATAATTTTTACAATAATTACCCTTCTGCCCCTCATATAAGTAATAATTATCTAATAGTATCTATACAATAATCTCATGACTATTATACCCTTTAACCAAATTAATCAATTATTAATTAGACCACAAAATTTAGACTTGCTTTAATTAAATGATAGCACACACATTTTAATTGTTTACATGTGTGGCCCCAAAGTATAGATTAACTACAAAAAATAATCTAACAATCTCCCTCTAGACCACATATGTAATCCAATAAAAGTGTTTAACCGTATGAGCTCAAAATTTGCTATCATGTCCTTAGGGTATATCTGAAACAATCTTATCCATTTACTATGCTGACATATGATCAAAGCGACCTTTGTTACATCAATTGTTACTAGACCGATCAATGGTCACATATATCAACACAGCTAAATGACATAGATCAATCATGAGTGCGTAGCATGGAAATTACATGCAATGTGATCTATTCATGCCTATTTCCAACTTGTCCTACTTAACTTTATTGAGATCAATTCTTTAATATAATTTTAACAGAGTGTAATAAACTGAATACTTTATTTTCTGCAGAGCATAATCCAAATGTATAGATAAAATCTAAACATAATATAGAGCAATAAACAATAAATAATACAAACTCCCACTAAATTTGAATATCCTCAAATAAGATAACACCCATATGAGCAGTGTGCTCATGAAAGACCTTGGGTGGTAATCCCTTTGTAAGGAAATCCGCTATCATGGAGTTTGTTCCAATGTGCTCTATGGATATCTGTCCACTCTGTACTATTTCTTTTACAACTAAGAACTTGATATCAATGTGTTTTGAATTGGTGGAGCTCCTGTTGTTATTGAAATATAAAACTGCTGATTTATTGTCACAAAATATTTTCAGTGGTCTTTTAATACCATCCAGAACACGCAGCCCAGTGACAAAATTTCGCAGCCATATTCCTTGATTGGATGCCTCATAACATGCTACAAACTCTGCTGCCATGGTGGATGAAGCTATGAGTGTCTGTTTTGCAGACCTCCAAGAAATTGCTCCACCAGCTAACAAATAAATATAGCACGATGTGAATCTTCTGTTGTCTTGGCATCCAGCAAAATCGGAGTCAGAGTACCCAATGATCTCTAACTGATCTAATATCCTATATGTAAGCATGTACTCTTTTGTTTTCTATAAATATCTCATAACTTGCTTGGCTGCTTTCCAATGATCCATTCCGGAATTACTTAGATATCTGCCTCATATGCTAACAATGTACGCAATATCCGAACCCGTACATACCTGAGCATACATTAGACTCCCTACAGCGAAGCGTAAGGAATCTTATGCATTTTTTGAATTTCTAATTTATTTTTAGGGCATTGGCTGAGACTGAATTTGTCTCCTTTAGCAACAAGGGTATCACCTGGTTTGCTATTTTGCATGCCATATCTTTGGAGGACTTTATCGATATAGTTCATTTGTAACAATCCTAGAACATCCCTAAAACGATCTCGGTGTATCTAGATTTCTAAAACAAAGGAGGCGTCACCAAGATCTTTCATCTCAAAATGTTTTGACAAAAAAAATCTTGGTGTCGTGCAATATCCTTATATCATTTGTGGCTAGCAATATGTCATCGACATATAAAACCAAGAAAATATACTTACTCCCACTGAATTTGTGATACACACATTCATCCATAAGATTTGCCTCAAAACCATACGAGACAATGATTTGATGAAACTTGAAGTACCACTGGCGAGAAGCTTGCTTGAGCCCATAAATGGATTTAGTTAATTTACAAACCATATTCTTTGAGTCTTCCGACACAAAGTTTTCTGGTTGTACCATATAAATTGTTTCGTCAATATCGTCATTGAGAAACGCTGTCTTAACATCCATCTGATGTAACTCAAGGTCATAATATGCAACTAGTGCCATGATTATTCTGAAGGAGTCCTTCGTAGAAACTGGAGAGAATGTCTCTTTGAAGTCAATTCCTTCCTTTTGAATAAAACCTTTAGCTACAAGACGTGCTTTATACCTTTCAACATTACCATTTGAATCCCGTTTGGTTTTAAATATCTATTTACAACCAATGGGTTTCGCACCAGCTGGTAATGAGACAAGTTCCCAAACTTTATTGTCTTGCATTGATTTGTACTCTTCATTCATGGCTTCAAACCATTTCTGAGAGTTAAAACTTTTCATAACTTGATGGAAGTTGATTGGAACATTTTCCATCATTCCACTTTCTTCCTCATGTTTCTGAAAATATACGATATAATCGTCCGGAATTGCACTTCTCCTCTCTCTAGTGGATCGCCTTAATGGCGTATTATCTTGAGATTGTTGAGTTTGTTCTCAAGGAATAATTTCATCATTTGGATTTAAGGATTGAACAATATTGTCTATTGGTTGAGGATCCAAATTTACTTCTTGATCAATGATAGGTATTGACACCTGTATATTGTCAAAAGCAACAGCAGATCTCTCTTCCTCCTTAAAAACAATATTTTTAGCATGGATTCTCCCCCAAAACTCAACATCCTCAAAAAATGTTGCAGTTCCCGTCTCAAAACATTACCCTTGCCTTTATACTTCATTGAAATCAAGCTTGCTAAAAGCGTGCTTGTTTCAGCCTTATCGTTTTTAGCAAAACGTTTCTGAATTTCTGCAAGGAACTCACTGGCATTGGTAACCTCATCAGTTACTACACCTCTAAAAGCTTTTGGAATGACGCGCTTGATGATCATAAGACTTAGCCTATTTGAACGCTTCCACTTATCCCAATAAATCTCATCCTGCTGAGTACTTTTCTCATTGAGTTCATTAGGTTTGGGCATTCTTAAGGCTAAATCGAGATCCATGCAGCCCAAGAGAATCATCATATTCTCTTTCCAGTCCTTAAAATTAGTCCCATTTAACATAGGAACATTGCTCATATTGGCAGATACAGAAGTAGCAGACATAAAAGCTGAATAGAGAACAAAAATAAAATAAATCGAATAAACCATTATGCTCACATAAAACAAGTAATTAAACATTTAATTTTTAAATTTAAAAAAAATTATGACATTTCAAGATACCTAGCACAACATTAATATCAAGTTTTTGGACAGTAATATTAACTGTAAGTGGTACTCTTGTTGTAGTGATCAAATATTGATGATAAGTTATGTCAAATAAAAAAATCTATCTTTGGATTGGTTTATTATTCACATTAGGTTACATTTATAATCATCACATATTTATCACCACTTGTGTGCGTGTAATTCGGCTAAATATTAACTTTCCTTTGGATTAGTCAATATCCGCATGAATCACATAAACATTAATATCATTAACCAAATAATAATAATAATTTCAAATAAATGTAAACCCCATCTCAAGATATCTGGATTCCATTAATATTTTATCTTTGGACAACAATATTAACCTCTTAGTTATATCTTGGTGTAGTAATCAAATACTGATAATAAATAATATATCAAACAATAAATATTCCTTTGGGCCGAGTCATTGTTCACATGTAAACCAAATAATCACCATGCATTTATTACCACAGGTGCACATGCAATTCTATTAAATATTAACCTTCTTTTGGGTCGATTAATATTCATATAAATTACATACACACAACTTTTTATATTTCAAGATAAAATCAATTTCAACAAGAGATGTCACTTTAACGACATGTTACTTCAATCAATCTATCTCAAAATATATATCCAAAATACAAATATTTGAAATTAAAATTATACCGAATCAACCCTTAAAAATTATCAAAAATTGACCTTAAGAGAAAATTCCTTTTAAAAAAAATTATGTGCATAAAACATTAAAAGCCTTAATTTTTTTTATGAACAGTAATCCGATTTTTTTTTAAACAGTTTCGGATGAACAGTAATCCAATTTTTTTAAAACAAAAAATGGATGAACAGTAATCCGATGAACAGTAATCGGTTAACAGTAATCGGGTGAACAGTAATCGGGTGAACAGTAAACCGATGAACAGTAATCGGATGAACAGTAAAATCCGAATTCTGTACATTAAAAAAATTTAAAATGAACAGTAAAATCTGAATTCTGTACGGTAAAAAAATTTTTTTAATCATATGAACAGTACAAAACTTTAAATTCAATTGATTACTCAAGGAATTAATCAAGGAGTAGGCTCTGATACCATTGTTGGGATTCGTAATAGAAATAATTTACCAATTAATAAATTCGAAATAAAAGAAATAATTTTGTATATTATTGAATCTCCTGATTAATACCATGAGTACAAAATTAAAAGCGGAAGTATAACTGAATCAATTGATATAGAAATCTTGCGGGAAAATAACCCTAATTATAACCCTAATTATAATACGTCGTGGTAGAATAAGGACCATAACCCTAATTATAAACTGCTGGGCAGTTATAATTTTTACCATAATTACCCTTCTGCCCCTCATAGAAATAATAATTATCTAATGGTATCTACACAATAATCTCATGAGCCAATTAATCAATTATTAATTAGACTACAAAATTTAGACTTGGCTTAATTAAATGATAGCATACATATTTTAATTGTCTAACTGTGTGACCTCAAATTATAAATTAATTACAAAAAATATTCTAACATAACAGACACAAGGCTGTACATATATACACCCTAACAAAATAGTAATTTACTCACGGTGGGAAGTACTCAGCTATCTCACTGCAACAAAACAGCAAAAAATGCCAGAAACAATGCAGCGGATGATGAGGTGATCCAGTATGAACGTTAATCTGAGCTTCACACTGATTGTTCGTAGACTGAAGCCAGGCCTTGCATTAGTCTTGACAATCTCTGCAGTATCATCAAGATAATACTTGTTTGGTTTCCAACCAACTGTACATGCAAAAGCCTCGGCTGCTGGAGTCGGTGGTGAAGGACCAGCTATGGCTTTGCTGATGACTTCAAAACATATCCTCATCTGAGCTGTCATCTCCGATGCAGAGCACAGAGTCAGGTCCAGATCCCTCTCTTTCATGGGTGAAAGCAAGCAATCAGCCACAAGGCCCTTCCTCACAACCTACTGAAACATTAAGAGAGAATTCAAGTCTTATTTTTAATTAATTTCATCCACTTTCTTTTCCTTTAATTTTTCTCTCCAATCAAACAATAAAAGCGTACGACACATAAATTTGTATAACCTGCACCTAAGGCTAACTAGGCGAAAACTCAATAAGCAAAAAACTTACAAGCCCAAGGTATATTCAAAATGCAATTGAATCTTGGATAGAATTAAACCAGTGGAAACCCGCACAAATGCTTAGAATATACTGAGTTGTTTATTTTTGAAAATGATGGAGTAAAATTTATTATTTCACATTAATTAAAAATAATCTCTTTTATATATATATACACACAACTTGAAAGAAAAGAATGTGACGTTAGAATATATTTAAGACTATATAGAAAATAAAATTTAAAAAATAAGTACTTAAAAATCTATTTTATAGAGAGACAAATAAAAAGAGAGAGTAATCCATGAACATGGAATAATAATTGCATATCATTAAAATAAGATTATTGAAGTTATTATTACTTACCTTTATGGAAGAAATATATTTCGCAAAATACTTTTTCGATAATGATATCTTGGCAATTTGAAACCAAAGAACACCATATAAGAATAAGTTCTAAAAATTTAATTTTAGAATTCAAAGGGGCCACAAAAAGCATTAACCCTAAATTGAAAGATCGGGTGAGTTGAAGCTTACCTCTCCGAAATTGGGACGCCGCCGCGATTGCCGCCTTCAAGATCCCCGTTGGTCGTCAACCGCCTCTTTTTTATTTTGAGAAGAGAGACACTGCAGTGGGTTGGTGAGATGGGGTATTTATAGCGGGTGCCCTTTCCTAATGCCTAACTGTGGAAGAAATATATTTCACAAAATACTTCTTCGAAGATGATATCTTGGCAATCTGAAACAAAAGAACACTATAAAGAATAAATTCTAAAAATTTAATTTTATGATAAGACAAACAAAGAGGATTTCTTTGAGAAAAAACAAAGAGGATTTATCTTTTAAATATGAGTTTTTCTCTCTCCTTCTAATTTTTTATGAGGTAAGTGGGCAATTATTAAGAAGTTATTCCTAAAATTTAGGAATTCTAAACTGTTTAGTAAATAATAATAATAACTTTATTTGAAAATACAAAAAAAATCAGATGAGGCAATTCTTTTTTCTCAGTTTTTTGTTTTTTTACAAATTATAAATCCAAATTTTCTCTCGTTTTTGCTTAGTTACATAGAAAGATACTTTCTAAATTTATTGCAGTAACTATGGCGGAATCTCTACTATTTGAGTACATGGAATTCAAAAACTTACTTAATATCCGCAAAAACTATAGCTGGACCTGAATACATGAAAAGTGAGGATTCAAGATCTATTATAACTTCTCTTTTTTAACGGGAATGGTCATTCATTCCGAAATAGTAGCTTTGAGATTATTCTCAATCGAACTTCGTTTTCCCAATCTGCTTTCTCTTTTTTTTAATCCTAGTATTGAGTGGTGTTAAGTACTACCTAGGGGTGGTAATTGGTCCAGGGCTCGACACGGGCGTGGCCCGTGCCGCCGTGCCTAAGGCATAGCATTGGCCCGTCGGCATGGCCCACCAGGCACGGGCCGTACGTGCTTGTGCCCGGTTGTGCCAACCTACCCAGGCATTTTTTTTCATTTTTTTAATGTAAACTAGTTTAGTAACTTAAGTCGTTTTTTATGGTAAAAATGGATGATTAACCAAAAAATTAATATGGAAAAGAGAATTTTATTTTATTGAATATCATTAAATTTACAAATTTACTTTATACATATCTTTGGATATCATACAAAGTCCAAAAAAAAATGAGAGGTCCCTAACCAGCATCCTTAACTTGTTATTTGTATTACTTTCTAGATATGAATTATAAAAAAATTACTTGAAAAAGAAATACAAGTGTAAAGAGGAGGAAAAAAAATGAAGACTAATAGTTTAAGAGTCTTCAATCTCTTCGAGTGAGTCTGCTGCTCCAGTTCGTTTATAAGTCATTGGTTTCTTTCTTTTGATCAAGCTAGTTCTTTATGCATACACACATCTCTAATATATTTGCAGTCATAGAGCTCCTCCATTCTATTAGCACTCTCACATATGCACTAAAAGCAGATTCTGATACTACTGTGGATATCAGAGAGATTAATGTATCACGGGCCATATTGGAAAGTATGGGATATGTTTACTCCTGTGATTTCTACAAGGCCAAAATATCAAAAGTTTCATAACAATCACATGATTTACTATCTGTTATGGACATATCTAGATAGTAATGAAGTTCATTAAAAGAAGTGTGAGTTGGCCTATGTTTTTTGCGGTCGAATAAAGTTGATAATATTGTGATTGAAGTATCATTATCTTCAATACGGGATTGATTTGTTATATTTGGGGATTTGTTACCATATATATCTTTATATGTGGAGTACATAGTATCTAAATATGTTTTAATATCATTAATTAATTCTTAAACATTATTTTTATAACCCATATTTCTATAAAATAATTCTATTAAAATTTACATTTCATCTAATTGTGTTCATGAATCTATAGCTATAGTAAAATAAAGTACCAAAAAATTTAAAATATATCAAATTTAGTTTCTGTTGCCTTGACAATATCTTTAAGAATGGGCTTATTTCTATTTTGATTTAAAAAATGAAATTAATTTTGATTAAATAATACAGTGCAATGTATGTGCTTGGGTAGTAAGTCGCAGAAAGTACTTTTGTTACATCTTCAAATTTTCTTAAAAAATTAAAATACAATATAAATGTTTCCATTCATTTTGATCCAATACAGAAAGTGCTTGCAAAAAATGGTACTCTTTATTTGATAATAAAGGAGAAAAATTACCCGTAGCTTAAGAAGATGAAGCACCGAACGAATATAGATCTATAGTAAAAATTCATAAAAAATATCAAATTAAATTTAGCTTAAAAATAAATGTGTACCTCATGCCGAAAAGAGAGCTTGAGAGTTGAGATTTTTGCTTGTAAAGAGAGAGGAGAGAGTGTCGAGTCGCTTGCTCTTTGGAGGAGCATGGAATCAAAGAGAACTTGCATTTTTTTTTTTTCTAATTTGAGAGAGGAGATTTTGAATCTTGATGAATTTTGTTGTTTGAGCTTTGTGTTTTGAGGTATTAGAGAAATGAAGAGAGTTGTAGTTTAATTGAATATTATGAGGAAAAATAAATTTGAATGAATAAGGGAATATATATCTATATATTGGGAGGAGAAAGTGTTTGTAAGAAAAAATTACAAAAAATACCCCAATAGCCATTTTGACCAGAAAAAATTACAAAAAATACCCCAATAGCCATTTTGACCATTGGGGTTTCTTTTTGCAAATATTTTGCAGAAAACCCCTTTATAGTTGTCGGGGGTTTTCTGTAAAAAAAATTACAAAATCACCCCATTCAAGTGCAATAGTCATTGGCACTGTTTGCCGTGCCGGGCAAACCAGGTTGTGCCCAGCACATGCCGACTTGGGCCGCAAGCCCAAGCGGTGTGGTTCGGGCACGACCCGAGCCACGCTCGCAAGCCCAAGCGGTGTGGTTCGGACACGACCCGAGCCACGCTTGCATGCGAGGCCACCTGTGGCGAGCCACATTGGGCACGTGCTGGCTCGGGCCGCATGCCCGAGCAACGTGATTCGAGCACGGCCCGAGCCACACTGGCGTGCCCAGCTTGGCTCGGCTTGCCAAAGCGAGCCGTATCGAATACGTGCTAGACCGGGTAGGCCTGACGGACTGCCCGACCAATTTGCTAGCCCTAGTACTATCCGAGCAATCTAGTGCAATAGGTTTTTGTCACAAACACCTGCATTTCGGACAATTGCGAAATATATATATATATATATATATATATATATATATATATATATATATATATATATATATATATATATATATATATATATATATATATATATATATATATATATATATATATATATAACGGGAAATACACCGGCAGTGAAGGGAGTTTCCTTCACCGCCGCTTAGGTGGCCCAATAAAATTATTACACGTGGTGTCATTTAAGAAAATTCATTTATTTATTACCTTGAATGACGCCCCGTGTTATAATTTTATTGGGCCACCTAAGCGACGGTGAAGGAACTCCCTTCACCGCCGATGTATTTCCCGTTTCCTCATATATATATATATATATATATATATATATGAGAAAAATAGAAATGAGCTGATAGTTCACGTAAATTACCTGAGTAGCAGTTCATTTTCACTATTTCCAATAATCATTTTTTAAAAATTTCTTTTACATTATGATCTCGACCCCCTAAGGTTCACTCATACCTAATTTCTTGGGTTTTAGTTTTGATTTGGTCCTCTATCAAGTTAACATAAAATTTACGGTTTTCAATGAATAAAACATTTTGTATCTACTTGATGAAAAAGTAAATAAATTCTAAAATTTATGAAATTTGATCTGAAAGAAGTTAAGACTGTAGAGATACTAATTCTAGAAAAAAAATTAAAGAAAATTTATTGGATCACTATATTTTTTCCGCTAACTCACGTAATTTTTCCTGAGTTGGCGGCCCATTAGTAATCCCAATATATATATGGGGTATTTACTAGTTTGTCCCTCAAATCTTTATATATTATGATTTAATCCCCCAAATCTTCATATTTAGGATTTAGTCCCCCAAATCTCCTAAGTTACTGCAATTTAGTCCCTTCCCCAAATCCCCAAAATTTTGACCAGATATTACCATTTTACCCCTGCTTATTCATTCTTTCTCTTCCTCGTCTCTTCTCCTCCTCTCTCTCTTTTCTCTTCTCATTTTCTTCATTATTCCTCTTCTCTTCGCCTTCTCTCTTCCTTCTCTCTTCCTCCTCTTTTTTTCATTGGAAGAAAAGATGAGGAAGAGAGAAGGAGAAGAGAGAAGGAATAATGAAGAAAAGGATAAGAGAAGAGTAAGAGAGGAGGAGAAAGAATGAATAAGGAGAGGTAAAATGGTAATATCAGGTCAAAAATTTGAGAGATTAGATAAAGGGGACTAAATTATAGTTATTTAGGAGATTTGGAGAACTAAATCCTAAATATGAAGATTTGGGAGACTACATCATAATATATAAAGATTTGAGGGACAAACCAGTAAATACCTTTATATATATATATATATGAGAAAACGGGAAATACACTGGCGGTGAAGAAAGTTTCTTTCACCGCCGCTTAGGTGGCCCAATAAAATTATTACACGTGGTGTCATTTAAAATAATTCATTTATTTGTTATCTTGAATGACGCTCCGTATTATAATTTTATTGGGTCACCTAAGCGGCGGTAAAGGAACTCCCTTCACCGCCGGTGTATTTCCCGTTTCCTTTTATATATATATATATATATATATATATATATATATATATATATATATATATATATATATATATATATATATATATATATATATATATATATATATAAAGGAGAAAAAAGGCAACAACTATACAAATCAATTCAAACAATAAAATCACGTTGTTTATAAATAGTTTTCTATTATTTATTAAACAAATGTACAATAACAAAAAAATCTCTCCGGCGCTCTCACCGCAGAAGCCTCCCTCCATAAAAGTTTAAAAATCCCTTTAAATAACAAACAATTAAAGAACACCTAAATCCTCGTTTCGAATCCGATCCATCATAATTCTTCGGACCCATCCATATGCAAGTCCAACCGGCCGCCGCCGCATCTTTCTCCCCCACCTCAAGCCGCGCCGGGCGTTCGCTGCGACCCCATCACCACCTCTCTAAACACTCTCTCCGCCTCCCCCCGATCCCTCCCCGACACAAACGGATGGTTTATTAACTGCGCCACCGACCACCTCTTCCCCGCCTCCTTCTGCAAGCAGCACCCGATAAACCCTCTCAGCTCCTCGGACGCCTCCTCGGGCACCGCCGGGGGCTCCCCGAAACAGATAGCACACATCAGCGTGGCCCAGTCCGGCCTCTGGCCCACCGGCAGCATCGGAAAATGGCCCATATACAACTCCAGCAACGTCAGGCCCAAGCTCCACACATCCGCCGCGTAAGCATCGTAGTTCCCCCCATACTTGTCAGGGTCGAACCTCTCCGGGCTCATGTACGCGCACGTGCCGACGTACGACACGCACGGATCCAGCGTCCGCCGCATGATCTTCCCGACCCCGAAGTCGCCGATCTTTATCTCGCCGCTGGATTTAACCAGCAAATTTGAGGGCTTGACGTCGCGGTGGACGATCTTCTGGGTGTGGAGGTAGGAGAGGCCATGGAGGACCTGGGCGGCGATCTCGGCCAGAGCGGGTTCGGGGAATCGGATCCGGCGGTCCAAAGATCCGAGATCCATGTGCTCGAGAAGGAGCGCCGGGTCGCCGGAGGAGGTGCTGAGGACGCCGTGGCATTTGACGATGTGCTGCGAGTCAGTGCCGCGGTGGATCTCGATCTCACGGCGGGAGGCGGCGGAGTCGGTGTGGAGGACCTTTAAGGCGTAGATGGCGGAGCTCCGGCGGTGGCGGACCTTGTAGACGGTGCCACCGTTGCCGTGGCCGAGGACCTTGATCTTCTCGAAGTCCGACAGCCTGTGCTCGCTGCCGGCGGAGGCGGAGGCTGGGGGAGGGTGGAGGGGCGGGAGGGCGAGGCGGGGACGGCGGTCGCTGGAGGCGGGGGAGGAGGGGAGCTCGAGAGTGAGGTTGAGCCGGCGCTCTCTGACTGCGGCCATGGGATAGGGAAGTCTAATTTGAGCGGTTGAGGATGAGAATTGGGGTTTGATCTGGGGGGTGTGTTGGATTTAAAGGTGAGATTTTTAAAGTGAGGATATGGTCACGTTCGGTGAGGACAAGGAGAGTGAGGACAAGGAGGTGGATATAGGAGAACGATGGGCCGTCGGTTGTGTGGGGGGGAGGTGAGCAGAAGCAGGGAAAGGGCGGGCCCCAGACGGCGAGAGGAAGAGGGGCCGAAAGCGAGCTGGAATGGGGTCCGTGCTTATTACTGCACGAGTGCCTTAATTTAGTTATTAGATTGATTGACTCGATATTGGGACCACCAACCAAATGAGATTAAGCATTCCGGTGGAGCTGTGGGTGTGTTTTGAAAATTTGCGTTTGATTCGATTAGAAGGGATTAGGATGGGTGGTTAGTTTGATGGTGATCATCATCAGATGATGCGATATGGTTATGGGTGCAAATTGTTGTTTTGTTTTTGAGGCACAGCGGGGGATGATAGGTACCTCGGCAGTTTGAAGAAAATGACAATTTATATATATATATATATATATATATATATATATATATATATATTTTACTTTACGTACGATGAGGAATGCTGGGGTTTTGGACAATATTTTTTAAATCAGCAATTAAATATGCAATCGGTGATATTTAAATTTGAGTTACTCTAATACTATTTTGGAGAATGGTGGAATTTAGATATGGATTATTTCGACATTACACTAAAATTAATTGAGAGAAATTGTTTTCTAATCTCTGCTACTAAACCAAACTCCGAAATTATGTCAAAGATTGAGAGAAATTATTTTGTTTTCTATCTAAACATAAAAACTCTAAAAAAAAATCAGTCTACACTATATTACTAAGAGTTTAGGCCTCAACTACTGCCACATACAATTATTAAATCCAATTAAAGCATTTATCTAAATAACTTCCAAGAGTTGGAGGTTATTAACTCAACTCTTATAGTTCTTCTAGAAAGGGTATTTTTATTCATTAATCACATAAAAATAGATGTTTCTTTTTTGTTATCTAGCTCCTTCCTATAACTTGTATATAATTTTATTTTATTTTATTTTTTTAATCTTATGGTCTTGTATTCAATACGAGATAGCGGAGGCCGAGAATCTCCAGCATTTTCCTCTTTTCTCCATCTCCTTTGTTATTTCAGCCAACGCATGCAAGTTTGTCATTTCTCTCACCGTTATCGCACGCTAACTTCCTCCTCGCACAAGATAATTCCGAAAAATAAAAAAAACATGTAGAATTCCCAGTGGTTTTGGTACCCTTTAGAAGTTAGATCAAATCGAAAATTCTAGGAAATGAGATGCCAACTGCTTCTATTTTCACAACTATATTTCTAATCTTAAAAATAAATAAAATCAGGGTTGTTTAAGAAACTAGTAGTATATAAAGTAGTTTGTTTGAGCCCGTCTCTATGAAGGTTGTAACTTAGCTAATTCATTTTCATTTCCTTTCGAAGTTGCTTTCTTTAGCTTACACTATACTTGTTTCGTCTCAGAGACATTTTTCTTTAAAAAAAAAAAAATCTAAGATATTTTGAATTTTCTTTTAGAGAAGATATTTTCTTTCCGAATAATATATATATATATATATATATATATATATATATATATATATATATATATATATATATAGAGAGAGAGAGAGAGAGAGAGAGAGAGAAATGAAAATAAGCTAACAACTCACGCAAGTTATCTGAGGTGCAGTTCATTTCCACTATCTTCAACAATTTTTTTAAAAAAAATTCTTTTGGATTATGTTCTCGACCTTCTAAAATTCACTTATATCCAATTTCTTAGGTTTTAGTTTTGGTTTGGTCCTCTATCAAGTTAACTCAAAATTAACAGTTTTCAATGAGTAAAACATTTTATATGCATTTGATAAAAAGGTAAATGGACTCCAAAATTTATGAAATTTAATCTGAAAGAAGTTAAGGAGGTAGTGATAGTAATTATTAAAAAAAAATTGAAAAAAATCATTAGATCATTATAGTTTTGCCGCTAACTTACTTAGCTTTTCCTAAGCTGGCGGTTATGTGTGTGTGTGTCTCTGTGTGTGTGTGTGTATAGAGTGTAAATGGATGGTCCAAATTGCTAGTTATAATCTTCATACTTTAAATAGGTAATGTATTAAAATAATGGATTTTCAGTAGGGAGTTGATGTATTAAAATTATGTATTTTCAACATAGAGAGTATAGGTGGACGGTATAAATCTCTAGTTATAGGTGATATATAAAAAATCATATATTTTTGATAAATTTTGGCCATATACTGAATATGTACAAAATGAATAGTTTTTCAATAATAAAACAAATAAGGAGTCTTGATTGGTGATGAAGAAGTGTCTAAAGCATATGTTTTTTATTTTTAATTTATGAATAAACATTTCCATTTGAGCTAAAAGAGTAAATATCTTAATTGAATTTTGGCTGCAATACTAGGGGCCTATAGATTTAAAAGTTAGGTATTGAGGCATGTTTTCCTGAATATTTACATATGTCTCTAGTAAAATGAATATAATTCATGTTCAAAATCAAGATATGATTTAAGTTATTAGAATTTTAAAAAGGAAGAATAATTTTACATCTAATCCGAACATTTTATTTACTTATCTAATTTATGTTTGCTTCATTTTTTATTTTTCGTTTATGCTAATACATTTAATTAGAGATGCAAATAGAGCAGATATTAGCATATTCATGTTCGTATTTACTTTTCTTTTTCGAATAAGGATACTGATTCTTTTTTGGTTATAAAAACTATTATCATATAAGAAAACGAGAACATATATGATACAAATATCTATTAAAACTAGATACAGATTCATTAAGAACAATTTCATGTTGATATATGCCACTATGCATATGACTGTTATTAAGGTAAGAACAGCATCTAATATGTGAAAACTTAGCCAAATGTATTTAAATAAGTAAGTATTTTAGTGATATATGAGTAATAAAAATTAAACTTAAATATATAAGCTAATTAATATGGGAAAGTTTTAGAGCAGAAATACGAATATTCAAATTCAAATTTGGATTTGACATTAAAGAATTTAATCTGAGGATCCGAAAATAAATCTAAAATAAAAATTACAAATAGGATTTGATAAGAAAATCCTTACCATATCAAAAAAAAAAAAAAAGTCTAAATCCAAATTCAAATATGATCGTAATAAAGTTTGCACCCTACTTTAATTTATCTTATTTTCAATACTAATATAACATTTTTTTTTTGTTGTTGTTGAAAGTGATACCAAGGTTCCTAAGTAGCAAAAATAAAGTTATCTTTGGTAGAATATCTCATCATGATTCATAACCTAAGTTAAAGTAATGAAGAAAACAATAATAAACCTTATCATAGATCAAGATGCTTAAAGTTGAGTAAATTATGCCTAACCTTGCAGACATAAAGAGCACGTGGATATATTCTAAGAGGAAAAAAAAAAAAAAAAACATGATAAAAACTGTACTTCCTTGTCCACGTGCTAGAAAAGACAAGACGATGGGAAGTGAGGGACTCTTTCATCAGCAGTCATTTCCTTCTCGTTTCCTTGCTGACTCATCTCCGGATCTTTTGAGCCGCCCAAACCTGATCCGTGACCTCCCTTCTATTGTCCTTTTCTTAAGTTGTTGCTATTGTTATTATTATTATTATTATTATTATTATTTATTGTTTATCGTTTTTGCTTCTTTTTTATTTTTTGATTTTTGAAGGGAAACTAGGCTTCTTCACAGTTTGATTAATAAAGGTGTGTTTGTTTGCATATAAGTAAAATATAAGTAGTGAAAGTAAAGGTATTTTTACTATTTGAAGTATTTGTTTGGTCAAAAATTAAATGAAAAATTACTTCTTAATTGATGAGTGACTCCTATATGACATTTCACTTCCAAAACTTTTTTACTCATATTCCGGGATTGGAAGTGACCAGGAAGTAAAAGAAGAAGATAAAAAAAATATTTTTTATTAGCATATCATCATTTTCTTTCAAAAGTTATATCTTTATCTCTAATAAATAAATAAAATAATATAAACTATATTTATTTAATTAATTAAATAATACTTTTGCACTTCCAAACACACTTTCTTTTTCCAATACATTAGTAAACAAACACAAAAAGAGAATTCTGATTTTCTACTTCAATTTTAGAAATTACTTCCCAATTTCTTCCTTACTTCCAACTTGGTAAACACACCCTAGATAGCATACAAGCAGAAAAGCTTCACAGTGCCAAGACATTATTATCATTATTATTTTAGAGATAATCATTATTATTTTGCAAGCAAAATATTTATTTTAAAGCAAATTAGCTGTCAATTTTCTTTTGAACAGGGCATTACTTTGTTTTATTGTATAGTGAAATGTCATCTATATCGGGTTGAATGTGTATTAGTTTTCGCTGCGGGAGTCCTTTGGCTTCCTCATCATTTTTCTATTAAAAAAAAGGAGTAAATTTAATCAATAAGCCACATAAAGAAACAACTTTGAGAACTGTTATTGAAGTTTATCTGTCAAACTCAATTACAGAGAGTACCTTGAGATACATTTTAACTTCTAACAATAAATGAGCAAAACGGATTATGCAAGTACTACTTGAGTATTGTCAAGCTAAAAATTTATTATTAGATATTTTGAATAGAAAAATATGCAAGAACTATTATTTAATTAGATCCTCTTAGATACAGAATAATTTTCTTTAACTCTCGTTATAACTTCAGAGGTTTTGTATAGTGGTAGGGATTATATTTAGAATAGTACCAAATCAATCCAAGTCCAATTCCTACTAAACACGCATTTAAATATGATTTTTTTTTTTAAAAAAAAATGAATATCGCTGCTGCAAAGTAATGTTAGAATATGTAACAATTTCTATCGATCCCCACCAAAACTTGGGAATTTTGATATAATGGCAGGAACTTCAAGAAATCCTCATTTTCAATCTATTTTGTCTTTTAAAAGCATGCATGTAGGTTACATAATCTTTTATATAATAATTTTCATCCATTGGTCATATTTTTTCTCACTTCCGCAGGACAGAACTTAACCTCATAAGGAAAAAGAATAACAAGTAATAATTAATTCTTTTTTTCAGTTACCTAATCTTTTAGATGCTAGGTGAGAAATATCTGCGCAATGGGAGCACCAATGACATGGTGGAAGTCCAAGAACTTGCTATGCATGGGTGTCAATTTCCGTTGGCAAAAAATGCTATAACTACTAACGAAGCGCAAAGAGCTCTTTGTTTGCCTTAACGACTAAAATAAAAAAGAAGCAGAAAAAATGGTGCGGACGTTTTGGCCAATTAACCCCTCAGCTCCGCCACCCTCAGCACGTCACAATTGCGTGGCTGATCTTCGTCTAAAGAAAAAAATTATATGGATGTTGAAAATGACGAAAGATTCTCTATTTTGATCAGCATTCTTGGAGTCAAGATGTGATAGCATTAGAAAAAAAAATACGAAAATTAAGGCATGGGATTATGACGTAGGCAAAATTTGGATGATAAGCTTAATTTCTACTCTTCTCAATCCCAACCAAACGTTTAAGTTAGTGTTTGATCGGACAATTTCCTCTTTCTTTCTTCATATGGCTTTCGTAATTTTAATCAAAAGTAGCAGTTTGATAAAGAAGTAGAGATATTTTTTGGTCTTAATATAGTTCTACATCAGATGCTACAAGAAAAGTTTATAGTATTACATACAAAGATGGAATATTTACTTTTAAACTTAAATTTTTGGGTTATATTAGTTTTCGGCTCAATGTCTAAAATCCATCGTGCTCTCAAAGGGCACGATGTTTTTGTCCCCCAACAACACTGGTATCAGAACCGAGATTATAAGTATATAAATACAAAGTTGGTGGATACTTGAAGTCCTACTATACTTGTTATATATTATATATATAAAAAAAATCTGTTTATTAATTAAATCCTGAATGCCACAAATCCTCAATTCAACTAAAGCTCAAGTATGTAGATAAAAGCATTCACTGAACTGCCATATGTATGGTGCACCTGGGCCTAAATTCTCTGGAGATTGTCGAGTGTCCGCACTTTCTATCAAGTAGGCTATTTTTTCCAATGCAGTCAGGGATATCCATGACCTTGGTAACAACACATCGTCCACTGACTCTTGTCGAGCTTTCATTTGTTTCATTATCTACGTATCCATCCAAGAAGAAGAAGAGGAGAACTGCTGGGATCAACATCCATCAGCTAAAAGTTCAGTAAGGCCATCAGGCACCGGAGCTAATATTTTTCCAAGCCTGGAGCCTTACCATAGGCTTCGCAGTTTAAACCTTCGACTAGTAGAGGGAGAAGCTTCTCCTATCAATACTGAACACAGGTACTAAATGGGATGAAGAATGGTCGGATCAACAGACCAACCCTTGTTTATTCTGTTCAAAAATTTGACTTAAAAAAAAATTAGGGGTTTTTTTTTTTTTTTTTTTTCAGAGAGAGAGACCTTATAGTTGGCCGTTTTTTTTTTTCGAAATGTTATGTAATGAATTTTATATTTATTCTGTTCAAAAATTTGACTTAAAAAAAAAGTTAGGTTTTTTTTTTTTTTTTTTTCCCTGAGAGAGAGAGACCTTATGGTTGGCCGTTTTTTTTCGAAATGTTATGCAATGAATTTCATATATATTCTCAATATACAAGCGTGGTGGTTACATGCCCATTGCCCAATTCAATTAACAATCCATTATGGACGATGATATATATATATATATATATATATATATATATATATATATATATATATATATATATATATATATATATATATATATATATATATATATATATATATATATATATATATGAGAAAACGAAAAATTTATTACATGTGACGTTACTCTTAAATTATCAAATAAAAGAACTTTCTTAATCACCCTTTGAGTGGCGTCACGTGCAATAATTTTATTGGACCACCTAAGTGTCGGTGAAGGAACTCTCTTCTTCGCCGGTAAATTTCTTATTTCCTCATATATATATATATAGAGAGAGAGAGAGAACGGAAATTCACCGTCGGTGAAGGGAGTTCTTTCACCGCCGCTTAGGTGGTCCAATACAATTATTATACGTGGTGCTACTTAAGATAACAAATAAAATAACTCTCTTAATTGCCCTTTGAGTGGCGCCACGTATAATAATTGTATTGTGTCATCTAAGTAGCGGTAAAGGAACTCTCTTTACTGCTGATGAATTTCCCGTTTACTCATATATATATATATATATATATATATATATATATATATATATATATATATATATATATATGGTGCACCAATATTAAAACTTGTGTAGAAGCTAGCCTATAATGCTGAGGAGGTCAGAAAAGGAGCCAGGATACTCGTATGAGGAATAAAGAAGAATTGATAAAATCTTGTTTGTTTCGCTTTACTTGGCAAGAAAATTTGCAAAAAACGGAACATTAAGACTGTTTGTTTCCCTACAGTTGAACCAGTGTTCAACACTATTTTACATGAGTTGTTGGTTAACCAAAACTTAAGCAATTTTTTAGTTTTTTCAGTAAAATAGTGACAATTTGGTAATGTCAGCGCAAGTACATCCATAAGGAAAACAAATATGTGAAGTACCGAATTTAATTGGGATGTAAATAAATATAAATAATCTAATCAATATTAGATGATGAATACGGAAGTTTTTTTTATGAATACAGACATTCGTGTTCTCTCGATTTAAAAATATTATATAAATATTGGTAGCGTTTATTGTATTTGATATATCCATAAGTAATGTTGATTTAATGTTTTACAATATATTACGAAGTTTTTTTTTTTTATGGAAAAGATGTAATTAATAACATTCTTTTATTACCTTGATCTGCTCCGAATTCATCTGTTTGTAAAATATTATATTTAGCATCTTAATAATATCTATTATTAGTATATGCAGCATGCATGTGAGCTTCTTCCATCCACCCGCCACGTGTCTGCTGTCCAAGATTAGACTTGGCCATGTATGACCGAGACCTGACCTTCCTCCCATCCGTTGCATAATGCTTGATCTTGTAGCTGCTTGCCCTAGAAGCCAAGCAGAGAATATTGCTGACGTGGCACAACCGTCTCCTTCCAGTATAAATTCCTCCACACGCACGAACACCCTCTTCTCAAATCCCAATTCTCCACCACTTACTCTCTCTCTCTCTCTCTCTCTCTCTCTCTCATTTTCTTTTCTTGTAGATCTAGCTTCATGAACGCTGATCCGAGCCTCCGCCGGCGTTCAATCGACGGAGCGAAGCCGCCGCCGGAGGCGGTCTCCACCTCGAAGCGCCTTCGCTCGAAACTTCCTCGCCTGAAGCGAGGTCCTCTGCTCCCGATCGCCGCCGGAGTCTCCAACTCCGAGTTTGACGTCGATCTCGAAGATGAGTCGTCTTCTTCCTGCTTGAACAGCGAGGTATCCTTCGACTCTGGCCTGGGATTCCCCGGATCCGAGGTCACGCAGCGCCCGATCAGGCCATCTCGCGCTCCAAAGCGAAAGAGGCCGCTCCCTGAGCAGAGCTCCGGCGATGAGTTCCGCCGCATCACGAGATCGTATGCGAAGAAGCAGCAGCTGTTGAGATCGGCCAAAGTGAAGACGCAGCAGCAGCAGCAGCCGGAGATCAGCGAGGGGAACGCTGCGTCCGAGATCCAAATCTCTGAGGTTTCTCAAGCTACTGTTGATCTTCCAGTTGAAAACCTCAACGAAAACGCTGTATCGAGTAATGCGACTGAGAAATTTCTTGAGATCTCTGATTCCTCTTGCCTCGAATTGGTTTCTGATGCGAAATTGACGAAGATCGAGAATTCGGTGGTGGATCAAGGAAGCAGACTCCAGATCGCCGGCGGTCTCGTCACCCTGAGCGAAGCAGCGTACAACGTCGACCTCGACTCTTATCTTGCGTGCTCGGAGCAGCTCTCGGATGCCGAGGACGGGTGCTCGGAGTACTCGACGCGCAACGAGATCACGCTCTCCGAGGTCGAGTCGGAATTGTTTTACCAAGGCTCGCAGAGAGACTCGTCGGAGTGCTCGCTCTCCGTCCTCTTAGAGTCGGCTGAAGACTTCTCCGAGAGATCGAGCGAGTCCACGCCGTCCGTTGCTTTCTCTCTCTTTCTCGAGTTGACGAAGCAGTTCGTGAAATCAAGCAGCGGCCTCGATCCTAGAGAGAGGTCAAAAATGATGGAAGATGGCAGCTCACAGGAGTTCACTGTGAGTTTCTCAGATCTATGAGGTATAATTGAAGTGATTTGATGTTAATTTACTGGTTAATTTGATCGCTCTCGTGTTGGTTAATTAATTAGGTTATGAAATTTGAAGAAGAGGAGGATGAGGAGAGCTACGATATCATCAGGAACAGGGAGAGGAGAGAGGTGGTTCTGTTCGATTTCGGCGAAGAGTACAGCTCAGCAACGGACTATGGCGATTTCATCCATCAGCAGCGGTTGGTGATGATTAACTGGATGGTGGAGGTGAGGGGAATCTTGACCCATGTCTACCTCTTTCCTAGGGTTGTCAGTTAATCAGTTCTATTATTCCGCTGGAATAGGATACCTGCTATGAGAAGGGATGAATTTGGGCTATTATATTCTTTTTTTCTATTGAATTGGGAAATGAATTCAGTATTTTAGCTGGTTCCGCCAGTGCAGGAATTGTGCTTGGTTCGATGAGAAAAAGCATGGTAGGAACCACGAACTCGACCTTTTCCTCGTATAACGGCCGCGTAGTGGTCTTTTCCACGAATCTGGTATAATGTGCCGCTGGAACTAGATTAATTAGAAGAATTTTGTTTCCAATTTCACTGTATTAGTTCGCGTGCGGACGGCACGTGTACTTACTTAGTTGTATGATACTCCTCCATAGTGGTTTCCTGGGGAGAAAGTACAACGTGGTTCTCGTTTGCGTTCTCTGAATTGTAGAAAAACGACTTTTTTGAGGTTCTCGTTGCGGCTCTCCTCAAAATGATTCCATCTGATGAGCTGTTAACCGAATTCTCCAACTGGACTAAAATGCCTCTACTTATTGTGGGGCCTTTGGAGGCAGCAGGAAGCTTTTAAATTAAAAATGTATCTCCCGTAGCTCACTCAACAAAATACGGAATGTAATGGAGAATCCTAGACCATGTACTCAATACCGTGATTTCATTCAATAGATAATGTTGGTTAGATTGGATAATGGCTAGTTTGTTTTGTTATTAATTGCAGCATTTGCAGGCAATGGAGCTGCATCACGAGACTTTGTTTCTGGGTGTGAGCCTGATGGATAGACTCTTGAGCAAGGGATACTTTTATAGCGAACGGAATCTTCAGTTACTTGGCATTGCATCTATCACTCTTGCTAGTAGGCTTGAAGAGGTCCAGCCATGGAACAAGTACATCTCATTTCTCTCTTTTCTAGCTCCTGTTATTGGCTAATGCCCTTGATTTGTTATTCATTATTACGTCCTTGTTACTTAATTAGCATTCGACTATTCATTATTACGTCCTTGTTACTTAATTAGCATTCGGCTGAGAGCCTTCACAGTGGGGAGCAACGTCTACACTCGATCTGAAGTAGTTGCAATGGAATGGCTGCTGCTAGAGGTTCTCAATTTTCAGTGCATGCTACCCACAACCCACAACTTCCTATGGTGCCTTTAATCCCCATTTTTTAGTGCAAAATTGAGCGAATTATCACATATAAATTTGTGTTCAATACTTCAACGCATAATTTCAGGTTTTATCTCAAGGCAGCAAAGGCCGATGCTGAGGTGGAGTCCCTGTCAAGGTACTTGGCTGTCCTCTCTCTGCTGGACCATGAGAGGCTTTGCTTCTGGCCCTCTACTGTAGCAGCCGGGTTGGTGATCCTCGCTTGCCTCGCCACCAACCGTGATGCCTCTTGCGTTAGGGTTATGGAGGTGATTAAACTCTAACTTAACCATTAAAGGATATAATATTTCAAGTCTTACATCATTTGTTACTCAGCCTGTCGCAGTTTGATCCCTAATGAATGAACTGTGTGCATTATGTGCAGACACATGTGCGGACTAAGACTGATGATCTACCCGAGTGTATTCAGGTACTCAAGCAATTCACATTTAGCATGCCTTCTGTAGCCCCACTAAAACTTGTGGGCTTAGCTAGCTTAAAGAAAACACGAAGTGGATTTCAATGCAATTGTCTATTACACTTAACTGGGCAATTGTTTTGCAGAGCCTCGATTGGTTGGTTAAGTACGCATGTTAGAAGATCAGGAATTCCCTGATGTCTTCATATAGAGTACAGATATGAGATTGAGGTAACAAGTAGTAGAGTACAGTACAGGTGTTAGTCTCTATCCTACCATTTCACTCCATTTTTTTTGGTTTATATGTGTACAATAACAGAGAAGATGTATGATATATACCCAGTAAAGGGAGTCCCAGATTGTATTATTTTGTTGGCAATCTGGGCATCCCAGTAAACGCGTTAGTTTGTACCTTCTCAATTTACTCCGTTTTCATTTGTAGGCCTATATTTGGACAATATCAGGGCAAAATGTATGATTCTATCCCCAGGAAAGGGAATCCCGGATGTATTATTTCGTTAGGAATCTGGGAATCCTTGTATGCAGTAGTGTTAGCTATAATACTGATTCTTTTCATATATTGTTTGAAACTGAAAGGAAATAAAGTTACCTTGCTTCCCTGTCTCTTTGTGCATTTTCATTATTTCATTACCAGGTACATATTATTTGGAATCAGAAATCTCACATTGCTCAAAACTTTATAGATAAGAGATGGGAGCAGAACGTGAAAACTCTGGTCTTACTGAATTTATTGTTTGCACATTATTAACATTCAACAAAAGTCATTCCATTTTTAAGAAAGCAAACATAAGCATGGGTTAATCTTAAGAGTTTGCCAAAAATGTTCTTTTAGGGTTTCGTTTAGCTACATCTCCTCTAAACCTTCAATATTTACTACAATTATATATTGTAACTTAAAATCTGCCATTTTATGTATGAGCATATATATAGATGACTGATTCTGATGAATACTTCAACCCTCATATTATACATAAGTGGTATTACGATGCTTGGTTTAATTGTTGCTACTGCAACTCCCCTTTATGATAAACGAATTTGCAATTTTTCCTCAATTTTTAATTTGTAATGTCAAAAATCAACAATTATTGTTTTGGGGTGTGCCATTGGAAAGAGGGTCCTCTCGGGTATTTAGGGTGTGCCTTTAAAATTACCCTTGGACATACCGTTACCACAAATCTGAAGTCAACTCCCTGGTTCAATGGGACTCTTAAGAGCCCAACGCCTTAAATGTCCAAGGTCAACCAGCAAAGTTATCCAATTAGGAGGGGTGTTTGATAAGTAGGAGGGGTGTTGATTCCTTAATCCGCGATCTAATATGGGGTTTTGGGTTAAGACAAAAAAAAAAAAAAGAGAGAGAGAGAGAGAGAAGGGAAAAAAGTCTAATTTAGAATTGAGATAAAACAAAATTCCTGAAAGGAATATATTAAAGTAATATATTGTTTTAAAACATTAAGAAATGGGAAAAAATAATTTACCAGAATACTTATAGGGTGTATTCATTAAGTTTTTAGGATCCTTACTTGGGTATGATTTTTTAGATTCAAATGTTGAAAGAGTGCTTTATAGTACCCATCAATTTTCTAAGGGATGGCCTAATGAGGATACGACTGTAAAGTTGATGGTGTTCTCAAGAAAAAAAATTAGTTTTCAAATTTTTTAGATGGCACTGAAATTGGTGGGTGTCCTTAAAAGCAATCTTTTAAAAATTCTTTTAGGATTTATGATAGTTTAGATGGAAAATTAGATGTCAGATTCTTTTTTTAAACTTTCAAAAGAGGTGCCCTTAGAAGGTAAAATTGGTGGGTGCCGTTATAAGTACGTATACGGAAATACGCATCGGATTCGGATCTGATTATCAGACTCCCTACCAGGGAAACTTCTAAAGGGGCACAACTTTTTTCCTAGTGAGCCCAGTAAAAACTTCTATAATATTACAATTTTGCCATCGAACTTTTTGGACCAAATTGCCTTCATCTTCCTTCTTCCCTTTTCCTGAGTTCAGTTAACAAAAAAAAAAAAAAAATCCTAAAATCCGTAGCGAAGGCGGCGATAGCGAGTAAAAGAGTGAGAAGAGAGATTTGATAGTATTAGGTTTAGATAAGAGAAGAGGAAGAGGAAGGAGTAGTTAGGTATTTGGGTTAGAGATGATTTTTTTGGAAGAGAAGAAAAGAGAGGCAGAAAACTCCGGTCCGGACTGCGAGTCCGGACAAATATCTCCGGTCCGGACTGACAGTCCGGACAGGAAATATCCTGTCCGGACTGCCAGTCCGGACAGGGAGTTAAATAGGTTTTAGTTTGCCCATTATCCACAAAATCATTGCAGCATATCGGTGAGTAGTCTTGCCTATTACGCAAGTGGCCTGGTTCGATCCCTGGCAACAACGTTTATTTTAGATTTTTATCTATTTTTTCAAATAGTGGTAAATTTAGTTCAGGTCCTTCTTTGATGACTAATTTTGCCATTACCCTTTTCACATACAAAACAAACTCTTTTACTTTATAAACAAATTTTTCCTTTCATTTTTTATGTACCCTTTTAAAATCCGTGTTACTTCTATTAACAATAAGGAAAATAGAACTAAATACTTTACAATCCATTGCAGAAAACAAAAAAAAAAAAAAACACAAAGTTTAGTTCATTCTATGCAACAAATACAAAAAATTCATTCATCTCTCAAATTTGTACACAGTTTAGTTCTTTCCAACTACATATTACATCAATAACACATAAATACGAAATTCAAATAACAATGTAAATTCACACAATGAGAATTATGAACAAATTAGGCCATAATTAGAAACAATATTACATAAAAAAATATATACAAGACCCCAATACACCATCCCAATTAAAACAACATTACGTAAAAAAATTTCATATATTATTAAAAACCTTCCACCTCCATGACCCTAATGCACTATCCTCAATCTTATAATCAAAACCCCCTCCACTATCCTCAACATTATATCGATACACCGATATAATGATACACTGATACATCGATATACCGATACAATAATACACTGATACACTGATACACCGATACAATGATACTCCTGATACACAAATGCAATGATACTCCTGATACACCGATATAACGATACAATGATACACTGATACACCGATACAATAATACAACGATACAATAACTGATACAATGATATAGTGAAGATTATAAACAAGATCCCCTATGTATAAAACAAATAAGATCTCATACAAAATAAAGAAATAAGATCAAATACAAACGTAGTGCATATATTCCTCGAACAAAAAGCAAATAATAGGGTTCATTACAAACAAAAACCATATATTCTACAAATTCTTCAAAATGTTTGAAAAAAACAATTACACCGGCCACTTGAAGTTCCTTACAATATCCATATCAATACACAACTAATATAATCTAATCACTGTCTCCTTGTCTTCCTCGAGAGTTGACGTCTGCTTCTGATTCGAGACATAAATGCCGTATCGGGTGCATCAGGAGTGGATTGAACTTGTCTTTGTTCCTCTGCTTGCTCTTCTGGTGGTTCTTCTGGCTGAGTGCAACCAGTTAGCACGGCTTTAATTTTCACAAGTGCACTAAATAACATCCTATGCCACTTCTTGAATGCCTTCTCCCCTTGCGCAAGTAATGGATCGATTATTGCTTCTATGCGTGTATATCTCTGTAATATTAATGAAGGAAAAAAAATAAGCATTAGATAAACTTGGTACTATATGGGACTTAAATATTATATTTTCTATGTATAAGTAAGTAGTAACAAAGTATAATTTACTACAAATATCATATTTTCTCTATTTATTTTTTTGCTGCAATATAGTGTAATATTAGAGTTTAAAGACACTGAAACCGTCTTTTGTTACTTAATCAACCATTAGAACAATACCATTAAACTTATAAATTAATTACTAAATTTTAATATTAACGTCCATAATTAAAAAAATAACTAAATTTTCGCATATTTTACAACTACGATTACAATATTATATTTTCTTCATAATTATAATCAAAATATTAAAAATCAAAATTAACAAAAAAATGTTAGAACCAATTTTGTTAGTTCCTTCACTCTTTCTCCTCTCCATCCCAACAAAATCACAATGAATACTTGTTTGATCCAAAATAAAAAATTTTAAATTTTAAAATAAATATTACTAAATTAAAAAAACTCACCTACTAATGGAGGGAAGTCGACGGCGGCGGCGGGAGAACACCGTCAGCGGCGGCGGGAGAACACCGACAGCGGCGGCGATGTTGGTGACAGCAGCGGGTTCGGCAGTGGCAATGGGTTCGGCGGATGGGAGAGAGAGAAGGTTTGGAAGGAGAAGGAGGTAGAGAAAATAATAGAGAGGATGAGGGGAAGTGGGGGGAGAGGGAAGAGGAATCTAGGGTTTTGGATTAGGGAGATCAGAGGAGAAATGAGGAGAGAAGAGGGAGATGAGAAATATACAGTTCAAGGGTATTTTCGGAATATCAATGTGCTCACTAAGAAATTCTTCTATTTACTAAAAACACAGTGGGCTCACTAGGAAATCTGGGCTCACTAGGAAAAAAGTTGTGCCTCTTTAGAAGTTTCCCCTACCAGCCCCCAAGGAAAACAAGGGGAGATTCTAAATGCGCACCACATTTACTAGTGAGCACCGCATACTATAGTAAAGTGATTTACAACATAAGGGAAAATGGTGCTTGCGCATTTAGAATATCCCGAAAACAAGTCGGAAAATTTTGATAGTTTCCCTGTTCTTTTTGCAAACCCACTCTTGTCCTCGACTCAAACAAGAATGCTCCGGGTGTCATCGGAGGACGGGACCCACCGCCGGCAGGAGGGGGCCCTCGAGAGCTACCGGCAACTCGGCCGATCTCTCCACGAACTCCAAGTTGCTGCTGACCAAATCTTCGACACCATTCTTGAAAGAGTACCAAATACCTCAACTCGTCTCTCCCCCCTTCAGTTTAATTTATCCGTTGTTTTTTCTGATTGCCCCCAATTTTGTTTCTTTTTACCTTAAATAGACTAGCAAAGAGCGGGATAAGCTGGCGAAGATCTCTCAGAGGATTCAAACTGCAAAAGTAAGTAAAACCCTTTTGCCCAATTCCTCAGTGAAGTGTTTTCGCTTTGAAAGATTATAATTTTGGATTTATATACTCACTAAAATCGCATTGTTTTTGAAAATATTACTCCATGAACATTCGAATATTGTACTAATTGCTACCGATTAAACATTTTTCACTAATAATACTGCAGGGGTTTGATGTTTACTGTTCTTATGCTAGTTTTTAGTGGGTACTGTGGCTAAATGCCTATCTTTTTTTAAAGGGTAAACTCCTATCAGTACTGGCTGTCGGTTTATCATATTGGAAATCAGCAATATTCGATGTATTGTATCGGTGATATAGGATATATCAACAAACTATATGATACTATATTATCTAATATCATATGGGCTAACTCAAATCACATACTATATCTTGAAACTTGATTTCAAGTATAATTTTAAAATCAGAATGACTTTTAGTATTTCAGTTTCAAAATCAACTTAATTCTGCATTCATTAGATAGAATAATTTACGTCTAATCCTGTTCGTGTCAGATAAAACCTAAAAATAGAATTTCATGTTCAGACTGTAAGTTTCAAGTAGACCTATAGCATTCCTAAATTAGAAAGAGCCATCAAATAATAAAAATTTTAATTAGCTTTCAAATTGAAATGGAACAAGAACACTTCCTGGATCTGTCTAATTACAAAAATTCAATTGAATATTATTCACTTTGTCACCTTCACCATCTAAGTCCATGAAAAACCACAATATAAATATTTGAAGAGAGATTCCTTTGGTTGTTCCTATCAGGTATAGTAGATTCAATGTTTAAAATAGCGATAACAATAACACAATGTTTTGCTTCTAATAGGTTATGTCGCATATAGCATAACGCATAACGTAGGTTATGCAATTTCTCATTTAGTTAATAAAAATAAATATATAACTATATAAAATAATCTTTATAAATTGAAAAATAAATTAGAAAATTCTGAAAAAAATATAACCATTTTGTAATACCTTATCTATTCTAATTTTATACTAAATTTTGCAATAATTTTCATATTTATCTTCATAAATTATATTAAGTCCGCATTTGTAATTCTAGTTATCATCTAAAAAAAAAACAAGATTATGATTTTTTATTTTAATTACAGTTATTATCATTATTGTAATTTATATTTTCAAATGTTCAATTTATCTTATTTATAATTATTGATTTCAGTTCAGTTAAAAATTCAATATAATCAACAAGTATGATATTTCAGTAATCATATAGGAATTACAATAAGCAAATAAAGAAACAATCGCTAATTAGTAAGTTAGTAATTCCATAAGAAATCAAACAAATCAAATCATGTAACAAAATTTCAGTAATTCGCTAATAATCAAAATAATAATCAACAAAAATAAAGATATTACTAAAAAAAATAATAGTAAATAACGTAACATAACATAATTTAACGTAACGTTACATAATATAATGTAAAATAATATAAAAAATGTATTGTTATGGTGCACTGAGTTATTTTCAGTTGTTACATAGCGATGGAGTTCCGTTAGGTTACGTAACGCAATATAACAGGTTTCATAATGCGTTATTTTCAACATTGTAGATTCTTGCATACATTATTCTGTAATCTATATTTCAACAAACTTCTCTTGATGGTTTCATTGGGCACTTGTAACAGCCCATAATTCCTAACCTCTAACATCAACTTAAACTAGAATCTCGGCAACATCTTTGTATTTTTCAAGTTTAGATAAGAACAATGTATATACATGGTAACAAGTTCGGAATATAATCGGTACAAGCAATAGTATATATATAATTGACTCTATACAACCGAATGACTCAACCATTTATCAATACATAGTATTATACACACGGAGAAAGGATACACAATCTTTAACTCATAATAGTCTCAAAGGTCACTTACATATCTAGTTTGAAACTTAAAATTACCAAATATACATACTAGAGTTGTACAAAACAAGATGAAAGTGCTCTATGTAAACTTACAAGTCTTGAATATATTACTAACACTGGGACTAGTTTCTTGCCGCCATCTGAAAGTGTTGATCCACAAATATGGTGAACTATAGTAACTCAACAACTAAAAATGAATGAGAAATTACAAAAGATATGAATGTACAACAACATGTAAAAGATAACAAGAGTTAAAGATAAATATGAATCCAACTTGAAGAACAATATAACAAGTTGGAGATATATTAAAATTTGATGAGTTCATCCATTCCAACATGTAAGCCCCCTATCTAGAATACGTAGTAGTGGAGTCGTTGATAGTATACTTGATATTTCGTGTTTTTTAACTTTTTTGTGCATAAGATCAGATATTATCACTCAATTGTTATAGCTAAGATTAAGTATTATCACTTAAACATTAGGTAATAAATTTTGGAAATCAAGCAAGATATCACAAGGTGTCAAATGTCTAGTACGGTGTAGGCTACTTGAACTGAAAGAGGATTATGTCGGACCATTCACATGGGTCATCCTTCTCCACTCATTCCTATTGAGCATTATGTCTTCATTCATCCCAAATACAGGTTAGCTTTAATATTGATTCAATTTTTAAAATGATAATATTTACGAAATGGAAATGACATCCTAATTTTTGTTCTCCCTGAAACCAACTGGTGCCGGAATGTTTGATATCTATGGATTGCAAGAAATATAGAAGATGCTCATAGAAGATACTGTCATATTTATGACACTAATCTGAGGTGTGATATAGAAGTAGATTTACATGAAATTCCTTAGTGCCATAATCGGTTTGCTGACCTATTTCATGATTTTAACATCTAGTTTACTCATTAATTGGAAGATGATGTTCCAGAAATCTTTGTATATGTGAATGTATGGGCACATCACTGATTGCTCCTTAGCATTGGATATGTGCGATATAATTATAAATTTTGTGATGCATTCATCTAAAAATTTTGTTCTTAATTTCTTTTTCTTTAATGTCTTATAGGCCAAGATTGATGCTATATCTCGTTCTGAGCAAGCACTCATTGTCACATCCCCATCAAGGTATCCATCTAGTTCTAATACCGATCAAGATTTCTCCCCGTTATTCCAGTACGAAGATGTAAAGACTGGCGGCTTTCTAACAAAATTATTGGTGAATGGAGGATTGAATAGAGTATGTAGGTTTGTGATCCTGAGTTATATTCTCTAGTTTAATCTTTTTCCAGGTTCTATTATTGACTAATTGGACTTGCAGGAATTTGGGAAGGATGGCACTCTGGAACTTTTTCAGTTCTTCTCTGAAGAAAATATTGAAAGCCCATCGAAGGAAGCACAATCAAAGGTTAATAATGAACAACCTATGTTAATGTGACCTCTTTTTGTATTTTAAATTTGGTGTCCGTATTTCCTCTTCCATATTTTGTTGTTCATTCATAGTAAGCATGCTTATTATAGTAAGTTACAACCATTTTTCCCAATTCTTTGAGATTGGAATAATGTGTCATATACCTCTACTTCAGCTGAATTTTGGAAATATGAGCTCCTCACTTAAGTTGGCATTCTTCATATCTGCGTGCCATTTCAATCTCTCCCTCTTAACGTCTTCATTTGCTAGCATGATTGCTATTGATTATGCACCCTATTTGTAATTTTCCTTGATACACTCATTTCTTACTATCTCTTTTCTTCTGTTGCTATTCATGTCTAACCACTTTTTTGTTTTAGTTTTCAGTTTATAGAATAAGCCTCTAAGCAGTAAACCACAAAAAAAAAAAAAATGCAGACTCCCTTATAGGGCTTCCTATTACCTTCGAGTTAACAGCCATGCATAGAGTATTTTGTTGTCTGTAATGGGCCACTGGCCTTTTCAAATTATTCTCTCTTTTTCTCCAGCCTTCAATCTAGAACAGCTAGAACCCCCTTTCCCCCTTTAAAGACCCAACAATTCCCTTCTCATGCCCTTCATTTCGCAGCTCTCCCCAGTTCTGTATTATTAGTTTACAGTTCTTCATCCCTCGGTAACTCCTTCGCTCCCTTTTTCTTCCACTATTCTACTCCATCACATGCTTCTATTCTCTTCCAATACTAATTTTAAAGACTTAAATATAAATGCAAAATGATTTATTAAGTTCTATGCTTTATCTCCGTTGTAGAAGAACCTTCAGTAGATGTGTGGTATCAATATAGTTCTCATACTTTGGTAGCCAAGTAAAAGAATCAACACAATATGGAGTCTTTTGTCTTTTGAAGGATGTGTAGCACAGTTTTATTTTCACAACTTTTGTTTCCTAAAGCTTGTATGTTAGCTTGGGTCATAAGTATCTGGTGGATGTGCATATTCTTTTATTTTTGTACTTTCTTTACAGTATTTTCCCCTGCTAAATGCAGGTCCCTCCCACTGTTTATCTCAAAAAAAAAAAAAGGAGCTCATTATATTGCGAACCTCGTTTCACATTCTCAATAAAAGGAAACTTATTCTCTAATAGGAAAACCTATTATCTAATGTTCAGCTGCTTCAGTCAAATTTCTCATGTAAGAAATTGACCCACTGTCTTGTCAAGAGAAATCCATGTATCCAATGTTCCCATTGTCTTGTAGAGAGAAATCCATGTATCCGATGTTCCACATTATCTTGTAGAGAGAAAATCCATTTATTCTATATGATTTCTCGGCAGACAAATAAAATTGGCATAAAAGAGCACAAACCTGCATGCCACATATAAACCCAAACAAGAATTTACACTTGAGGACACAAACCTAAACCACATATAAACCCAAAGAATAATTGACACAGTGCGGAAGTGTTTTGAGGTTTGTGGTGGGGATTTTGGTGTTAGCTTTTGGTCTTTATCCTAGGCAAATCACATAACTATTCTAATGAATGTCTTGCAAAGAGATTCGTTGTAATTGACATGCTAGGGCCATATAAACAATTTTCATAATCAATCAATTCTTGAATTCTCCCTTGAAAAAATTCTCATACATGGATAAATGTAGCATAATAGTATGTGCATGTCACGTGCAATAAATAAAAATAATAATAATTTACTAAATCTCAAATTAAAGTAAATATCTCAAATAAAGTAAATAATAATAATATGAAACTAAGTAATGAATCCCTCCCGAGGCAAAACCAAACATTTAACTGATGATATTTGTTGAGCCTTCTCATCCTTTTCACTGTAGCCTCCCCCCTACCTGGATATAATCTATCAGAAAGAATAGGGAAAAAGTTGGGAATTGGGATTTTAGGTTTTCTATTGCTATCTAGAAGGCTATATAAACAACAATTAGGAGCGTAAGACATAAGTCTTTGATCTTACTATGTTCGAAATTCATGAGTCACAAGTGCCTAGGCATTAAGCATAATCCAAAAGCGGCAGGACAGTCCTGGCGCAATTACCTGAAGTTCTTCACACTTACTATGTCATAAGTTTCTTTTTACATGACTCATTTTGGGTATTTCTTTGGCCAGAGGGATGATGCATGAGAACTTATATAGAGGGATCTAGAAGGATTTTAGCATTGGCAAGATGAGATGAGTTCACTGTCTACGTTTCATAAGCAGTCGTTAGATTGAGAAGCCCTGAATTAAACCCCCTTGTTTCCTTTTCAGTTGAGTTGCACAGTGTTGGCAGTAAAATTTCTATGTAAATAGGATTTTCCACAACAGAATGCGGAGCTAATTCAGTAGCTCCGCGTTTGGCTACTTTAGCCTCGCGTTTGAACAAAATGCGGAGCTATTCAATAGCTCCGCGTTAGTTCCGCATTCTGGTTTTTTAACTCCGCGTTTTGACGAGATTATCTCCGCGTGAGCAGATAACCAGAATCTCAAATTGATTGAGATTATGATTTGGGCTTATCCAAACACCCAAATTAAGTCCGATCAGAACTCTAAAATCAAGAGATTTAAATCAAAACTAAAATATTTGATTGGAATCCTTGATGAATACAAATTCTATTTAGATAGAAACTCTCGTATCATCCTAAGGCTATACATACCCCCTTGAGGAAGCCCTAGGGATCTTTTCTGGAGTTTTGGAGAAGTTCGAGTTACGCATAGAGGCTTGAACGAATCAAGACTAGAGAAGATCAGTTCTACAGTCGGCCGCTATCTTCAAGAGAAGAGTTTGTCGTCAGATCGTCCAAAAGAGCTACTTCGATAGATCCCATCGCCACACAGATCCCACGTTAACATTGTAAAAGAGAGCGATATACTATAAATCCTCTCGTTTGTTCTTTCTTTTTCTTTTGTTCACTTTCGTTGTAAATCAAGTTATTTCAATGGAAGGAAAGCAACAAATTTCTGCTGCGTATACACAGGAACCAGAAATAGTATATCCCTATTTCGTTATCTCTACATCAAAAGTTGAAGTGTGTAACGTGGAAGCCCTAAAAGATTAGTGTTAGGCTTGGGCCTAGATCACTGTAATTGGGATCCTTTATGAGGAGATGTATCTGGTGACTCTTGGGTTTTTCAGTGACTTGATTCTTCCGTTTGCAGTATAAATAAGGTTTTATGAAACTATTGAAAAATAATAAATAATTTATTATGAGATTTTTTTTCCTTTGAAACTCTAGGTATTTGATGTGCTTGAAATCTTGGACATGTGATTTGTTTGAAGTGAATATGTAATTTGCCTAAGTATGAGGCTCAAATCCTATTTTTTAATTGTAACAAACCCTAGTTTATATACAAATCCTTCAATTTCACTACACACCCTAATTATCTCTTCCATGTTGTGTCAATTATGGTTCTCTTGGATGGGGTGTAAACAGAATAGATAAGGGTAATAGCAATGTTTATAACAAAGGTTGATGGAGCCCATGACCTCCAGAAATCTAGTTTATTATTAATTTTTTTCTTTCCAACCGATGCCTGATGATCACTTTGACCCAAAAGCTTCGAGAAGTTAGTTATTGGGCCTAAAATGTATTGACACATTAAATTGTATGCAGTTGCATTTCTATATATCAGAATATATTATTTTTCTTATGTGACTAGAATCCCTTAATATTTTATTGTGTAAATGTGTGTATGCCCATCTTTATCCATATCTTCTACTTTATCACGTCTAGAAGGAGTGAAAATAAAATCTGCCAAAAGGACGTGTATTTGGTTGAAGTTGATTTTGCAAGTTGTGACAAAGGATTCTATATATATTGGTGAAGGGAGTTCTTGAATTCACATCGTATGCTCTATTCTATTTGAAGATCATGTGGTGTCTACATTGGTGGACATTGATGAAGAAAAGAGTTCCTATCAAGTATATCGAAATAATTAAGGACATGTATGATGGAGTAGTGGCCAATGTCAGAATATGTGGTAGTTTAACAAGTGATTTTTCTATCATAATTGGATTGCATCAAGGATCTGCATTGAGCCCGTTCTTATTTGCTATAGTGATGGATGAGCTTACTAGAGCTATTCAGGATGAGATACTTTGGTGTATGCTATTTGCTGATGATATTGTCTTAGTTGATGAGACAAGAATAGGGTAAATGCCAAACTAGAGTTATGGAGGCATTCATTAGAATCTAGAGGTTTTAAATTGAGTAGGTCTAAAACAGAGTAATGAAGTGTAAATTTAGTAAATAATGGATCATAGACTATAATGCTGTAAAACTGGATGAGTAAGAGATACAAATGAGCAGTCAGTTTAGGTATTTAGGTTCTATTACTCACAATGATGGAGAGATCGATAATGATATTAACCATAGGATACAAACTGGCTGGTTAAAATGGAGGAGGGTAACGGGAGTTTTATGCGACCGTAACATTCCGTTAAGACTGAAGGAAAATTTTTATAGGACTGCTATTAGACCAACTTTGTTATATGACACGGAATGTTGGACTATAAAGAAATGTTATTCATAGAAAATAAGTGTAGTAGATATGCACATGCTCCGCTGGATGTGCGGCAACACTAGGAGAGATAACGTTAGAAATGAAGATATTCGTGTTAAAGTAGGTGTAGCTCACATCGATGAGAATATGCAAGAAAACCGATTACGATGGTTTAGTCATGTGTAACGTGCACCAGTTCGACGATGGGAGTTTATCAATGTAGGACAAGTTAAAAGAACGAAGGGAAGACTGAAGAAAATATAGATGGAGGTGATACGATAAGATATGGATTCTAGAGTTTTAAATGAGGAGATATTTCTTGATAGAAATGAATGGAGAAGGACTATCAAAGTGATCGATCTGGCGTGATTCTTTTTTGGTTCATGTAGCGTACCCCAAATACTTGGGATGAAAGGTTTAGTTGTTGTTGTTGTTGTGGTGGTGGTGTCTACATTGAGTTGGTGGCTAGGGCTGCTTGTTCGAGTAGTCCTGCTAGTGTCATCACCATCATCATTCACATCGAGCCACTTTTCTTTCATATATGTATTCATATTTGAGAGGTTCCATGAAAGAACTGACCAAATTCTACTATGGGCTTGTCAGTGTTCTGGAATCGAACTTTTCAGTTTTGCAGGCATGTTGGGAATTATCCATTAACTAGATCTCACTGTTTGGAAGCTTTATCAGTGCAAATGAGTGGGTGTTTCTAACGTTCTTATAGTTGAATTGAAAATTTTCACAATTGATTTGTGTCAAAAAGTGAGATTGGTGTAGTCCATGGTGTGAGTTGTGTATGCATGGAAAGGCAGAAGGTCACTTGTTAGTTGGTTTTGAGACAATCTACAACTTTTCCCCTTTTGTTGCTTGTGCATATTTCCTAGCCATATCGAATTGATATTACTTGCTATTCTTAACTTTGGACTTTTGAATATTATTTTGAGGATAACAAATGTATGCCTTATCTACGAGGGGATGGTCATATTCTTTGCTGCTAAAATTTTCATCAGCTACCTATATTTGTAGGGGTAGCCTCACCCTCATGCTAGGGTGGGCAGCACACCCCTTTGGCCTAGAGTAGTGTCTAGAATTTTTATAAGTTTGCTTCCCTCATTTATATCAAAAGTTAAGACTCAAGCCTGTAGTCTTTTTCCAACACCCTTTTCTTCCCTCGCTAATGTCTCTTTCTAACTCTCTAGCAACTAAAATTTTAGAAATACTTTTATCTAATTACCGACTGAAGTTGGGTCTACATTTCTAATCAGCCAGAGTGTGATTGGTTATTTCCACAGCATGCAAGTATTCTTTCTCTGGTTATTTAAATTTTTTTAATAACATATTAGTTAATATCAAGATTTTAAAAAATTCATTAAATTTTTCTTGATAATATATTGGCTTGCAAAATTAAAATTGGAGCCTTTGTATCCATGTTGTTATAATATAAAAAAAATTTGGCCTAGGGCCCCGCCCCCTCATCAAAGACGAGTTGTCTGGACAGCTCAACTCCTGAATAACTCTGTGTAGCCCAACATGATTTATTATGTAATTTTGAAATAAATATACCCTAGTTTTGAAGTACACTAACAATTATCCCCTACTTTGAGTGCCTTGGTCTGGTCCTATATATTTGCAGCAGTAAATCACCGTATGAATTTAAAGATGCTAGCGTTTCATTTATTTGTTTGATTGATTCTTATGCCAAAATGGAGGTTTTGATCATAGAAGAGTGTTTTCTTACTGTTTCTTTCTGGATCATTCTAGGCGAGATTACATTTGGATGCAAATACGTTTTTGGAGGATCTTCTAAAAGAACCGAAATTTACTAATGACAGGTAATCTGTTTTAATGCTTACTTTACCTAATCTGCAAAACAACTTAGTATGTCTTTCCAGTTATGGCTATACCTTGTACACTTTAACATATTTGTACTGTTACTACATAGTTAACGATAAACTATAGTACAAAATGATTCATGCTTGTGAAACAAGGCCTTTTCAAAGTAGTCAAAAGTAAGTTCACATGTCTCGGCAAGTTGTTCACGGTGTGCATACTGGCTGAGGCAGGGGAAAGAGGGGAAGTTCTCTCCCTAACCTCAGAGTTTCCTTTATCCATATCCATGGAATGTTCATATCCTGTTATACATGTCCTCTCTTTTTCTCTGTTTTTTCCCTTCAGCTAATAAGAAGCAGCTTGTCCGTAATCCCTCATTATGAAGTTTGATTTGCTTTCAAGGGCTGTGGCTTCAGGTATGCAATAAATTAAAATTGTAATGATTATTCAAAAAAGTTACCCAGTGTAAAAACTCACCCACTCCACTCGCGCACAGAGCAGCTATACTCCACAATGTGGGCCCCATTAGTTACAAACTTACAGTGTTAGTGTGAGCTGTTAGTACATTCATATTAATAATAGTTTCGCATGTTCCCCCAGTTGCTCTCTATTGCCTTTCGCATGCACTCCCAGTTGCTACTTATTATCTGCTCCGTTATGACCCATCCTGTATCTAAATTAAGGATAAATAGAACGTGTCGGTTACTTTTCTGTTCCTTTTCTTTCTTTTTATTCTTAAGTGTAAATGAGACGTTTGACAAAAGATTGAAAAGAACAAATATAAAAGGAGGTAGACATTAACATTTACCATTTATTTTTAAGTATTCTGAAAAAGATTATTTTAATTGATTATTGACTATATATGTTATTGCTTGTTAAACTGTAAAAGAACAAAGTTGTGTAAGCTCATGATTTGATAGGATGCTTGTCTAGTGAGTCATGAATATGATGACTTCTGAGGTAAGAGAATGGGATGTAGCGAGGTTTTAAGTATTGATCAATAATGATATAACACTGTGAAGTATGGACATGCGAAATTTAGCTATGTTTTGGATACGTATCATATATGATTTTTGCATGACGCATGCCATAAATGTACCGTACATGGATCTGGTATATCCAACTCTAGTCAACATGCAACATCCTTGTCTGGCATATGGTCAATGCAAAACGTCTTTGTCCACCTCATGCTCAATGTAAAGCATGCAGAAACACTGTAAGTTTGCTTCATATTATTTTATACAAAATCTTTTAGGTTCGTTTATTTTGGTAGACATCTAGATATAATTCTAGTGGTCACATTTCTTTTTGTACCTACTAATCACATTGAGCTCTTCATGTATGGCTATAGAAGCCTAAAAGCAGGGAAAAAACTTAAAGATTAATTAAACAATTTTTATTATTTGAATTAGAAAAATTTTACGGTTTGGGATATTCTTACTCTTACTGGATTAAGTACCGTGATAATGTAACTGAATTAATGAATATGCTTGCGTTTTTTTTTATAAGTGAATATCTTATAATAATAGTTTACTAGTTGATATTTTTGTCTTTTCACACACATGCAAACATGCGCGCACGCCCACGCGCGCGCACACACACATTATATATATATATATATATATATATATATATATATATATATATATATATATATATATATATATATATATATATCTGAGCAAATGGGAAATTCACCGACGGTAAAAGAAGTTCCTTCACTGTTACTTAGGTGGCCCAATAAAATTATTACATGTGCCACTCAAATGGTGGTTAAGCGAGTTCTTTTATTTGTTACCTTGAATGGCGTCGCGTGTAATAATTTTATGGGTTAATTACAGTTAGACCCCCTGTAGTATTGGGAGTGTGTCACTTAACACCCCTGAAGTTTGAAACTCTCAAAAAACCCTCTAGACATACTAATGGTGTTAACTGAACGTTAATTAGCTAGGCACGTACTATGCACGTGTTAGAAAATGTCAAAAATACCCCCAGTAAGACAGAACAAAAATCAGGGCTCTTTCTCAGCTGCCTCCCTCACCCCCTCTCTCTCTCTGTCGCCATCACTCTCTCACCCGCCTTCCTTCCCCTCTCTCTCTCTCTCACCCGCCTCCCTCCCACCCCCCCTCCTCGCCGAAAAGTCCCCGCCTCCCTCTCACCCGCCTCCCTTTCCCTCTCTCTCTCACCCGCCTCCCTCCCCCCCTCTCTCTCTCGCCGGCAGCTCCCCGCCTCCCTCCCTCCTCTCTCTCTCGCCGGCAGCTCCCCGCCTCCCTCCCCCCCTCTCCCTCTCTCTCGTCGGCAGCTCCCCCCCCTCCTTCTAGCCGGCAGCTCCCCCCCTCCCTCCCCCCTCTCTCGCCGGCAGCTCCCCCCCCCCCCTCTCACTCGCCTCCCTCCCCCCTCTCTCACCGGCAGATGATTTTCTATTTCTACAGCTAACAGAATGCGAGTTTGGAACAAGGGTGTCGATTCTGATAGCTTCCACCCTTGTTTCCGCAACCATGAGATGCGAATGAGGCTAAGGTGCTGTCCCCTCTCCAAGCGCGCGTGCACATTGAAACATCCATTGCACATTGACATTCAAATACAACAAAGTCACGGTTATTTACATGGCTTACTTTTGAACTGAAATCAAAATATTTTTTGCTATTTCTAGTAATGGAGAACCAGAAAAACCACTGCTAGTTCATGTCGGGCGATTGGGAGTAGAGAAGAGCCTGGATTTCCTCAAAAAGTGAGTTCCAAAGTGCTTCATAATCGAAACTTGGCATCTTTAAATCAATATTTTGTTGGATAAGATTTTCCGTTGTGTCGACTTTTTTATCACCTGTCAGCCGGCAGCTTTTGTCATCTGAAATGTGTCTCTGCAGGGTTTCATCCATTGACAATCTTTCTGCTTGCACAGGAGCGATCTGGAAAAGATGTTTGCGGGCATGCCTGTAGTGTTTACAGGAATGCTGCAAGGGGAGGAGCTTTCTCAAGCCTATGCCAGCAGTGACCTTGGTGATGCCTTCAGAATCAGAGACCCTCGGGCAGGTCGTGATGGAGGCCATGTCATCGGGGATTCTTGTAGTGGCAGCCATGCTGGGGGGATACCTGAAATCATTCCAGAGGATCAGGAAGGAAAGACCAGCTTTCTGTTCACTCCTGGAGACCTTGATGACTGCATGCACGAGATCGAGCAGCTGCTGTCGGATCAGGATTTCAGGGTGGCCATGGGCGAGGCTGCAAGGGAGGAGATGGAGAAACACGACTGGAGAGCCGCCACAAGGACAATACGCAACGAATATTATAGTGATGCTATCTCGCAGTGGCGGAAGAAGAGAGCACGGGAGCTTAGTCCTCTACAGTGGTTAGCCGAAAGGATGTTTTAGTTCACAGCGGGCAATAACCTACAGGAATGTGTAGGCAGCTTATGGGTGATATTGCCAGCAGGTGTGGGTGAGTGGATAGTTGTGAGGGTAAAATAGGAAATTCAGGGCCATGAGTGCACTTTAGAGTTAAAATAGAGTGACAATAACAAACTCTCTCTAACAGTGTTAAAAATCTAGGGGGTTTTTTGAGAGTTTCAAACTTCAGGAGTGTTAAGTAACACAACCCAATACTACAGGGGGTCTGACTGTAATTAACCCTAATTTTATTGGGTCATCTAAGTGGCGGTGAAAGAACTCCCTTCACCGCAGGTGAATTTCCCGCTTTATATATATATATATATATATATATATATATATATATATATCACTGTTCTAAAAGACGCCATAGGCGTTTGCGCCACTGAAACGCATAGAAGAAGAAGAAAGCGCCCAATTATGCGGACAAACGGGTTATCGGGTTTCGAACGTTAAAAATTCGCCCCACCCGCATCCAAAACCCGACCCGTACCCGGAACACATTACTTATTTCCCTTCCTCTTCCCAAATTCTCTCGAATCGCTTCCGAGCGGAGCGGAAAAAAAAAACCCTAAATCTCTAATCGCCCTTTCCCCCCTCCAATCTCATCGGCAACCCGACGACAACTTCTCCGGCGGCTGCAGTCTTCAAGGCTAGCTCTCCGGCGGCGACAACAGCGCAGGAAATTTTTTCCTTTTTTTCAGTTAAGAGAATTTTTGATTTCTTTAGGGTTTTGATTTTTTTTGGGGGGGATTATTCCTCTTGAACATTATCGTTAATTATTTTCTCTTCTTCGAATCGAAACTCCTGAACTCTCAAGTCCCGAATCCAGCGGAAAAAAATCCTAATTTTTCGATCACCCCTTCTCCCCTCCGATCTCACCGGTGACCCGACGACAACTCCTCCGGCAGCTACGGTCCTCAAGGCGAGCTCTTCGGTGGCAACGACAGCGCAGGTAATTTTTTTTCGTTTTTTTCTCAGTTACGATTTTGGATTATTTTAGGGTTTTGATTTTGTTTTTTTTGGGTATTATCCCTCTTGAACATTTTTGATAATTTTTTGAGTAAAATGAGTTGATTTTAGAGTTGAATTCTTTGGTGAAAGAAAATATTCGGAAAAATTAGGGCTAGGGTTTTATTCGGAAAATTAGGACTGCTTGCAGGTTGTTGTAGAGTTTTGTTTATGGGTGAAGTGTTATTTGTTACTGGTTACTAGAAAATTAGGAGTTACTTGTAGATTTTTTTTGTTAGTATTTTTACTGGTTGCTGGTTTGCTGCAGAGTTCTGATAAAAAACATAAAATGCTTAAGCATTGGTTGATGAAGATTTTTTTGTTACTATTTGATTTGTAGAGTTTTTTTGTTACTATTTGTAGAGTTTTTTGTTACTACTTGATTTGTAGAGTTTTTTTGTTACTATTTGTAGAGTTTTTTGTTACTATTTTGTTATTATTTTTACTGGTAGCTGTAGAGTTCTTCATTTTACAAATTAATGACTTATTTGTAGAGTTTAAACTCCTCTTTAGTTTTTAATAAAATCTGCAGAGTTCTTCATACTACATAATTTCTTATGTAGAGCCAAGTTATATTCATTTTATATACTTACGGTTATTATTTATAATTTTTAAGAGTTTTATAGCACTTAATATATCCATTTTTTATAATTATTATATTAATATATATTAAAATATTATTATTCCGCATAATTCCGCGTAATCCGCATAATCGGCGCGTAATCCGATTATGCATTATGTGGTCCAGGACTGCACGCATACTGAAAACGCATTTTAGAACATTGATATATATATATATATATATATATATATATATATATATATATATATATATATATATATATATTATTTGCCATATGCGGTGTATGTATCCGTATTGTATGTATGTCTCGTATCTATGTCCGTGCTTCAAAGCTTATGTATATTGTATTGGAATTTGTGGTTCCCATAATGATATACATTATAAACCCCATTATTTAAAAATTAATATTGTCTGTGTAACGATATGATATGTTTAATAGTGTGCCCATTCTGATACTGTAACCATTGACCAATACCGATTAAGATATTTTAAACCTAGGGTGTTTTTCCTACCTCTCAAATATTATTGAGCCTTTATGATAATGTCACTCATGTTCTTTAACCTCAAAGATAAAGTGTGTGGGCTTAGGACCTACATTATTCTCCTTTGCAGTATCTTTTTTTTTTTATTGGTGAGAGGATCCCAAAAATGTATTTCCACTTAAGTGAGATACACATATAAAATTTCGTTGCATTACATTTATTTTTTATTCTTTCCCGTGACTAAACCTTAAACATGGTAAGAAATGTGGAGTTTGTGGGTAACCTCTCAATTTACGAAATATATATTGTTTGGATGATTTTACCCTTTGAAACTATCAGGAGAGCTTGTTGAAATAGAGATTTTATTTCTTATGTGTCTAGTATGCTTGATATTATAATACTCCAAATTATGCCTTGAAAGTTTTGGCGATATATCTTATTTATAAATAAGGCATTTACTGACGGATACCCCAAAAACAGAGGCCTTTAATAATAATGAATCGCGCAATTATGATACACAACAAAAAGGATCTGATCATACTATAATCTGTTTTATTACATAATATTATCCAGAATACATTACTAAAAAAAGGAATTCAACTATAGATATTTACAATTAGGATTGAACAACCCATTTTGACTCCGACTAACTCTGATTAGAATCGGTAGGAGTTAGTTCGGAGTTCAAAGACTGAATGCGGTTGTAGTCATATATATAAAAGGATTAGTGTTGGAGGCGGTCGGATTCCGACTCCGATTATCTTTCTCATGAACCAGTCATCTTATGTCAAGTAGAAGAGAATCTCACTCTTCCTAGGTGACAACAACTTTCTCAATGCATCGTTCTTGCAAATGGCCATCACATAATTTGCTGGATCCACATCAAACAACTTCTTCAAGTGCCTAGAGACAATTCCAAATTCACAATCAAAATCCTACCATTCATAAGAACAAATGAATCCTAAAAAGTAAAAAAATTCCAACACAATTATAGTAAAAGAAAAATCATACCTAAAAACCATATGGCAGTAGTCCTTCCATCGAACTTCGCCGACTGATGAGGCGGCATAACCTTTGACCTCTTGGCCTGGGGGGGGGGGGGGGGGGGGGGGGGGGCTATTTTGTTTAATGTTTCTTTCTAGGATCGAAATTCTCGGCCCTCATATAGGTCAACTATGGAGTACCGAAAGAAATGCAAACCACAAAATTCAGCAAAATAACACTCATAAACAAAGAAAACCAATAAACAATCAATCAAACCTCTGATGCCCAGCTAAAGATTTAGCATAAACATTACACGATTGGAGATGGTCGGCAATTCAGAAACTACTTGAGAGGTGAGAAGTGCGCCTATGTGGTCAAACTTGATGTTCACACCCTTAACAAATTTAGGCTGTTGGCAATGAGAGTTAAGATCAAGATCAAGATATGCTGGTGGCCTTCTAAGTGTTCGTCGCAAACTTCTTACTTTTTTCCATTGAATACAACTTGATTACAAAGAAAGAGAACAAAAGAAAAACAAACGAGAGAATTTATAAATTTATTACTCTCTTTTACAATGAAAAGTGGGCTCTATATAGCGATGAGATCTATCAAGTAGCTCATTTTGACGATCTGACGTGGAAGTCTTCTTTCTTGATGAAGAAAATGGCCGACCCTCGATCTTCCCTGCTGGTCTTCGCGAATTCAAGACTCTCACGCGTAACTCGAATTCTCTAAAGATGCAAAAAGCTCCGGAAAAGATCCCCTGGAGCTTCCTCAAGAGGGTATTTATAGCCTTGAGTCAATATAAGAGTTTCCAATCAAATAGAATTGGAAGGTAGTTGTATTCATTAAGGATTCTAATCAAATATCTTAATTTTGATTTAAATATCTTGAATATGAATTCTGATTGGACTCAATTTGGGTATTGGATAAGCCCAAATCAATTTAGAATTCTAATGAAATCTGCTCACGCGGAGTTAACGCAGAGCCTAGAATAATCAGAACGCGGAGGTATGAATTAACTCCGCATTTTACTCAAACGTGAAGCTAAATAGCCAAAACGCGGAGCTACGGAATTAGCTCCGTGTTCTATGTGGTTATTTCTTTTTCACTGATTTTTGGAAATTTTACCACCAACACCAAGTGGATCATGGCGATAGTTACGAGGAAGAGTTATCATGTGGGGCTCAAGTTTGAAGGAGTTGGGATTGGAAAAAGATTGGAAATTGGTAGGTAAAGGAGAGGGCAGGTGAGGGTAGTGTTTTAAATATCGGCCGCAATATCGATATTGCGACTAATACTGAATTTTGAAACACAAAACATAATGATATAAGAAGTTTCATAGCATTTTTTGAAAAATAGCAACACAATATCGGATTGGATCCGATATTACGGCCGCTAATTGGATGCAAAGTAGCGGCCACTATATTTTTCTTTAGCTTTAATTTTTGCTTTGTTTTTTATGCTATGGATAAAAAGTCAGATATTTTTTGTGTCAATTTGAAATTATGGTTATAACTTTATTGAAAACTTTTTCTTGCAATGTGACATCAAAATCAAAATTGTGAATTAGAAAAAATAATTTTTTTATTTTTAATTTAAAATTTTGAATAAGACGGGCCAAAAGTTGACCCGTGGACGCGTTCATTTCCACCCCTCTCCACGGCGTTGTCTTCAACACTTGGGCATATGGAGGTAATTTAGGGATTAGACTTGATAAAAATTAATTTGAGTACATAGGTAATAAAACATGGAAATGAAAACATAATACGAAAGAGAAACTTTAAATAAAAAATAGCGATGGTACAACTAAACAAATGATTACAAGGGTTTATTATAAGGCTAGGTTGTTGTTAAATTGGCAAGGCATAGTATGATTGGTGAATTTATTAATTACGCTCTTTATTTAGAAATGACTGATAGATGAAATACACCGTGTTCTAGAAATCTATCGTATATATCCGGTACTATGGCAGAGACACTCTCTCTCTTGAGTCGGTTACACTGCTAGGTGTATTTGTCCAAGTATATCCGGGAGCACTGACAAGACGTCGACCTCCCTTGAGCTAATCACATTGCTAAGCGTAACAAGAGCGATGGTATCAACACTCATCGGGATATACATCCTAAATATTACAGAACTTCCACAACACATGTCTCCATCATTTAGTTTTCGCATATCCTAGTTGTTTTTAAGTATAATCGACCATGTAAGAACTAGTTACAAACGAATGAGATTTTACAAAATCGATATCAGAAATATATGACAAGTTTACTCTTGCATGAATAAAAGTCATCATGATTTCTAGTATTTGGACATCATGATTTCTAGTATTTGGACAAGAGTTTAGTAATTTAATAATATTTTAGTCAAGCCAGCACTGCCAAGTAAAGGTTCACAAGCGATCGGTAGGAATAAACACTGTCAGCGGGTTTAAGTAGAGTCGACAAGATAATAGGGTCTATGGAGATAAGTAATATTGACGGAGAAAAGTAGTGTTGGCAAGCATACAACAGAGATAGATAGCGTCAATGTAGATAAGTGTATCGGTGAGGATGGATAGCGTTGGCATAGAAAATAGTATTAGTGACATAAATTAAACCCAGAAAATTTGGTGATATAACCCATTTATGGGTAGGCGTTACCAACATGTATAATTTGGAGCATTATAAATGTATTTAACGATCTACTTTGCCAGGTCAAGAATCTACTTCACCTGGTTGGGACAACGGAACCTATGTTCAAATATTTATAATGCGGTTTTGCATGACTTAGATGGTGAAGTAAAGGTGATACATTGATTAATACTCATTAGGATTTATGTAAGTAGACGGATTAGGGAAGTGTTCTTGTTCCCTTTTAATTTGAAAGCAATTAAAATTTTTATTTGATGGCTCTAGCTAATTTAGGAAAATTATAGGTCTATTTGAAATTTATGGTCTAGATATGAAATCCTACTTTTAGGTTTTTACTGACACGAAAAGGACTGGACCTAAATTATTCTAGCTTATGAATATAAAACTCATTGAATGTTTAATCTTGAAACTATAATACTAAAACTTAATCTAATATTATCATGATACTTGAAATTGAGGTTTTAAGTAAGAAAATGCCAAATGAATGGAGGAATTGGTGTGAGGTGGTTAACTGATATTTTTAATAAGATTTGACAAACTAAGAAAATGTCAAATGAATGGAGGAAGAGTACTTTAGTAACTCTGTATAAGAATAAGAGTGATATTCATAGTTATTCTAACTATCGGGGAATAAAACTCATGTGTCACACTATGAAGGTTTGGGAAAGGGTAATTGAATATAGATTGCGACAAACTGTTAAAATATCGGAGAACCAGTTTGGATTTATACCGGGGCGATCGACGACAGAAACTATTCATTTACTTCGTCAACTTATAGAGCAATTCCGATAGAGAAATAGAGATTTGCATATGGTATTCATTGACTTAGAGAAAACCTATGATAAGGTACCACGAGAGATATTTTGGTGGACATTGATGGAGAAAAAAGTTCCCATCAAGTATATCGATATAATTAAGAAAATGTATGATGGAGTAGTAGCCAATGTCAGAACATGTGCTAGTTTAATAAGTGATTTTTATATCACAACATTAAAAATCTGCATTGAGGCCATTCTTATTTGCTATAGTGATGGATGAGCTTACTAGAACTATTCAGGATGGTATACCTTGGTGTATACTATTTGTTGATGATATTGTCTTAGTTGATGAGACAAGAGCATGGGTAAATGCTAAGTTAGAGTTATGGAGGTACACATTAGAGTATATGAAGTGTAAATTTAGTAAACGGCAGACCATATACTATAATGTTGTAAAACTGGATGGGTAAGAGATACAAATGAGCAGTCAGTTTAGGTATTTGGGTTCTATTATTCAGAATAATGGAGAGATCGGTAATGATATTAACCATAAAATACAAGCTGGCTGGTTGAAATGGAAGAGAGCAACGAGAGTTTTATGCGACCGTAACATTCTGTTAAGATTGAAGGGAAAACGATCTCTTTTTTCTATCTCGGCTTCGATCGTTGAACGTCTATTTCTATTCGGCCTCCCTAAAAACCAGTTTCGAGAACTAAACTAAAATAGAATGTCTATATAAAAAACAAAAAAAATGAAATGTGTTAGGGCTATACGGACTCGAACCGTAGACCTTCTCGGTAAAATAGATCAAACTGATTATTATCAAAATGATCTGCTAGTAGGCCAACTTTATTATATGGTACGGAATGTTGGGCTATAAAGAAATATTATTCACAGAATATAAGTGTAGAAAAGATGCACATGCTCCGCTGGATATGCGGCAACACTAGGAGAGATAAAATGAGAAATGAAAATATTCGTGTTAAGATAGGTGTAGCTCCCATCGATGAGAAGATACGAGAAAATTGCTTACGATGGTTTGGTCATATACAACGTAGGTCTACAAATACACCAGTTGGACGAGAGGAGTTTATCAATGTAGGACAAGTTAAAAGAACGAAGGGAAGATCGAAGAAAATATGGATGAAGGTGATACGAAAAGATATGAATTCTAGAGGTTTAAATGAGGAGATATCACTTGATAGAAATGAATGGAGAATGACTATCAAAGTGATCAATCCGACGTGATTCTTTTTTTGGTTCATATAGCCTAGCATAAATACTTGGGATAAAAGGCTTAGTTGTTGTTGTTGTCGTACTTGAAATTGAGGTTTTAAATCAATATGTGCCTCTGAATGTCATATCAGATTTGAGGTATCTGATTCGATATCGATACCATAATATCGTAATTTTGTCGATATTTCGATATCACTTATATAATACATTTGATATTGCCAATTTCCCATATGATAAACCATCAGACAATACTAGAACAATTCGTTCATCAAAAAAATAATGATATGGTCTGAGATTTTTAAACCTTGCTCTAAATAAAATTCATCGGATTTAGAAACTTGATTGACACTCAAATCATAATCCTTTAACACTATTACTTTTAGAACCCCTTCTACCATATGAAACAAATAATACAATTAAGTGGATTATAGCTCTCTTAGATAATAATAAAATTAAAATCAGAATATTTGTGGAGTATCTTTTTTAATACTCATTACAAATGCACCGAACAGATGAGGATCAGAAGGTTCTAGTTCGAAACGAAAAAAATTAAAGAAAGAGGAAAAATTTATTTTTATAGATTATATAATGATAGTTTTACTCAAAATCTGGGAGATTTTACTATTTAGTGTGAGGATATAAATCGTTGTTTTATGCACATAATTAAAAAATCTGAAGTAAAAGATGCTCTTTAATCAAGAAAAGTTGTTGGTTCAGATGAGATTTCTATAAAGATATGGAGATATTTAGGAGAGATGGGTATGAGGTGGTTGACAGATCTTTTTAACAAAATTTGACAAACTAAGAAAATATCAAATGAATGGAGAAAGAGTACCCTAGTACATTTGTGTAAAAATAAGAGTGATATTCAGAGTTATTTTAATTATCATAGAATAAAACTCATGTGTCACACTATGAAGCTTTGGAAAAGAGTAATTGAATATAGATTTAGACAAACTCTTAAAATATCAGAGAACCAGTTTGGATTCATGCCTAGGATCGACGATAGAAGCTATTCATTTATTTTGTCAATTTATAGAGCGATTCCGAGAGAGAAATAAAGATTTGTATATGGTATTTATTGACCTTGAGAAAGTCTATGATATGGTACTACGAGAAATGCTTTGGTGGACATTGATGAATAAAAGAGTCCCCATCAAGTATATTGACATACTTAAGGACATGTATGATAGAATAGTGACCAATATCAGAACATATGGTGGCCTAACAAGTAATTTTATATCATAATAGGATTGCATCAAGGATCTGTATTGGGCCCGTTCTTATTTTCTATAGTGATAGATAAGCTTATTAGAGCTATTCATGATGAAATACCTTGGTGTATGTTATTTGCTGATAATATTGTCTTAGTTGATGAGACAAGAGCTGGGGTGAATGATACGTTGGAGTTATAGAGGCACACATTAGAATTTAAAGGTTTTAAATTGAGTAAGTTTAAAACAGGGTATATGGAGTGTGAATTTAGTAAACGACGGACCCCTAGACTATAGTGCTGTAATACTAGATGGGTAACAAATACAAATGAGCAGCCAGTTTAGGTATTTGGGTTTTATTATTTAGAATGATGGAGAGATCAATAATAATGTCAACTATATAATACAAGATGGCCGGTGGAAATGGAGGAGTGTAATGGGAGTTTTATGCAACTGTAATATTCCATTAAAGCTAAAGGAAAAATTTCATATGACTGCTATTAGGCCAGCTTTATTATATGGTACAGAATGTTGGACTACAAAGAAATATCATTCACAGAAGATAAATGAAACAGCGATGTGCATGCTTCGTTGGATATGCGACAATACCAGGAAAGATAAAGTGAGAGATGAAGATATTCGTGTTAAGTTAGGTGTAGCCCCCCATCGATGAGACGATGCGAAAAAATGGTTTAGTCATGTGCAACGTAGATTTACAAATGCACTAGTTCGACGAGAGGAGCTTATCAACATAGGACAAGTTAAAAGAGCGAAGTGAAGACTGAAAAAAGTATGGATGGAGGTGATACAAAAAGATATGGATTTTGGAGGTTTAAATGAGGAGATATTACTTTATAGGAGTGAATGGAGAAGGATTATCATTGTGATCGATCTGGTGTGATTCTCATTTGGTTCATGTAACCTATCCCAAGTACTTAGGATAAAAGGTTTAGTTGTTGTTGTTGGTGTATTACAAATGCACCGAACACCCGTAATCCTTGTAAATCACCACTTGTTCTGCTATGGCATCAGCAGTGACTCATTATCCAAATCAAAGAAATGCGATAGGATCTTCCTGGGCATTACTTAGGCTCAGGAGAGAGTGGTAATCTACTCTTTAGCTGGTGCCAAGAGCAGATCCATGTGGGGGCCTGCCCGGGCATGTGGCCCCTGTATCTTCTTGATTCAATTTTTTTTTTTTTCGTCAACCTGGTCAACATACTCCTAATTCTATGGGCTTGAACATTCAAGATAGTCTGGTGATGTTGAGATCAAAATTGACTTACCATGATTTTAAAGGACTTCTGATTGAAAGTGTAAAATTTTAATCAACTATGGGGACATAGTGTCTGCTTTGGAACATTATTTGACGTCGAGAGAACTTTTCAAGCTATTAGATACATTTAAGTCCAATTAGGAAATTAGTTGACTTGAAGATAACGCGCAAGCTTGTACTAGATTTCGATGCAGTTTAGGAACATAGTGATCTATTTTGGAACTTGCATGACTTGGGAATATATCTAGTTCGTAACAAATTCTGAACTAGGTTAGGAGCATAATGTTTGTCAAGTCAGGGTCATTTTTTAGGATAACAACCAGGGACAGGGAGCCTTCACGGAGAAACGCCTGGATTTGCATGAATTTCAAGCTGAATCTCATATGTGCTTCAAAGGTTTACGTATTAAATAAAACTGATACAAGCATATTTATTTTAGCTTGTAATCTTCACTAACTCCATAAAATCATAATTCAGTGGTCCATATTAATTATTAAATAAATGCAAGATGTTATGAAACCAAGGTTTTAAATATTGGCCAACACCAATATATATCATGTATTATCACATTAGATTTTGAAGTACTTGATATATGATATATTGTGGTTCGATATTTTTGATATTGTCGATATGATATGCCTGATGTTACTGATTTTGATAATATTATTAATCCGCCAATACCGATACCGATACCGAGACATTTATAGGAAACATTCTCCATACAAAGACTTACTGGGTATTTCTCTATTCAGGTCAAACTGATGTTCCTGGTCCAAATTAATTAGTGTGATTTTGGTTATTATTTATTAATATACTTCATTTCAGTGTTACATGTCCCTTCCAACCATTCATAACATTGCTCCTCCACTATCAAATGGATTGGAGGGATTCAATCAGTAATATTAGATTCATTATGTCACTTTGAAGTGTATATCCATGTTATTATCTGAATATACTGTTCCATTAGCAATAAATATAGTATTGCTTGTAATGGGACTTTACGGTAACTCATTTTTGCATCTTTTTGTCAAGGAATAGAGATGTTGCAGGCGTTACACAGGAATCTGAAAAGCCAAAGCTGCCACCTCCTCCTCCCAGTCTGCTTCGGCATAATATTCCCGTAAGAATTATACTCCTTGACCTTGTACTTGCATAGAGTTCTTGTTACTGTTTCTTGTTTACTTTTCCTCCATGATTCTTATATTGACAGTTTATTTATGAAATAATCACTTCCATTACTTGAGCATTCTCCTTACTAACATTTTGTAGTCACTTCAAAATTTATAAGACTCCAAATCAGCACCTGCTGGAGCCAGGACCACCCAATATGAAGCTTCCAGATAGGGTATGCACTTGGATCATAACCATTCAAAGGACCACTGTCCCAGCCCATGGGTTCTACTTGTGAGTGATGACTGATGAATTGTAGTTTGCAGTAGATGTGAAAATTTTACGAAGAACATAAACCAGCATTCCTCATTTCAGTGATTTCTTATTTGAGCTCGAATCTTGATAACTGATGCTCAGAAATGTACCCTTCTCTACTCTAAAAGAAACTGCAGGCTGGCATCCCAGTGATTTTACTTTTCTGTCTTCTGTTTGGAGACTTCAGTTTTTTTTCCTTCAATAAGAGATGTATCGGATCATGAGCAAGAACCATGTGACATTAAAGAAAGCCTATGTATTTAACAATTTGTATAATAACCTGAATGATGTATTCACGTGATCTTCATTCAAGCGAAATAGTGGTGATCATACTTGCTATTTTAATTTCACTAGACTGCATCAGAATTTTTGCATAACAAATTCACAAGTTGCTTTTGTAGAGAGCAATAGGGCAGTTTTACATATGGGTGATGCAAATAATACTACAACAACTAAGTTTTTTAGGGCAAGCTTTTTATCGGACATACTTGGAGTAGGTCTACATGAATTAAAAAAAAAATAAAAAAAATCTGTTGGATCAGTCATCCTTCTCCACTCATGCCTAATTTTCATTTAACCTTCTAGTATCCATATGTTTTTTTGTATTACTCCCATCCCTTTTTCTTTGTTAGCGTACTTTTTTCATTTGTTTTGAGTTGTTAAGCTCTATTGCTATTTTAATTTGTCCTATTTTTATATTTCTATAAAGGTGTTTTTACACATATGTCCCTTATTTTATCTTTAAAAATTTAATTTTAGCTCCTGAAATCTTTATTTTTTTATTTTAATCCCCAAAACTTTTAAGTTACCTCCGTTAGGCTAGTTAAATTTTTCATCCGAATTTCCCATTATACCTTTCCTTTCCTTTTCTCTTCCTCTTTTTATTGGATTTCTCTTTCCATTCTTCTCATCTCTCTTTTTTCCTTCCCAGTTAATCTCTCTCTCTTTTCTCTTTTTTTTTTCCTAACCCTATATCTCTCATCTTATGAAGTATGGCTTCTTCAATTAGGAAGTTCTCTATAAATCCAAGTCTTTTTGGGATGATAATGGGGAGCTTTGTGGTTGTGAAGTTTCGATTCGGATGTGGACATGCAGGCAAGGTCCGAACCGGGATTTGGATTTCTAGAGTTGCGCTGTATATAAGGAGCAAAACAATTCAGGTTGTAGACACTTCAAGTGGGTAGAAGATGCCAAGAATCAAGGATTTCGTTTGAGGAAGATAAAAGATCATCTTGTGATTATAGAGAAGAAAATGGATGAGATAATGAAATTGGTGAAGATCATTGGTGTGATGATTGTAATTTGTGTTGTAATAAAAATTTTCGTGTAGTTCTTTATTATTTCTGTAATTGTTATGAGTTTTAATCAAGTTTTAATGTGAATTACTTTTCTCTCCACTCTCTCTCTCTCTCTCTCTAATACTAACTGAGAAGTAACTTAGAATAAGTTCTCAGTTCTGGAATTGTTTCAGAACTGAGAACTTGTTCTCAGTTATGGACTGAGAATTGTTTCTAACTGAGAATAGTTCTCAGTCATTACTGAGAACTTGTTCTTAGTCCATGAGCTCATTCTGTCCCTGCGAAATACACATATCTAATTTGACAAAATATTGAACAAAATTTAACATTAATTTAACACACATATCTAATTTGACAAATGCATCCATATCACAAAAGATTTTGAACACGTTGTTCAAACCATTATATATGCAATAAGCTCAAGATATATATAATGTATCAAGAAGCTCAACAACAAGTCGTTCAAATCATAAAACATACGAATTACAATAATGCATCAAGAAGTTGTTCACAACAGAGCTCATTATATAAATTTTCATATGACAACACAGTTTCGAGATCAAATTGTTCAAATATCTTCACATTATTGTTTTTTCTGGGTCACATCTTCCTTATTTTGCTTCTTGAGGAGTTGTTTGCAACTGCTGCTTTTAGAATGGTGGAGTAGAACTTCTTTTAATCTGTGAAACGAACGTTTGGCATCTCCCTATGCATGTGGCTATGCATGTGGCTATGCATGTGCAGTGACTTGGTGTGCACCCCTTCCTCTGATAGGATTTCCTTTGCTTTTCTCTATGTGGGTTGTCTCATGTAGTAAAACATACAATCACGTAACATATTGTATAATTCGAAAGCACAAGTATATAAAGTCTATGCTATGTGATACTTAAACCTTAGAGAAGCAGGAATAGATGGTATCGACTCTCTTTGAACTCCTTGGAAATGACCCCTACCCCTAATAGGTCCGACTCTCATTTTTTTTTTTTTTTTTTTTTTTTTTACGCTGTACTACAGGAACATGTTGCAACATTGTTAGGGACATGTACAAGCAATAATAACATAATCATAACTTATAAACTCTAATTTTCTTTTACGTATCATACCGTGAAGGAAGAGTATTCTAATTTATCATCCAATTTAGTCGTAATTTTCTTGTAAGTGATATGGCCCAGTTCTAGTATTTACTAACCAAAGATGGCTTTATCAAATTTGAACAGTCCTCCGCTAGTCGCGTGGAATTAATGAGTTCTTCATCACCTTCAGCGTGCATATGTGAAGCTTATTCATAATTTGAATTTGTTGTATTATTTGATCTCTGCGTGTGCACCTAAAGTTGCCATAAATAAAGGATATTAGCCTATCAGGCAGTACAACTCATGTTTGCTTGATTATGTGTTTAAGGTAACAATCTATTAGCAATATAGCATATCATGAGCCTAAGACTAAAAGTAGAGTTAATCAAACGTCTAGAAGACAACCTTATCGCTTATCAGGTCCACTGGAAGTGAGACATGGCATGCATTCAACATGTATTCAACACCATAGGGAACATTTTATATTAAACAGGAAATTTATATAAGAACAATATATTTAGCCATTGAAATCCAATATAACAGTTGAGATTGGTTCCACAGGAATGTAAACTTAAACCGTTCGAATCCAAAATCATGCTACTAACATTCATGGGCACCTGGCCAAAAGATAATTTTTAAATTAATAAAAGCCAAGACAGGAACAAAGGCACAAAGGATCTCAAGATTTACACCACATTCATATTTACAACAAAAATAGATTAGGTGAACAACATATCATAACTTCAAACTGTAGTCAAATGATTTGAGAACATTTTTCCCTCTTAATCCTCATTGTCTTGTGCCTAGTTCTAAGCTAGAAATTGTCAGTATTTAATATCATTCATACATGTGCCCAGATATGATTTAGGACACCTGTTAATTTGATTTCACTATAATGGCAATCATCATTCTATTTACCAGCTAGCTATGGATCCTCAATAATCAATCAATTAACAATAATCAATTAATTAACAGTAACCCTATCTTCAAAAACCGCCGGTGAACAGTCATGCCCTACTCAATAATCCAAAATTAGATATCTAAACCAAAAATCTTAACTTCACTTATCTTGTAAAATCCTAACTTCAAAAACCGTCGGTGGTTGTGGCTGGCCTCGTCAAACTCCACGATGTTGGCAGTGAAAATTTCCAAGTAAAATGGGATTTTCAACAACAGAACGCGGAGCTAACTCTGAAGCTCCGCGCTTGGCTATCTTAGCCCCGCGTATGAGTAAAATGCGGAGCTATTCAATAACTCCGCGTTCTGATTTCTTAGCTCCGCTTTTGATGCGATTAGCTCCGCGTGAGCAGATAACCATTATCATAAACTGATTGAGATTAAAATTTGGACTTATCCAATACCCAAATTGAGTCCAATCAGAATTCTGAATCAAGAGATTAAATCAAGAGATTTAAATCAAAACTAAAATATTTGATTGGGATCCTTGATGAATACAAATTCTATTTAAATAGAAACTCTCATATCATCCTAAGGCTATAAATACCCTTTTGAGGAAGCCCTATGGATCTGAAAGATCATCTTTTTGGCATCTTGGAGAATTCGAGTTACGCATAGAGCCTTGAATTCGTGAAGACCAGAGAAGATCAAGATCCAAGTCGGCCGCCATCTTCAAGAGAGAAGATCATCATCGTCAGATCGTCAAAAAGAACTATTAGTTAGATCCCATCGCTACGAAATCCCACGTTTTTATTATAAAAGAGAGCGATAGATTATAAATCCTCTCGTTTGTTCTTTTCTTGTTTACTTCCATTGTAATCTAAGTTGTATTTAATGGAAGGAAAGCAAATTTTTGCTGCGAACAAACTGGCGACCACAGTGGGAGACATCTCTTTCACTAAAGAAGAGATCGTGGCGCAATCTGACGTTGAGAGGATCAGATCTGACGTGAACATGCTGGTCGTAGAGATCGACCAGCAGAAGTACGAGAAGTATCTCTCCTTTGAATCAGGTAACCTGACTGAAACGCGACGCTATCGTCGCGTGTGCTCCAATACCCGAAGATCGGGTAATCGGGTATCCACCGATAAACGGGGACTCTTGGAGACCGCAGTCATAGAGCCGTTGTTTGGGCAGGAAAACCTAGCAGAGGATGGCCTCTTTACTGTCGAAGAAAACTTGGGAACTTAATTGATCAGAACCCAACTTCGAAATAGAAATCGGAGAGCTAGGCGAAAGGCTCTCAAAGCCCGCATTGAACGCGAGGCTAACTTCACAAAACGCGAGGCTATGGTCCCTTTCAAACTGACTCGCGTTAATTGCAAGACCAGCCAATATCGTGATAAACGTGAAGCTAAGACTTGCGATAAAAGCAAGATTTCTAACACTCGCGTTAATCGCGAGGATAAAATTTCCTTAGAGCCAGTATATGATTCTCCACGTGAGGCTACTACTGAGCTTAGCGATAAACGCGAAGCCAGTACAACTTGCGATAAACGCAAGATTTCTAACACTTGCATTAATCGCGAGGATAAAATTTCCTTAGAGCCAGCGTGTGATTCTCCACACGAGCCTATTACTGAGCTTAGCGATAAACGCGAAACCAGTACAACTTGCGATAATCGCAAGACTCCTCAGCTCCGCGTAAATCACGAAGATGATTGGCAAATTTGCGTTAATCGCAAAAATCGTGCTAAACGCGAAGTTATGACTTGTGTTAATCGTAAGAGTAAGCCAGCGTACAAGAATTTTCTTCCACGTGGGGCTAAAATTCCAAAAGATAAAGTTCTGTAAAGACGTCAAGCCAGTGTAAAATGCGAGGCTAGCGTAAAACGTGAGGCTAGCGTATCCAAACGCGAGGCTATTTCTCTCCCCCACGTGTCCAAACGCGAGGCTATTTCTCAGCCCCGCGTATCAAAACGCGAAGCCATCTCTCAGCTCCGTGTAAATCAACCCGAATACAAAATCAGGGTTGATCATCATGCCAGTAGATCAGAACTGGACTCCAGTAATCTCAAGAAGCTTCAGTGGGTTCCTGGACCCTCTCAACAGCTGAATGGGCCCTACAACTCCATGTCTAAAGTCACTGACCTCAGGGAGTATTTAACCAAGAAGAGAAATATAGAGCAAGTTCAATCGATTTGAACCTACTTGTCATTGCCAGCAACTTATGACAGCAGTATCCGCTGTAGTGGATAATTGTTGCTGCAGGAAAAACAGAGTATCGATATTCGACTGATTAACTGAGTCGGACAAAAACCTTGCTAAGAAAACAAAAGCTACTCCCCGAGAAGAATGGAGAATTGTGACTTCTAATATGATTGGCAAGGGTAAGAAAATCATAGAAAGAAATGATGATTCAGAATCAAGTGATGAAAAATCTCATCACTTTACCCGACTTAAGTCAGGCGCTATTCCGGCCCGAAACTATAAGAAACTCGTGAAAGGTTCTTACGACGACGATAGTGATAATTCGGCCATAGCCTCTCCTCGTTCTTCGGCATCGTCTAAATTGCAGAAGTCAGCATCACATATGATGGATAAATATGACGACATCGACCAAAAATTTGAGGCCCAAGAACAGATGATTCGGGAGCAACAAAAGATAATTGAGGATCTTAAAATGATGCTCTTAAAAGTGGTAAAAAATACTCAGAAAATTATCGAGGATAACGCTAAGAAGGAAAAATAAATCTCGTTCAACAAACTGAACGAGGAAGATAAAGAAGAAAAAGCCCACTCAACACATGAGGACGAGAATAAATATTCTTTTCATGACCCACATGAAGAGAAAATCGAGAAGTTACAAAGCCAACTCGAACTACTAATGCACAAGAAGGAGTTGAAAGAATCAGGGGTCTCAAAACCATATCCGCCTGAATGGGATATAGCACCATACCCTCAGAAATATAAACCGCTCAAATTGGAGCCATATGACGGGAAAGGGTCTCCCAGTCAACATATTTATTACTTTTTGTCCCAAACAGGACATTTAATGGGCAATGACCAAGCTATTTGCAAGTATCTTGCGAGGGCCTGCCTTCACTTGGTTTATGCAGTTGCCCCCAGGAACTATTGGCACCTGATTTGATGTTGAGAAGCAATTTCTCGCACGTTTCTTTGAGGATGATACCGAAATTTTGGTTCATTCTCTCCTTGCAACTAAACAAGGAGAATAAAAAACGGTAAAAGATTTTATAGAAAGGTTTCGGGAGAAGTTCGTGCATTGCAAACACGGAATGGTCCAGGAAACTCTGGTGGAGACATGTCGGCATAATCTCAAGACTAACGTGTTCTTAAAAATAGGGGCCATAGAGTCTAGGACTTGGAAGGATTTGCTCAAATAAGGAGAGCAAGCCGAAGACTTGATCCGCAGAGTTGAAGAATCTCGTGGACCAAGGAATACTGGAAATAATAGGCCGTATACGCAAAACAATAATAAGAATAAAGGTAAAGAGGCAATGGCGTCAGAGACCGCTCCACAGAAGACAAATCCTCCGAGCCCAAAGCCCCAAAATCAAAAGGGCACGAGACAAAATAGGCCCCAGCAAGAAAGGACATACACTTTTAAAGCGGAACAGACGCTTACACTCTTCCACCTGCTTCTTAGAAAGAGAATGTTGAAACTTCCGGAAAATAGGAAACCGGAGGACCCGGTAAAACCAACGATCTCAACTATTGTCTCTACCACCGGAATGTTGGACACCCTACCAAGGATTGTTACCCTCTAAAGAACAGGATCCAAGTATTGATAGAAGCTGGAGTCCTAACATTAAAAGAGGAGCAAAAGAAAGTCACTGCCAATATGGCAACCCTAGTGGTCGGAACCCATGAGTTTCCTGCGGGAGTGACCCCAATACCAGAGGGAAAGCTGGTCGTGAAAAACCAAGACCCACATAAAAAGGCCCAGAAAGGACTTATCCCCATAACAACTCAAAGAGGGGAAGTCATGTGGGTCCACCATGATCTACTACAGGATGAAAAGTGGACGGCCGCAGGGGGTCAAAGGAAAAAGCAGACTATTAATACTATTTCTGCAAAAATAAAGGAAAAATACATAGTCTCGGGAGCCTTCACAGATTCTGAAGAAGAGCCCGAAGCGATGGCCACTCATCAAGATGGGGTGGGCCCTTCCAATACTCGATTTGGTAAACCATATCTTAAGGATTACACCAGAGTAGACCCGAAAAATATATACGGGAAACTCGCGAAGCCTACAAAACAAAAGGGGCTTCGTTTCCAGAAAAATCCTGCTAGAGATGAAGAGGCCAAGGAGGCTGCATTTAAGTTTGATATAATAGCTCAGCTGGCAAATATTCCAGCTCGAGTCACGCTTTATGAGTTGTTGCAATTATTAAAATCAACTCGCGAAGCGTTAAGAGAGGCCTTGGCAGACTCTGAGTCATTCTTAGCTCAGATTGTCGAGCCGGCCGATGAAGAACGGGACTCTTGCCCCCGCTGTCATCAAGTAAGGAAGCAGGTCCTATGAATTACCTTCTCTCCAGAGGATATGCAGGTAAGGAATATAAAACATAATAGGCCTTTATATTTCACCGGATATGTCAGATCCACAAAGGTGGACCGTATTCAAATCGATCCGGGGTCTGCATTAAGCGTTATTCCCAGAAGGTTGATGCAGCTATTGGGAATATCTCCTCATCGATTGACACCGACAAATACTACTATATACGGTTTTAACGACAGCTGTCCTCTTGGCAAAATCTGACTTCGATGTCAGATCGGAGATTTAAGGACAGAGGTTACATGCTATATTATAGACGCAGATACATCTTATAACATTTTACTGGGGCGACCATGGATATATGCCTATATTATAGTCCCGTCAACTCTCCACCAGTGCATGAAATACTGCGATGATCAAGGAGAAGTCCGGACATTAGTTGCAGATAGGCTGACATTTAAAGGATTAGAGAACTACTTCACAGATACTATGCTCTACAAGCCAGCCCACGAAGTCTTTAATAATAACTGCAAAAAGCCCCAAGAACCCGAAGATAGCGACAACGAGGCCGATACTGAGTACGAATCTCTGGAAGAGGATAACGGGGGTGATTACGAAATTAACCCTCGTATAAATATTAAAATGAATTTGATAATAATGTAGCCAATGTAGCAGAAGATGAGTGGATTATTAATGAAAATATAAAATTAGTCTACGAGCCTGCTGTAGCTACTGAGTCTGAGCCGTCTTGTACATCCACCGAGGTAGATGACCTATCCGAACTTGAAGTTTTGACGGCATATCATTTGCCAATAAGGTCGTCTCTCATCTCTCGGTCTAAAATAACAAAAGGACGAGATCACTTCTTTGAAGTACCGCCGCGACATGTATCGCATAAACCAATTGTCTTCGGCAAAGTGATCACCTCGCCTAACCAAAGACAAAGTAGTGAAAGTGATGAACAAACATCACCTCAATTTTACTTATATGAATAGAAATCCCGACAAATGATGGAAAAGATGGGTTATAATTTTACCCAAAAAATCGGGATTGAAATTTGGGAAAGGGCGACAAAATCTCATACCCTTGTTTAGACCAAGAGGGAAGAGCCCGAACTATTATCAGAAAACTAGAAGGGGGTTGGGCTATGTATCTACTCCTCCCTCATCACCACACAAACACGAAGAAAGCTCTTCGGCCAATGAAGACTTACATCCACTCGACCATGATTCGGATCTAAGTACCGGCGCCTGGTTTCAATCTCTGACAGTAAATATGGTTTCAGCCGCACATGAAAGCGCAGAGGAACCAATTAATGTTCAAGATGATTCTTGGGCTAAACACATGGACACTCTTTGGGATGTCCGCTTTGAACAGCGTGACCCGCCTACAGAGGATAAACTAGTACAAGTTAATATGGGGACAGAGGAGAATCCGAAGCATATTTTTATAAGCGACACACTAACTCCCTTGGAAAAGGAGGAACTTATATCCCTCATAAAGGAGTATATAGATGTGTTCTCATGGAGCTATGAAGACATGCCCGGTCTTGATTCTCATATTGCCACATACCGACTAAATATTAAAGAAGACGCCAAGCCAGTTAAACAATAGCAAAGACGTTTTCGACCGGAATTGATAGAGGCGATAGTAGCTGAGGTCAATAAGCTTATAAAATCAGGATTCATCCGTGAAGAGCAACATCCTGATTGGGTGGCTAATATAGTGCCGGTTCGTAAGAAGAACGTCAAGATCCGAATATGCATCGATTTTCGGGATCTAAACGCGGCATGCCCCAAGAATGAGTTTCCGCTCCCGATTACTGACGTAATGATTGATAGCACCTGCGGTTACGAGAGGATGTCCTTTATGGATGGCTTCTCAGGCTACAATCAGATCAAAATGCACTCAAACGATGAAAAACACACGGCTTTCAGAACGCCGTTGGGGGTGTACTGTTATACAGTAATGTCTTTCGGACTAAAGAACGCTGGTGCCACCTACCAACGTGCAATGAGCATTATATTTAAAGAACATCTCCGCAAAACGGTAGAGTGTTATGTAGACGACTTAGCGGTCAAAAGGAAGAATAAAGAAGATCATCTTCATGACCTAAGAACAGTCTTCGATCTTATGCGAAAATACCACTTGAAGATGAACCTTGCCAAGTCTTTCATGGGGGTGTGCAGCGGGAAATTTCTTGGGTTTATAGTTACCTTAGAAGGAATTTTCCTTGATCCTGAAAAAGTAAAAGCGATCAATAAGATGCCGCCTCTCTGCAATCTTAAAGAATTAAGGGGGTTACAAGGAAAACTGGCATATATCCGGCGATTTATCTCTAACATATCAGGACGATGCCAGCCGTTTTCCAAACTCATGAAAAAGGAAGTTTTCTTCGTATGGGATGAGGCATGTCAACAAGCGTTTGACGATCTCAAAGAACACCTTACCAAACCTCCTGTTCTTATGGTACCGGCCCCTGGGCAACCATTCCTCATATATGTAAGGGCCATGGATAATGCATTAGGAGCGTTACTTGCTCAGTATAATGAGCACGGCCATGAACACGCCCTTTATTACTTAAGCAGGATAATGATCGGGGCCGAGTATCGGTATACCCCGATTGAAAAAAAAATGTTTAGCCCTAGTGTTCGCTGTTCAGAAAATGCGACATTATCTTTCAGGGCAAACAATTCATGTCATATCACGGGTTAATCCCTTGAAAATCCTGATGACAAAATCGGGATCCTTAAACGGCCGATTGGCAAATGGACATTATTGCTATCGCCATTGTAGACACTAAAAATAATTAAATAAAATAAAATTATATGGAAACCACAACGGGAGAACCCAAAGTGCAACCCGGGAGAGCTCCCGCGGGTTGCTACCCGCAGGAGAATCCCGCGGGACATCCCGCAGGTGCCAACCCGCGGGTTATTTTTCGTATTTTTGTTTTGTTTCCTTTGCTGATATTCCGTGATCCGGTTTTTCAGGAGCGAATCAATCCGGATTTGAAGTTCTCTCAGTCTATAAAATACAGGATTGGACTTGAGAGAAGGGGACTTTTCTTTGGAGCGGGCAGAGTGATTCTTCACAGAGGGTTGAGAGAGATCAGAAGGAGCAGGTTTTCTTCACAGATCCCCTTCCAAGTTGGATAGTCAACGGAGGCAGCAACAAGACTCCACCACCACCCGTACCCACTCAAAAAAGGGAATCCACCAATATTCCCGTTCCTGTAATTCTTCGGAATTTTTGTAATCTAAATTCCTATTGTAATTCATCAATTTTGCAATGGAATCAAAGATGCAATTTTCGGGCGTACAAGAACTGGCGACCACAGTGGGAGCCTCTCTGTTCACTACAGAGAACGTCGTGGCGCAGTCCGACTTGATACCCATCGGATCTGTTGTCGAAACGCTGATCGTAGAGGTTGATCAGCAAAAATACGAAGAGTTTATCTCTTCCTCTGACTCGGAGCCCAGGCGTCATCGCCGGGCTATGATGAGCAAAGGTGAGGCGTCATCGCCCACCGAAAAGAAGAAGGCGTCATCGCCTATTAGAACTTATGAGGCGTCATCGCCCGCTAAAACTGACTCTGTCAGAAAACTTGAGGCGTCATTGCCCACTCCTAAGTTGAATCAAACTCTCACCCGCTCTCAGAAAAGAAACTTGAGGCGCAAAATCCAACGGGCCCGCCTGAACAGCGCCTCTGGAAAATTACAGTCGGAAAATCCAGCCCAAGAATCCAAAAATGGAAATTCACAGGAAGAACTGCGGGTTGCACCGCACGGAGGCAACCACGGAGTTGCAACCGCGGGTGCAAACCCGCAGTTCCAACCGCGGCTTGCACCGCGCGGGGACAACCCCGCGGTTGCAACCGCGGGTGCAAACCCGCTGTTCCAACCGCGGGTTGCACCCCGCGGGTGCAACCCCGCGGTTGCAACCGCGGGTGCAAACCCGCGGTTCCAACCGTGGGTTGCACCCCGCGGGTGCAACCCCGCGGTTGCAACCGCGGGTGCAAACCCGCGGTTCCAACCGCGGGTTGCACCCCGCAGGTTGCAATCCGCGGGTTGCACTCCTCAAAAAAGATCAGGAGTTGGTTCTGGTGTCTATTCGGGCACACGCGCAATGAGCACACAGCGCACACCTAACTTTATGGTCACTCTCTCAGGTGTACCATCTCATTCCTCTTCAAACAAACATAAGGATGTGCTCATGCACTCACCTGAGAAGATGTCTGCGGAGGAACAGTCCAATGTGTGCGGGGCCGGCGCAACTGCGCAAGCCAGCACACACTCTAGACGACTCCATAGAAGAGAGTGTGTTGATACAGGGAAAGCTCTTAGCCCTGAAATATTACAAACCAACCAATATTATGAACAGAACTTGCGGCGCAAGAGGCGTCAGAATGTAAATGGAGACAAGCCCGAAGATTTGAGAGAGTATCTTACTCGAAAGAGGAACACATCCCAACCCGATTCTCAATGCCATTGTGAACGGCTGATCTCAGCCGTCTTGTCAAACTGCAAATGCAAGTCAGGACAATCCGTCTTTGAGCGGATTACAGAGCCAAAGAGAAGGCGGATAGTAAAAAAGATGTGCCCTGGGAATGATCTGCCTGCTGTTTCATCCTATATGGTTGGTAAAGGCAAGAAAATTGCCGAAAGTGACTCCTCAGACAAAGAGTTCACTTCAAAATTAAGGGGGGTGTCTGTTGAGCCAGAGGGTGTGTTCCGACACACTCGGGCTAGGAGAGGAGTCGTCATACCATTGAACTATAAAAAGTTAGCTGCAGGATCTGACGAAGAGGAAGACAGATATTCTGCTATTGTATCTTCACCCTATTCTGATTCAAATAGAGGGTTGGAGGCTACAGTAAATATGGCCGATCTTCCAGAAGAAGTCTCTAGAAGACTTGAAAGGCAAGAACAACGCCTCAAACAGCAGGAAGAGACTATGGAGGAGATGAAACAACTCTTGACTCAGTTGCTGGCCCAAACGAAGAAAGGCCAATCTTCGTCATCCGCTAAACAACATGAAGAGGAACATGTTCGCGTAGAGGAAGACAGTGGAGATGACTACGAAGAAGTACCTTCTCAGTTAGGAGAAAAAGAAAGAGTAAAAGTGTTCATTAATCCTCAGGTGGAAAAAATGGAAAAGATGGAAAACCAGCTGCAGGCCCTTCTTCACCGAAAGAAGTTGCAGGAAGTGAGAATAGTGCGTCCCTATCCTATTGAATGGGAGACCACGTCCTACCCTGCAAATTACAAACCGTTAAACCTTCAATCGTTTGACGGGAAAGGCTCTCCACAGCAACACATCTTCTACTTCCTGTCGCAGACAGGACATTTGATGGGGCATGATCCAACATTGACCAAGATATTTGCGAGTACCTTACAAGGACCCGCATTTACATGGTTTATGCAACTACCCCAAGGAACGATTAAATCATGGGCCGACGTAGAACGTGAGTTCTTGGCCCGATTTTTCGAAGACGATACTGAGGTCTCGGTACCATCCCTGCTAGCAGCAAAGCAGGGAGAGAGTGAGACAGTAAAAGCTTTTGTCGAGCGGTTCCGAGAGCTTTCCGTGCGGTGCCCGCATGGCATGACACAGGAGACCCTCGTGGAGACTTGCAGGCATAACTTATTGACTGATGTCTTAGTCAAGATGGGTTCGGTTGAATCCAGATCTTGGCGAGACTTGCTCAAGCAAGGTAAGCAGGCCGAAGACATACTCCGGCGCCTTGAAGAGTAACAGCAATCTACAAGAAGAGGCACCTCGAACAAGCCAACATCTCATTTTCCCCGTTCCAGAGGGAAAGACATAATGGCGGTGGAGAATACATCCAAGCCGAAACAAAGGCCGGCTAAAAACAACACAGCGGGTTCACCCAGAATACAAAAACAGTATTCATTCAAGGATGAACATACTGTTACCATGTTTAATTTGCTCACTAAGCGCAACATGCTCAAGTTGCCAGAGAGCAAAAGACCTGAAGAGGTTGGAAAGACCAATGATCCGAATTACTGCTTATACCATCGGATCGTGGGTCACCCAACTAAAAACTGTTTCATCTTGAAAGATAAGATTCAGGCACTAATTGATGCCGGAGCAGTTCAGCTCAAAGCTGAACAAAAAAGGGTGACGGCTAACTCGGCCACATTTACAGTGGGTGAGCTGGAGGTACCAGATGGGCTCACACCTATTCCAAAGGGTGAGCTCATGGTGGTTAATTTGGACCCCCATAATCAACAGAAGAAAGGGTTAGTCCCCTTCACGACAGAGAAGCAGGAGGTCTTTTGGGTGCATCCAGACATTCTTGAAGATGAACAATGGATAACCGTCAGGACCAAAAAGAAAACTGAAACAAGAGGAAAGAAGCGCATGTGCAATGCCGTCTCGGCAACCATTGAGAAGGATGCAGATGACAATCCGCTGTTGACAGATTCTGAATCGGAGGTGACAACTTTGGCGGTGGAGAATGAGCCTGCACCACCTTCCGAAACCAGATCTGGAAAGCACTACTTGAAGGATCTCTCAAACACAGAAGCTGGCCCCTCTAAACCAACCAAGGAGACTAATGAAGGAACTACCAAGCAAATTCCCGACAAGGGAAAACAAAAGGAGCTCAGATACAACCGAGCACTACGAAAAGATGTCTCTGAAGAGCAAAGTTCCTCTTTTCAGTTTGATATCATGGCACAGTTGGCGAATATACCTGCAAGAATAACTCTGTACGAGTTATTACGCCTGTCCAAGTCTACAAGAGATGCGCTAAGAGAAGCCCTAGCGGAATCTGAAGCTTTCTTAGCCCATCTCCCGGAGGAGGTTGAGGAGGCATGCCCGCACTGCAACTCAGTGTCAAGGCACGCCCCTTATATCACTTTTACACCAGAGGACATGCAGCTGAAGAATATTAAGCACAACAGGCCCCTGTACTATACTGGGTATATTGGCTCAGCGGAAATCGGTCGAATTCAGATTGATCCGGGTTCTGCCTTGAGCATTGTACCACGGAGGCTTATGCAGTTTCTTGGGATCCCTCACTACAAACTGACTCCAACTAATACCGCCATTTTTGGCTTCAATGCCAATGGCAGTCACCCTCTGGGAAAGATCAGGCTCAGATGTCAGATCGGAGATCTTAAAAGCGAGGTGACCTGTTACGTGATCGAAGCAGACACTTCTTATAACATTCTCTTAGGACGACCATGGATTCATGCTAATATGATCGTCCCATCCACCCTGCACCAATGCATGAAGTACGTGGATGAAGACGGAGAAGTACATACTTTGATTGCTGACAAACAGCCATTCAAGGGTGTTGAAAACTACTTCGTAGACGCCCTTCTGTATGCTGAAAGTGCTGAGGTCGACCCCCCACTACACGATGAATGTGATAGTGGAAATGAAGCGGATACTGAGTCAGGAGTGTTTTTTGCCAATGAAGGCTTTGAACCTCTTATAATTAATCTTGATGAGTTAGATGTAAATGACACCGCCAGTGATGAAGGCGAGTGGGAAATAAATGAGAATCTGAACTTTGCTTATTTGCCTGGTGTTCTTACTGATTCTTTAACCTCAGCTACTAGCACGGATGCGGATAGTCTCTCAGAATTTGAGACTTTAGCAAACATGCACATGCCTGTTAGGTCATCGATGATGGTACAACCAAACATCGAAAATGCAGATGGGGCGGTGTTCGAAGTACCGGCCCATCGACCAGGTCAAAAACCTATTCTTTTTGGAAGAATTAAATCACATATAGCCTCATCCAGTGATAGTGAGAGTGAGGCTCAGGAAGCCCCTCAATTCTATCATTATGGACTAAAGTCATTCCGGATGATGGCAAAAATGGGATATGATTTCATCAATAAACCCGGATTAAACTTTGGTAAGGGACGTCGGGATCCGCTTCCCTCATTCGTACCCAAAGGAAAAGAACCGGACTATTATCACAAAACTGGCAGGGGGTTGGGATACGTCACAACACCCGATCCTTCGGATATCGAAGATATGATTTGCCAGAATGTGGAAGATTCCGATTGGGATTCGGATATCAACCTGGGTATATTATTCAGAGAGATGACGGTAAACATGACATCTATCAGTCCAACCCCAGATGAAAACGATGAACTGACCCTTATAGAAGATGAAGCATTAGTAAAGCATCTTGATGCCCAGTGGAACATGCGTTTTGAGCAACGTGAACCTCCTACGGAGGATAAGGTGGTCCAAATAAATATGGGAGATGAAACCCCTAAACCCATATTTATAAGCGAGAGTTTACCTCCTAATGAAAGAGACAACCTGGTAACTCTCGTTCGAGAATACATAGATGTCTTTGCTTGGAACTATGAAGACATGCCGGGTTTAGATCCTCAAGTTGCTGTGCATCGACTCAATATTAAGCCAGATGCGAAACCAGTAAAACAGCAACAGAGAAGATTCCGTCCAGAACTGATGGAATCAATCGAAGATGAGGTAAAGAAGCTTATACAATCTGGCTTCGTACGAGAAGAACAACATCCTGATTGGGTAGCGAACATCGTTCCGGTTCCCAAGAAGAATGGAAAAATCCGAATCTGCATCGATTTTCGAGATCTCAATGCAGCATGTCTTAAAGATGAATTTCCACTTCCAATAGCGGATGTCATGATTGACAACACCTGCGGATTTGAAAGAATGTCTTTCATGGATGGATTCTCCGGATATAATCAAATCAAAATGTGTTCGGAAGACAAGAAACATACTGCATTCAGAACACCGTTAGGCATGTACTGTTATACGGTCATGCCATTCGGTCTGAAGAATGCATGTGCAACTTACCAGCGTGCTATGAGCACAATTTTCCGCGAGCATCTCCGTAAAACGGTAGAGTGTTATGTGGATGACTTGGCTGTCAAGAGTCGTAATAAAGACGATCATCTCCGGGATCTGAAAGCGGTGTTTGATATTATGAGAAAACACCAATTAAAAATGAATCCAACTAAGTCCTTTCTCGGTGTTTCTAGTGGCAAATTCCTTGGTTTCGTTGTTACATCCAAGGGTATTTATTTAGACCCTGAAAAGGTAAAAGCAATTCAAGAGATGCAGCCACCAAGAAATCTTAAAGAACTTCGTGGATTACAAGGGAGACTAGCATATATCCGGAGATTTATCGCCAACCTTTCAGGGCGGTGCCAACCTTTTACCAGGCTAACGAAGAAAGGGGTGTCGTTCGTTTGGGATGAAGCTTGTCAACAAGCCTTTGAAGATCTCAAGAAGTACCTCACAAAGCCTCCGGTATTGGTAGCCCCTATATCGGGAAAACCATTCTTAATATACGTTCGGGCAATGGATCATTCACTTGGTGCCTTGTTAGCCCAAACTAATGACTCCGGCCATGAGCAAGCTGTTTACTATCTTAGTAGAACTATGGTAGGTGCCGAACATCGGTATACTCCAGTAGAGAAGGAATGCTTGGCCCTGGTATTCGCAGTTCAGAAAATGCGACATTACTTAGTAGGCCAAACAATCCATGTGATTTCTCGGGTAAATCCGCTGAGAGTGCTCATGACCAAGCCTGGGTCGCTCAATTGCAGGTTAGCCAATTGGTCAATCCTCCTATCGCAATATGACATGCGATTTATACCACAAAAGGCGATTAAGGGACAAGCAATTGCTGACTTCTTAGCAGAGCATCCTGTCCCGCAATCCTCGAAACTTTATGAGGATATTCCAGATGAGATAGTGGAAGCCAATATGGTCTCTAAAGAACTGATTTGGCAGCTGTTCTTTGATGGAGCAGCGAGAAAGAACTCTGCTGGAGTGGGGGTGGTTCTAATATCCCCGCAAAACCATGTGATCCCCCAAGGATATTCATTAACTCAACCATGTTTTAATAATGTGTCCGAGTACAATGCATTATTAACGGGATTGCGAATTGCCCAACAGCTGGGGGTCCGACGTTTAGAGGCCTATGGGGATTCCAAGCTCATAGTAAATCAAGTAAGAGGAGAATACGAGGTTAAACATGAGCATCTCGTACCCTACCACAAGGCAACAATCAAACTTTCCAACTCTTTCTAAGAATTTTATATTGACTATGTGCCACGGCACGAGAATGCATATGCTGACGCCTTGCCATCCCTCGCTGCTACATTAGCGCTCCCTGCTAAGTCAACCAAAAGTGTTGAGGTTGGAAGCCGGGAGCTCCTTTGCCCTGAGGAAATACTCGAGGCAAATGTGGTCCATGTGTCAGGGATGAACTTCGAACCTAGAGATTGGCGGTTCGTATTCGTCGATTTTGCGCTCTACGGGATGTTACCCGAAGATCCTAAAAAAGCCGCAAAAGTAAAAAAGGAAGCAAAAAAATTCTATTATAATTCTGAGCTTAGTTCCTTATATCGGAAAATGTCAGGTGGAGTTTTACTTCGGTGCTTATCACAACAAGAAGCACAAGAAGTACTCAAAGAAGCACACGACGGGACCTGTGGTGCTCATCAGCCGGGACCTAAATTGGGAGACCGGATAAAGAGAATGGGTTACTACTGGCCGACAATGATGTCAGATGCCATGACATATGCGAAGAAATGCCATGCATGTCAGGTACATGCGAACTACATACACCAGGCCGCAGAATACCTACATCCAACCACAATTACATGGCCATTCGAGACTTGGGGAATGGATATCATTGGTCTCATTGCTCCTCCATCTTCTCATGGACATCGGTTTATACTGGCTATAACCGATTACTTCTCAAAATGGGCAGAAGCTATCCCTTTGCGAGAAGTAAAAATGAATGATGTGGTCAGTTTCATCAAACACCACGTTATTTATCGCTTTGGTGTTCCTAGACGGATCATCAGCGACAACGGCCCTCAATTCACTAGCAGAGCCTATACTAAATTCTGTGATAAGTTCAGAATACAGAACATATTTTCGTCTCCATATAATCCGGCCGCAAATGGTCAAGCTGAAGCATTCAACAAGACCATTGTGAAGCTTTTGCAGAAATTTGTCACTTCAAGTCAGCGTGATTGGGACGAAAAATTGGGGACTTGTCTGTGGGCTTATCGCACGACGGTTAGGACACCCACAAAGAGTACACCATTTTCTTTAGTATATGGTTGCGAAGCTATATTACCTCTAGAAATTCAGATTCCTTCTCTTTGGGTGGCGTTAGCTACAAGAATGACCGCCGAGGAAAAACATGGCCAACGACTTCGGGAATTAGAAGCATTGGATGAGAAACGCTTAAAAACTCAACAGCAAATCGAGCTTTATCAGGCGCGAATATCTCGGGCCTTCAACAAAAAGGTGAAGGAACGAACTTTTAAAGTGGGTGACTTGGTCCTAGCAGTCAGGCGTCCTATGATTCTCACGCATAAAACTAAAGGCAAGTTTCAGCCGAAATGGGAAGCCCATTTGTAGTGGAGACAGTCTACTCAAATGGAGCATACCGGTTGATTAATCAGCATGGAGATCGAATGATGGCGTCCATTAATGGAAAATTTCTCAAAAAATATTATTCTTAAAATAAAGGAAAAAATTTTATCCAACGCCGACAAGGCTACGGGAAGAGAATAAATTTCTCGCCAACCCCATCATACTGGAGGTAAAAAGTATGAACCGCCCAACGCCGATAAGGCTACGGGAAGAGAATAGATTTCTCGCCAACCCCACTATGCTAGGGGTAAAAAGCATGAATCACCCAACGCCGCTAAGGCAAAGGGAAGAGGAAAAGTTTGGCATTTAAGCCCAAATGAAATCCTCGACAACTCACTATGCTGAGGATAATAGCATGGCTAGCCCAACTCAAACGGTAGTTGGTAAAGGCAAAATCAAACCCGTTGATAGCTGGGGGTTTGCTAAAAATCCCACGACAAATCTGTCACAACAGTATTCTTATCCGAATATAAGAATACATCACTGCCCTAAGCTGCTAAGGCAAAGGGAAGAGGAAAAGTTTGGCATTTAAGCCCAAACGAAATCCTTGACAACTCACCATGCTGAGGGGAATAGTATGGCTAGCCCAACTCAAACGGTAGTTGGTAAAGGCTAATCAAATCCGTTGATAGCTGGGGGTTTGCTAAAAACCTTACATTAGATCAATTCTTTATTAAGATAAGATTTTACCTTTGTCAAAAAAAAAAATATCATACTTCATCAAGTCTAAAGTTACAACGTCTGATGAACATAATCTTTTTAGATCATTAGGTTAAAAGTTTTCTCTGACGACAATCATCTTTCCTATCAAGTTAACCGTTATCTCTGATAGTCAGAATTTTGAGACCGAACACGTTAACAATTACCTCTGTTTGGTCAGCTCCTTCATTCCTATCACGACTAGATCCTCTGAATAGATTGAGCCCCAAGATATGTTTAATAATACCTCTGTCTTTTTCTAACCTGTCATACTAGATGTCACTGAACGGTTAGGATTCTACAAGCACGTTAATACTATACCTCTGTTTGTTATTCTATAAGCACGTCAACATTATACCTCTGCTTGTCATCCTATAAGCACGTTAACATCCAACCTCTGCTTTACATTTTGTCTTTAGGCACGTTAATATTATACATCTGCCTATGTTCGTAAATCCTAATTGGTCGCACTATATGTCGCTGAACATTTAGGATTAAATTTATCTGAAAACTCTCACTATCAAGTCCTGAACCTCTGAATAGTCTGAGTTATTATCCATGAAAGTGTATAAAAAAAAAAAAGAAGAGATAAAAAGAAGAGATAAAAGAAAAGATAAAAGAAAAGATAAAGATAATAATAATGATAATACAGCAGCACATAGCGAAGTCTTTCTTTCTGTATTATTACAAATAAAAAAAAAATATATACATATATATAATAATAATAATAGTAACAATTACTTTTGAGATAAAGCCTTCAAAGCATCTTCCACTTCTTGCAGCCGTCGGTGGAGACTCTCTCTCGCTGTCTCTAAAGCTCTCCTCTGCAAGTCCATTTCATCCATGAGAGGTTGTTGTGCAGCCTGAGTTTGGAGTTCTTCTAACTCCCTGATGCCGACGGCGATGTCATGTTCGGTTTGTTCCTTTTGCCGCGAGATCTCAGATGCTCTGCCAGAAATATTTTGAATTTCAAGTTCAAGATTAGTAATTGAGGCTTGAGCCTTGGCTATGATCTCCCGCTCGTGGTCTATGGAGTTACGGCGGTGTTCAATATCATTCTCCATCTGGGTCAGGTCCCAAGTCAACTTCTCTGAAGAACCTCGGAGTCCCGCTACGAGTTGGACCTGGCGTTCTATATTCTGCTGAAATTCGGCGTGAAGAGCCAAGTTTTGGGCTCGTAAGCGAGCCACTTCTTGGTTTGCTATCTCGGCAAGATCGGCCTGGCGCAAACTGTTGAGTAATGACAATTGGACCTCCAATTCGTCCCATCGAGCCCTATAAGGAGCTGCTCGCTGCGGTCCTCCAATCCTCGCGATATGGTCTAGGTGACTCAACGTGAGAGGATGAACCTTCTCCAGAGAATCCTCTCCGTTGAGAATCTCCTCAATGCATCCATAAAAAAGTTCAAGAAAGAATTCGACATTACGACTGATGATTCTTTCACTAAAGCTGGAGGCCGAATTCTGCTTCAAATCTGTTGAGGTTACAGGTAGAGGATGTATGGATGATGGAGCGACCGTAGGGAGTACTGATGATATATGAGATTCTAACAATGGAGTTGCCGCCGCATCTAGTAAATTGGTCGCAACTCGTGCTGGAGTGGTCATCACCTCTGCTGTCGAGATCGCCAATGTTAGCGGCATGGCTAATGCGCCGCACGTTGGTTCCATGGCGTCGGAATGTGATGAAACCATGCATGTCGGCAAAAGAAGGCTTTCTGTGTTCACAGATATTACTAGAGCCTCTGCAGAAGACATGGAAGGTGCGCTAGCATCACCTGCGTCTGGTAAAAATAGAACGGTCGTGTATTATCATCAAAAAGATTTGTGCAAAATAAAAAAAAAAAAAAAAGAGAGTATGCAAATACCTGGTGGAAAGGTTGCATTGGTGGCGGCTATGGAAATAGAACCAGATCTCTCAGGCCTATCCGCCTCTGAGACCTCCAAAGGGAAGTGAGAGGCTTTGTCCATGCTGGGTTGATAGAAGTAGTCACTATCGAACTCTCCATCAGAGCCTAGACCGTCAAGGTCACAAATGTCCCCACTTACACCAGAATAGTCCACAAGATCCAAAGAGTCTGATCTGGCAGTCGGGGAGGCGTGGGTCGTTGAACCTTCACCACCTGAGATACAAGCAAATATGTGTTAAATAAAAAAAAATGGAATGAAGTCCAAACCTTAAAGAAAAACGCTCACCAGAAGAGACAAATCTTGGTGCTGAGCTAGGCAAAGCGACTTCACCGGGAGATGACAAGAAGACGTCTAGTGCACTATTGTCCAATGCAGTACCCGTCGGCTCCACAGCTCCTCTATCTGGGATAGTTGGATCACTCCTGCCAAGATTTGCAGCTTTAGGGACTGGATTTACGGTAGCAGGTGTCTCAAGAGTGGAGAAGGCGGCAAAACCATACATCCTGGCAGTCTCGCTAGAAGAAGTCGGTGTGGGTGTAACAGTGGAAAAGACCGGAAAAGTTGTAGTAGACAAGTGTCCTCTTGACGCAAACATCGAAGTGGTAATAGGAAAATCATTCCTAGATGAAACGATTGACGGAACTACAGATGTCGCGGTTGGTAGATCTGAATGACTCGTGGTCGATCGATCCGGATGAGTCGTGGTCGGCAGACCGAAACGACTAACGGTTCGTCCTACAACCGAATTGTCAACCCGAGCCTGAAATTTCTTCTTCTTTTGAGGAACTTTGACTCCTCTGGGATTTGAGCGCTTCGACGCGGATCTACCTCCATGAGGAGAAGCTGGGGTAGAAGTATCATCTTGTCCATCGCCATCATTGCTATCAGGACTAAGAGAGGCGCCTATGGATTGGGATTCACGCGCCAAGCCTTTTTTCGAGGATCTATGCGATGCCTCAATATGCCTTAAGAAGGAATGATTAATCTGGTAGTCGCCAGGGATAATATCTGCAAGATGATACCAATTGCAGAATCCCATTGATGCAAAAAGGGAGGGTGACTGGCTTGGAAGAGTAAAAGATGCCTTTGTACCTCCGGCCGCAAAATGGTACCATCCTCGCGCACCCTCGAGAAGATTTCCCTCACGACGGAGATAAGAGTTCGGATTGCCAACATATAGCTGATCATATCCGAACTGACGTGCGAAGCGACTGGGTGTATAGGACTCCATGAGGCAAATTCGACCCTGTCGAAAAACCAGATGACTTGGCCGGATGCTAATAAGCCACCAGAAGCAACCCGATGGCAAGGATGTATAGCCATCATTTTCAGAACTATCTTCAAATTGGCTACTATAACTTCCTCCGAGAAATTTTGGGAAACAACGGTAAATATGGTAATTTTGATGTCGCCCAAGGATTTGCCGAATCTTAGCCATGTACCTCCCATTCCATGAGCAATTTTCGAAACGCTGTACATGAGGAATGGCATGATCAATAAGTCCTGAAGGAGAAGTCATCAATTCTGGACAGTGCAATACGAACCAAGCCATTAGATAAGTGAATGGCAGGTCGATGCGTGGATTAGGCGTTTTGAAGATAGTGTTACCACCCTTATCTTCCGCCTATTGAACTTTGCAAAATTGGGCAATTATGTCCCTCAAGCCACGTTGCAAACTGCAAACCATAGCTGGCAATAACCCCAGAGGCTGGCCAAACACTAACAGGACTGCAGGGTAAATAACATCAACGGTAACGGTTTCGCGGCACAAGGTAGGCACTACACAGCGCTTCAACCACAACATGAGATATCCGGCGAAAACAGCATTGTCTGATATGGGGGAAGCTGCTTGGTAGTGATAACTTTCAAAAACAGTCTGAGCTTTGAACCCGTCTTCATCAGATTCTGCAGTGTATGTAGTTGCAAAGCAGGTGCCAATCCTCTCATGGACAGTATCCATATCGCAAGCAACCCGTACTTGGATGCTGCGCTCATATCTTTCCAGATTCTGAAATAGATACTCTGCCCATACCTTATGGCGCACCCCTTGATTTCGGGCCTGGCGCGCCCCTTGATTTCGTGGCCTGGAGATATCAGCACAAATGTTGTAATGACACATCAACTCCCAGTAAGTTGAGTATGCATTAGGAACAGCCTTGAGGCGAAGCAATTCCTTCGTATTCGGAACATACTCCTCATAAGGGGTTTCGCCTATGGATAATGCTGAAATCTCATGCATTTCGTGAAGCGCAAATCCCAATTCTCCAACAGGGGTGAAGAAGGTATTGGTCTCCGGATTATACATCTCCAGTATGCAGAAAAAGTGAGGAGAACTATGTGGAATTCCAAATTGCACGTTGAACACCGCACGATAGAGGCCAAGCTTCTCTAAACGTGTCTTGAAATTTTCCAGAACGAAATGGGTCATCCGAGACCACCATGATCGCGAAGTGGAGTGAATCCATCTAGGAGTGCGGAAATCATGAGCTGAGAATTGACTATGGGCATCCGAAAATTGATTCATAAAGGTGTCTGCCCGTTTCGGGTGCTCTCCAACAGGTAAGTCTTTACCGAATCTACTGGGTAACAGACCTGTAACATACTTTGCCGGGCCGTCGACAAATGGGCCGTTTCTGTTAAATCTCCCGGTCGCAACGCCATGACTGCTACGGGTAATTGGCCAAGACATCATGCGGGGATATGAAATCCGCTGCAGATAAGATAAAGAATAGCTGCGCTCCAGATCCGGAATAAACATATGGCGACCTCCAACATTGCTCAACCACTTGGTGCTGTCCCATAAATCTTCGTCTCGTTGGTTGACAGCATCCCCAAAAAGAAATTGCGGTTTCTTCAAAATCTGTCTATTGGCGCCTTCGAAGACGGAATCCGTGATTAATTCACGAGCTGTGAGGGGTTGCAGCTAATAATTTTCTGTTGTCGATCTGCACTACTTCGCTCCTCAACCAAAGGGATGTGACCGTCGAATCCAAACTGAGATTGATTATTCGGACTGCTCGAAAATCCAAAGTAATTATTCTTGGACAAAGGATCCGTCGAGTACTGAACTGTAAAAAAAAAAAAAAAAAAACTTTAGTGCAAGTTAATAAAAAAAAAAAAAAAAAAAAAAAGGGGTAGGCACCCGCGGGTGGCCACCCGCGGGGTGCCACCCGCGGAGTGCCTCCCGCGAGCACCCGCGGGGTGCCACCCGCGGAGTGCCACCCGCCCGTGCGCACCCGCGGGCGGGCGCCCGCGCCGCGGGATGCCATTCCTCGGTGGACACCCCAGTGTCAGATTTGTGAGATTTGTGATCAATCCTGTGGTCATCACTGTGTAGTCGTGCATATTGTTATATTTACATCATAACGAAGTCTCTTTCGCGTGTTATATTTACATCATAACGAAATCTCTTTCGTAATAACCGCAAAAGCGATTTTAAAGTAAACGGATGACCGTTTGTTTACCTGATATCAGGGAAGAGAGATCAACAGCGGCGGTGACGCCTGCGTGTCGATCCTCATCGGCGATAACGCCCGCTGATCGATCTTCAGCATTTAAATCATGTGGTTGCGAAGTGCCTGCGGAAGCCATGAGAAAGGAGAAAGTAATCGTGCAAAATAAAAGAACGAGAGATTTTCTGATTATGAGAAAAAAAAAAGTTGGAGATCTATGGGTATTTATAGTGAATCAGCAGGAGTTCAAATAGGGAAAGGAATCAAAGTTCTGACCAAAATCAGAGTTTGATTAGAGTCCAAACAGGACTTGGATATTTATTTAAAATCCTTTTCCTATTCTAATGCTAATTCCTACCCAAATTAAGATCCAAATAACAAACAATCCCACTTAAAAAAAAAAAAAAAAATCCAAAGTATTTTGAAATTCATTACAAATAAATTAAAGAATTCCAAAAACTTTGGAGGGGGTTATGTAGACACTAAAAATAATTAAATAAAATAAAATTATATGGAAACCACAACGGGAGAACCCAAAGTGCAACCCGGGAGAGCTCCCGCGGGTTGCTACCCGCAGGAGAATCCCGCGGGACATCCCGCAGGTGCCAACCCGCGGGTTATTTTCCGTATTTTTGTTTTGTTTCCTTTACTGATATTCCGTGATCCGGTTTTTCAGGAGCGAATCAATCCGGATTTGAAGTTCTCTCAGTCTATAAAATACAGGATTGGACTTGAGAGAAGGGACTTTTCTTTGGAGCGGGCAGAGTGATTCTTCACAGAGGGTTGAGAGAGATCAGAAGGAGCAGGTTTTCTTCACAGATCCCCTTCCAAGTTGGATAGTCAACGGAGGCAGCAACAAGACTCCACCGCCACCCGTACCCACTCAAAAAAGGGAATCCACCAATATTTCCGTTCCTGTAATTCTTCGGAATTTTTGTAATCTAAATTCCTATTGTAATTCATCAATTTTGCAATGGAATCAAAGATGTAATTTTCGGGCGTACAGCCATATGATATACACTTTGTTCCTCAAAAAGTTATGAAGGGACAAGCGATTGCCGATTTCCTGGCAGACCACCTAATTTGGTCCAACTCCAAACAGACGTTAGAGGTTAACGCAACTAGTAAAGAACAACCATGGCAGATGTTCTTTGATGGTGCTGCCAGATGATCTGCTGCTGGAGTGGGGGTTGTGCTGATATCCCCACATAAACACATACTGCCTAATGGTTACTCATTAAAAGAGCCGTGCACGAACAATATGGCAGAGTACAACGCACTCATTATTGGTTTAAAAATGGCTCTGCAACTGGGGGTGAACTATCTAGAGGCATATGGAGACTCTAAACTCATCATCAATCAAATGACGGGTGAGTACGAAGTCAGACATGAAGCTCTCATCCCCTATCATCAACTAGCCATTGAACTGGCAGGATATTTTGAACAGTTTTATATCTATAACATATCTCGAAGCGAGAACGTCTATGCAAATGCTCTCGCCGCACTAGCTGCAACATTAGCGATCCCGCTAGGTGAGGCTAAAAGCATCACTATTGGTAGCAGAGAGCTCCTCCATCCGGATATGGTATTCCAAACTAAAGAGGTGTGCCAAACAGACTTAACTCTGGAATCTCGTGATTGGCGATTTCCGTTTGTGGATTATGCCTTATATGGGATGTTGCCAGAGGATTCAAAGGAAGCCGTCTCGATAAGGAGGAAGGCCCCGAGATTTTATTATGATCATACGCTTCAGACTTTATATAGAAAGTCAAGTGATGGTCTCCTGCTACGCTGCATATCAAAGTCAAAAGCAAATGAAGTGCTGAGAGAAACACATGATGGAGTGTGTGGAGCTTAACAACCCGGTCCAAAACTTGGAGACCGCATAAGAAGGGTAGGATCCTACTGACCGAAGATGATTACAGAGGCAATGGCGTACGCAAAATAGTGCCATAAATGTCAAGTACATGCCAATTTTATTCATCAACCCCCAGAATACTTGCACAATACCATTGCTAGTTGGCCATTTGAGGCATGAGGGATGGATATTGTGGGGCCAATAAATCCCCCGTCATCTAGAGGATATCGGTTTATTCTCGCAATAACCGATTATTTTTCAAGGTTGGCCGAAGCCGTGCCCATGAGAGAGGTGAAAACGACGGATGTGATTAAATTCATTAAGCATCATGTCATTTACCGTTTTGGCATCCCTCGAAGAATCATTCACGATAATGGACTACAGTTCATCAGTCAGGGGTTCTCAAGATTCTGTGATAAGTTCATAATCAAGGACATTGCTTCAACACCATACAATTCCGCGGCAAATGGATTAGCCAAGACCTTTAATAAGACTATTATTAAACTCCTTCGGAAGTTCGTCTCTTCCACCAAATGAGACTGGGATGAAAAACTGGGAGAGTGTTTGTGGGTTTATCGCACCACTGTCCGCACCCCAACAAAAGCTACCCTATTTTCCTTGGTCTATTGAAGTGAGGCTGTCTTACCTCTTGAAGTCCAGATACCATCATTAAGAGTGGCCTTAGCCACAAAGATGACGATAGAAGAACGCCATCAACTAAGATTGCGAGAACTAGAAGCGTTGGATGAAAAACGTCTCCGGGCTCAACAGCAAATTGAGCTGTATCAAGTCCGAGTCTCGCAAGCGTTCAATAAGAAAGTTAAACTAAGGACCTTTAAATAAGGAGACTTGGTTTTGACTATTAAAAGGCCAATGATTCTAACCCACAAGAATAAGGGTAAGTTTGAATCCAAGTGGGAAGGACCGTTCATCGTGGAGACGATATACTCTAGTGGAGCCTATCGCTTAATGAACCAGAATGGCGATAGAATGATGATGCCGATCAACGGTAAATTTTTGAAAAAAAATACTATGCTTAATGAAACAGAATGGTGATAAGAGTGACTATAACATCTGGTTCATATCCCTGGAAGTATAACTATCCAACAGTTCAAGTTACGCATATGAGCACCTGGACTAAGCATGTGCAACTAGGCACCTCTGCTGAAATCAATGATCCTGACCCGATCATTTTGGTGTGTGCAATTAAGTGTCTCCGCCAAAACTCTAGGCATGTGCAATTAGGCACCTCTGTCGAAATTAATGATCCTGACCCGATCATTTTGGTGTGTGCAATTAAGTGCCTCCGCCAAAACTCTAGGCATGTGCAATTAGGCGCCTCTGCCGAAATCTGATGATTATGACCCGATCATCTTGGCATGTGCAGTTCAAGTTACGCATAAGAGCCTTGAACTGCCTCCATCAAACTCTAGGCATGTACAATTAGTCGCCTCTGTCTAAGAAATGAATCTTATCCGATCATCTTGGTGAAAGTAGCTAAACACTTTCACCAAACTATCATCTAGCTCAATTCAAAGGGCTTTACCGAGGTTAAATAATTGTGATCCAGTCGGTCGCAACAGTTCAAATTACGCAGATGAGCCTTGGATTGTTTTACCAAAACAATGAACTATTTTGATGACTAGTTATTTGTTGTGCAAGCAAATTTTGTGGCCAACAGATAAAAGAATCAAAAGAATTATCTTTATTCATAAAGTCAAAAAGAATAAAGTTACAAAAGAACGAAAGAATTCAAATAATTGTTGAGTTCTCTACAAAGAATAAATGAATAAATAAAAAGGGAGTTACGGTTCTCCCAAAAACTTCAACTTATTTGTCGTCTCATCAATTACTCGACGACGAGTCTCCTCCACGGAGTGTTGAGCCTGCCGACGTAAATCATCGTCATTTGTTGCCAGTTGCTAGGCCAATCGTTGATGTGATTCTTCAATAGAGCGGCTCCTTATTTGGCCCTCTTGCTCGAGCTGTCCTTGTTGAAGGATCATCTCTTCCCGTTTTTTAACGGATTCTCCCAACCGAGACTCGCTGGCTTCTAGAATAGCGCGAGCCTTAGCAATAGTCTCTCTGGCTCTGAGAATGGCTGATTGGCTCCCCTCAATCTCAAAGTCCACCATTTCTAGCCCTCTGAGGATTGATTCCTGATTGGCTCGTAATTCTGCCAACTCTAGAGACCAGACTTCCTCTTGGCGCCTCAGCTCATCTTGACGAGCCGTCATCTCTACTCGAAGCCGCGCTAACTCAATAGCAGTGATCGCTTCCACATCCGCTTGGCGAATTGTGTTTAGCGTATTCACCTGCTCTTCTAGAGCTCTAAGCAGGCCTGATAGGGAGCTGCTCGGTCACGTCCTCCAATCCTCTCGATATTGTCCAGATAGCTGGACAACATTGGACGTCCAAGAGCAATAAAGTCTCTTCCGTCCAGGATCATCCCAATGCATCTCCCTAGCAGCCGCAAGAAGTCATTAACACTGTGATTGAAGAATTCCTCAAGAGGGTCAGCAGTGTCTAAGTTCAGGGCGGGCAGCGCCAAGGAAGATGTCACCAGGGGAGGAGTGGCTTTCCGTCGGATTCGATGAGGAAGAAGCTCCCCTCTGTACCAAACTCATAACATGCGGGGCCAGTAAAGCCAGTAAAGACTTGGCAGAACTAGGAACCCGAGGTGAAGCGTCATCGGTACTTGAAGGTCGAGCAACTCCGCCAACAGGAGTGGATGTTGGAGTATCCTCGCCTGAAATTCCTCCCGTCACGGAAGTAGCCTCAAAAGAGAACTTCAACTGGTCCTCATCTCTTGTTGGCAAGTAAGCAGGAGCAGGAGGGGCCACCGGTATCTCAACAGCCACTATCGTTGACAACATTAATATCGCTGGCTGAGGAGTAGAGGGCACACCAACCACGACAGGGAAAGTCCCCTCGGAGCTAATATGCGGAGTTGGAGACGGCAGGCTTGGGGACGGGAAAATCTCTCTGGCAACGACATTTGTCCTGTCATTGCTCCCTAATTCATCGACGAGAGGAGTTGATGAAGGAACAGAACACGGAGCTGGCGTAAAATAGTCCGCGTCAAATTCATTGGCAAAGCTACCCAGTCCGCCCACTGATCCTGTGGTGCCAGGGTAGTCGACCAGCTCCTCGGACTCCACCCTGGTAGTTGAGTGCATAGGAGAGTGGAGTTGACTACCTGCATCTCAGAAAGCAAACAAAGAGTTTTACATGAAATATAGAAAAATGAACAGAAGATAAAGTAAAAAAATCTGAGAGAACCATACCAAGGGATACAAGTCTTGTGGTTGGACTTGAAGGAGGGGCCGTCATCGTATCCAAGAGCACACCCGTTTCGTCACCTAACGGTTGCATCGCAGCACTCTCACCAGTATCTTCAGTAGATAGGCGAGACGGAGCGTCAGGAGCTTCACCGGGCATGTTCTCCTCTACTGGCCCAAATGGCAGAGTTGAGGCCAGCAGGTCCATGGCAAAATGGACAGCCGCCTCTTGGAGAACTACTAGAGTTCCCGGAGCCAACTTCTTTTTCTTGACAGGCCCTTCTCTCGGGGCCCACGGCGTTTAACGGTTGGACTCCGGAAACGAGTGACTACAGGTTGGGGAGCACCGCCAACATCAGCGTCATCATCATCACCATCATCATCATCATTATCAGAGTCGCCAACATCTAATGGGTCGGCTGCCGCACCAAGGAATTCGTCCATTTCTTTTACCCTTACTCTTTTAGCACCCTTGCAGCTAGAGTAAAAGGTTTCTATCTCTTTGCAACAACTCCGGTTGATGGAGAAGTTGGGCACGTCAGCGTTGGCGACACTGTACCACGTGCAGAAGCTCAGCGTCATGCTCAGTTCGGGTAACTTCTGAGGCAAGACGAATTCAGCCCTGGTCCCACCTGCCACAAAGTGGAACCAGCCGTGGGTAACTTCGTACAAATTCCCCTCGTAGGCCAGCTTCTTGTTTGGGTTACCCACATAGAGCTGAGAGTACTCAAACTGACGAGCGAAGCGGCTTGGGATGTATGGTTCAATATAACACATGGTGTCTTGACGATAACCAAGTGTCCGGGTCGAATATTGAGGAGCCACCAGAATGCCCTTGAGGATAAGACGGTGAAGTTGTTTGTTCCCGAGATATCCTTGAATTTCGACCCGTATTCTCCACCGGGGAAGTCAGGGAAGCACCGGAAGATTTCATAATTCTGGTGTTGGCGAAGTGTCTTTCGGATTTGAGACATATAATGACTCTTCCATGAGGAGCGCTCGTATAACTCCACAAGGAAGGGCTTTTCACCGGAGCGATGCTCAGCCACACTCATCAAAGAGGGTCAGTGCATGATAAGCCATGCTATTAAATGGTGTAAGGCATCTCCACCCTGGGTTTGGAGTCTTCGCCTTGGCAGTTTCCTTTGACTTGCCTTTTCCTTTCCCTTTCCCCTTGTCGGCGGGAATAAAACCATTACAGAGCACTCGTAGTCCGCTCTGTAAGTTGCACACCATGGCGAGAAGGAGTCCAAAAGGTCGGCCGTATGCAAGTATAACTGCTGGGTGTACCACGTTCATTGCAATCGCCTCTTTTGGCAATGAAGGCACGACGCATATTTTTAACCACAGCATCAGGAACCCAGCAATAAGAGCTCTATTGGATACTGGGAACTGAGCTTGGTAGTGGAAACTCTTGAAGATGGTGCCAGGGTTGAATCCACCTTCGTTAGATTCAGCAGTGTAGAATACGGCACGAGTCTTGGCGACGCGGCGATCGATCTCCTTGACGTCAACGGGAGCATATCCGTGAACTGTTGCTGAACTTTCTTTGGAGTTCAGCTTTGCAAAAAGGTAATCGGCCCACTTCTTATGACCGATACCCTGATTACGCACATCTGCCATGTCGGCGCAGATGCGGTAATGACACATCATCTCCCAAATAAGTGGCATAGATGCGCTCATCCCTCGCCTTCAGCATGTTTAGCTCTTCGGTGGTAGGGATGTATTCTTCATAGGGGACTTCGCCCATGAATAACCCGGACACCTCAAACATCTCGTGGAGAGCAAGTCCCAGCTCACCCACTGGTGTGAAAAAAGTACCAGTCTCGGGGTTATACATCTCCAAGAGACTGAAGAAATGGTAGGAGCTCTGGGGAATCTCAAATTGAATATTTCTGATGGCTTTGTATAAGCCAATCTCCTTCAAAACTGGTTCATGGGAGTCATGTATTGAACGAGGCGGGCCCACCACATATTGCCAGAAGAATAAACCAGCCAGGCATCCTAAATTCATTGGCTGGGTATTGGCCTCCTTGCGCCATGGACTCACTGAGAAAAGTTCGTGCGCGAATAGGGACCTCCCCTACTGGGTGCTCCTTTGTGATTCTTCCCGGAAGCAACCCAGTGATACATCTTGTGGGACCATCTTGGTAAGCCAGAGTTGCCAACTTGCTCGTGGGGACACAGTCGTACACTTGGCTCAGCCCCCACTCTAATTCACGGTGTATGGCTAGCCTTTGAAGATAGACCAGTGGATAGCTGCGCTCCATGCTGGGTAAGAATATCAGCAGGTCGCCAGACTGGTAGAGCCACATGCACTCCTCTTCAAAGAGGATCTGGTCTGATTGCCTCATTGCATCTCCGAACAAGAATGCGGGCTTCTCCAACACTTCTCAGTTGGTGGCCTCAAAAACTGCATCGGTGATGATCTCCCGTGCAGTAGCAGGGTAGTACCTGACTAACTTCTCCCTACGCTCCCTCAGGCCCGGCTTGTATGCAGCCAAAACCGTGGTGAAACGGAATTGGGCCGTCAGGTCCGCACCCCCAGCAAATTGGAAGTAGTGCCTATGGGAGAAAGCGTCCACCGAATACCCCACTACAAAAGAAGAATCCAGAGTTAGAAAAAAGATTAGAGAAATTCAGAAAAATCTTCTAAGTATAGAAATGCGGAGCTAAAGTTAGACCGCGCGAAACTAAAATATAACTCCGTGCGCGGCTAAAGGTAGACCGCGCGAAGCTAAAATATAACTCCGCGCGAGGCTAAAGATAGACCGCGCGAAGCTAAAATATAACTCCGTGTGAGGCTAAAGATTAGACCGCGCGAAGTTAAAAATAATTCCGCGCAAGTTTAACGAGATAGCCTCGCGTTTACGAACACGAAGCTAAAATTCATAGCCTCGCGATGAAACGAGATAGCTAGTCAAAATAGCTCCGCATTTCAAACGCGAGGATAACGCGATAGCTTCGCGTAGAAAAAAGACAGAGGCCTTTTTTCTTCTCCAAGCCGTACGGCCGGAAAACGGCGATCTCGGCGGTAAAAGAGTGATTGGTCGGTCAAAATCGAGCCATATCACCCCAAAATTCTTTTAAAAAGTCCAAAAGTTGAGATTTTTACCTCCAATGGGCGCAACATGAATTGGTTCGCCGCTGTGCCCGCTGCCTCGACCGCTGCCGCCGCTGCTGACGCCTGCCGCCGGTGGGGAAGAAGCACGGGAAGAAGAGCTCCTCTTGGGTGCCATTTGGTTCGAAATCTTGGAAAAAAATCAACAGAAATGAGCAGAAAATCGATCGAAAGCAAGAGATTCTTGGTCGCCTGAGCTCTGGGTTCTTGGATTCTTCGAATGAAGTGAGAAAGAAGAAGAAGAGACTCTATTTAAATAAAAAAAACCCACCCCTTGGTATTCGGCGTGAGAATCGGAGTACTTACTGAGCAGTTACCCATTGAAACGCGAAGCTATTAGCTTCGCGCAAGTATACAAAACGCGAAGATAACTGGTATTCTAACTCCGCGTTCCAGTTTGAAGATCCAAAGTATTTCAAAATTTGCTAAATTTCAAGCCATTTTGAAAACTTTGGAGGGAGTTCTGTTAGCAGTGAAAATTTCCAAGTAAAATGGGATTTTCCATAACAGAACGCGGAGCTAATTCTGAAGCTCCATGCCTGGCTATCTTAGCCCCGCGTATGAGTAAAACGCAGAGCTATTCAATAGCTCCGCGTTCTGGTTTTTTAGCTCCGCGTTTTGATGTGATTAGCTCCGCGTGAGCAGATAACCATAATCATAAACTGATTGAGATTAAAATTTGGGCTTATCCAATACCCAAATTGAGTCCAATCAGAATTCTAAATCAAGAGATTTAAATCAAAACTAAGATATTTGATTGGGATCGTTGATGAATACAAATTCTATTTAAATAGAAACTCTCATATCATCCTAAGACTATAAATACCCTTTTGAGGAAGCCCTAGAGATCTGAAAGATCATCTTTTTGGCATCTTGGAGAATTCGAGTTACGCATAGAGTCTTGAATTCGTGAAGACCAGAGAAGATCAAGATCCAAGTCGGCCGCCATCTTCAAGAGAGAAGATCATCGTCGTCAGATCGTCAAAAGGAACTACTAGTTAGATCCCATCGCTACGAGATCCCACGTTTTTATTGTAAAAAAGAGCGATAAATTATAAATCCTCTCGTTTGTTCTTTTCTTATTCACTTCCATTGTAATCTAAGTTGTATTCAATGGAAGGAAAGCAAATTTTTGCTGCAAACACACGAAACCGCCGCTTTTAGCTAAATTGACTGGGTTGCTCGCCTCGACTCAACCCACGCAACCATCGCCGGTGGTTGTCGGCGATCGCCTCGACTCAGCCCACGCAAAGATTGTCGATGGTTGTCGCCGATCGCCTCGACTCAGCCCACAAAGCCGCAAAGATCGCCTCGACTCGTTCGAAGGAAAGTAGACTCTAACCCTAACCAATGACCTAACGTAATTAATCAGTATCAGATTAACTAACTTAGAAATTAGAGTATATTAATCATTTCTCTATTTCTAAAATATTAAAATTAAAATCCGTCGTTTATTTGGACGGAATACCTAACTAATGGAGTAAAGTGATAATTTAAATGATTTAAACAAAATATGAAGATTTCAGAAATTAATATTTAATTTTTAAGAATTTAAGAACTCGATATATAAAAAACCCTTCTACAGAAGTTGGGAGTTTCCAAAGGAGCACACCACTTTTTCTAGACTGTCTAGACAGTGGGCTCCCAAGGAAAAGTGGTGTGCGCCTTTGGACTCGAAAAAGGTGTGCGCCTTTGGATACTCCCTAAAAGTTTAGGAACGGTTTTCAGTTTTACGCACTGGTGATGCACGTGTCTGTTAAAGCCAGGTAGAGTCCCTAAGCCCACGGCACGGGCGGCCACTGAACTGGAAGCATTCTCAAATGGCATCCTTCCCACTGCGGATCAATCGCTTCTTCTCGCACCTCTCCCGCCACCTCTCCACCATCTCCGCCGCCGACACGTGGCACCTCCTCCGATCCCACTCGCCGCCTCCCCCACTCGAAACCGCTCTCTCCGCCGCCATCCCCGACCCCACTCCCTCCCTCATCTCCTCCGTCCTCTCCTCGGCCGCCGCGACCCCCTCCGACCACCTCCTCTTCCTCCGCTTCTTCGTCTGGGCCGGCCTCCATCCCCTCCACCGCCACTCCGCCGCCGCATACTCCGCACTCTCCCCCATCATCCAACCCCAACCCCAACTCCTCCACCGCCTCCTTGACGCCTACGCCCTCGAATCCGTCCCCGTCTCTTCCAGAATCTTCAAGATCCTCCTCGCCCTCTGCCACCACTCCGGCCTCCCCTTCCCCCTTGCCCTCTCCCTCCTCCGCCGCATGCCCCTCTTCGGCTGTTCCCCCGACGTCCCCTCCTACAACGCCCTCCTCCGCCTCCCGTCCGCTCCCGCCGACGTCACCGCCTCCCTTCTTGACGAGATGAGAGCCTCAGGCCTCATCCCTGACGTCATCACCTACGTCTCCTCCATTAAAATCCTCTGTGCCGCTGGCAAGCTGGCGGCCGCTAGAGATCTTTTGCCGAGGATGAGAGAGGATGGGTGCTCGCCAAATGTGGTTGTGTACTCGGCGCTGCTCGACGGGGCCTGCACTGCTGGGGATCTGGACGCAGGCCTGGAGATACTGGAGCAGATGGAGATGGAGAGGGAGAGTGATCTCACTTGCGCGCCGAATGTTGTGAGCTACACTTGTTTGATAAAATTCCTGTGTGAGAGTGGGAGGTTGGAGGAGGCTCTGGGAGTGCTGGACCGGATGGGCCGGAACGGGTGCTACCCGAATAGGGTAACAGTCTGGACTCTGGTTAAAGGGTTCTGCCTCGCAGGGAGGGTTAAGGATGCATATAAGGTTGTCGAGAGGATGGTCGGCGTGGAGAGAGGAGTTACGATTGAAGAGTGTTATAGCGTGCTCGTGGTGTGTTTGCTGAGGGTTGGGGACTGGGAGGGGGCTGAAGGGCTTCTTGGGAGGATGTTGGAGAGAGGGGTTAGGCCAAACGGGACGGCGTGCAATTCGATGTTGAGGGAGATTTGTGGAAGGAGATGCTTCTTGGATGGGTACAATTGGGTCTGGGTGTTGGAGGAGAAGGGTGTGAGTTGGGTTGATTCCGACATCTATTCTTGGTTGCTGGCTGGGCTTTGTGAGGAAGGGCATTTGGTGGAGGCTGTGAAGTTGGGGTGGAAGATTGTTGCAAACGGGGTTCAGCTAGAGGATTCTTGTGTTGATCGTGTAGCGGAGGTGATGGAGAAAATTGGGGAAGACAATTTGGCATCACAAATAATGAGAATGAAAGAGGAAAGTAAGAGTCACTTGGGTGTCTAGTGGAGGCAATGGAGAAGATTGGGGAAGGTAAGATGCCATTACAAATAATGTGAATGAAAGAGGAAAATAAGAGTCAGTTGATTGCAAAAAGTTTATGCAACAGAGGAATATCAAATTGATCTTTTTGGAAACAAGAAGCACTAGGTTGTACAAGAACCAAGTGGTTATGCCTAGATCCATCATGTTTGTGCACTTGCATATTTAAATCTTATTCATGGTTCCCTGCATCCAAGGGGCCCAAACTCGAAAACTCTCCTTCCATCTGCAATTGAGGCAGTGGAGTATCAATGAAGGTGTTTCTTATGAGCCTCCGGAGTGGGGTGATTGCACCAAAAATTCTCAGTTGGGTAATAGAGGCTTTAGTCTCTAATAGGAGTGCTGCAAAGTTGGAACCTTCGGAGATTTTTAATTTTGGTTAAGCCATTGCAGGAATCTCTGTCCTCTAGGTCTTGGAGGTATACTGCTTGAAATTCTTATTTACCTTTGAACTTAATTTGTTGCATCGGTTGCATTTTTATTCACAAATGTGCATGTTGGTGTGCGATATTTAAAGTATTTACTATCTAGAGACTTGATTGAAGCTGTCTTCAAGTGTTCTCACGATCTCTTGTTATTTATTATTTGCTTAAAGAGAACTGATCAGGCACACTCTCCTTTGTATTTGTAAAGTTGCTGTGTTTCTTGAAATTAGGTAAATCCATAAGTATATGAGTAGAATTTTGTGTTTTGAATAAAGATATCTCCATTTTATGATTCTTTATACTTGGCATATCTATAAGCATATTTTCCTCTGATGAGGTTCTCTTAATTACAACTCCATTCCTTCAATTGTAGTTTCTGGACATGATATGGAGTATATCTCCCCACAACAAAGTGTTTGATATACCCCAACGACATGCATGTCCATCGTGTCTGATACTTTCAAATGTTAATTGATGTTTTACGTTAAAATTTATACATAAGATGGAGTATGTGGTTTCCCTTTTGACAAAAGCTAATTATTTTACAGATAATTTTACTAATATTAGGTTCAAAAAAAGCATCCAATACACATAATTATGAGTCAAATATGCATTTATTTGTACGAAATATTCATAGACCATCATTTCCTCATGTCTGGAATTTGGGCAATTGACTTTGTCCAACACCCAGTGTCCATGTCAGATCTGGACACTCATGTGCTTGTCCAGCAAGCATAGGTTTTTGGCTCTCCGTAGTTTGTAATACTTGAAAGAGGAAAAACCAGAGAGATTTGAATTATTAATTGAGTACTCCGATTCAAAGATGTGGCCTTAGAATTAGGGATGTTCAGTCGGACGGCCGGTCGGAATTTAGAGTTTTCCGATCGGATCCAAAGGTATTTGCCTCCGACCGCTACCGAAATTTTTTTCTAACCGAACTCCGATCGATTTCGGTCGGAGTCGAGCTAAATCGTCGGAGTCGGTGTAGAGTTCATCTTCGTACGATGGACGGTCGGGATTCGGTGTTTTCCTATCGGATCGAAAGGTATTAGGCTCCGACTGCTGCTGGAAAATTTTTCCGACCGAACTCCGATCGATTTCGATCGGAGTCGGGCTAAACTGTCGGAGTCGGTGGTCGAGTTTACCCCTACTTGGAATACATTCTTGAAGTAGTTTTGATTAATTTACACCATTTCAAAAGTTGATAGCTTGAAAGGCCAACAACTTAAGGAAATTTTAACTGAAAGTTGCTAGATAACAAATAAAGAACTTAAATATCGACTAAACATTGAAAAAAATGTTGGTCTAACTTAATTCAGTGCTGTATCAACCATCACACTTTTCGATCTTAAATTCTGAAAAAAATAATCAAGGGAATTGAGATGAATCCAGGCATTCATCTCATCACATGAGTATCACTAGTTCGTGCTTAATATTCTGAAGTTGCAATTAATAGATTTAAAAGGAAAAGGGAAATGTAAATTGCATGTCAAGGCCTAAGATCTACAAAGGAGTCTATGATTTATGTTTCAAGTCCATGGCATATCTCATATCATGATTCCTATTCATAAACCTCCAGCATCTAGTTTTCTCCTCTGTATTCACTTTCTGCACAAAAAGCCAACCTGTTATCCAACTCAAGTAGAGCACCAAAGATGTTTCTACAAAGCTACAAGTCATTGAATGCTATTGGTATTTCCTAGTTTCACCTAAAGATATGTATGGATATATTTTTTTCTTTTCTTTTCTAGATAAAGCATGGGGAACTAGTATTAATGTCCCTAATCGAAACTATAACTGTGGTTCCCAACCAAAACTGTATTGGAACTACTAAAAGGGTACTGCTCAAAGTATATGTATGTGTTAACGGCACCTACTTCTGCCTCAAGAGGAGGTAACTCCAATTTTGACAGAACATATATAATATATGTGGGCATGAAACTTGTATAATATGTGGAATGATCATGCATTCTAATGGAAGAACTAATCATTGACCTTTTATATGGACTATCCATGATTGGGATGTGAATCATGTGATTGACATGAGACTGCATGGATTACACATAAACATATATAGACTTGACAAGTGAGATACATGATTGGTCCTTGTACTTAGAAGTTCAACTCTTATAGCAAAAACAGTGAATAAAGGCTCATTATGGGGCTGGACCCGGTGGTATTACCTAAATACAGACTGACTGGCCTTTTTCTTTTATCTTTTAGCTCAACATTTAGTCAGCTAAGGCTATTGTATTTTGGGTAAGCAATGAACAATTGATTGAAAAAAATAGTATCAACTAAGATATCTCACTGTTTGAAATTTTTGTCAGGCCCAAGTACTGGTGTAGAACGAGTTATTGCAACTTTGAAAACGATTCTATCCTCTGTGGAGAAGTAGAAACAGTGCCTTGTTTGTGCAGGTTCAGGCATGTATATGATATCTGTGTCTGTTGATAACCATACATTTTGTCCAATATCGAAAAGTTAACCATTGTGCTTGAAAGATTTTATATATTCAATTTTTAAAGGCAGACATTTTGCTCCAAAGAGATTGTACAATCCAATGTATTAATGTTACCCCTTGCACTCCAAAGAATCCTCACTGGAGTTTACTGCAGCAATATGATGATGAATGGCAATATGAATCCTTATTTTTTGTGATTTTTGTTTTAAATTCATTCCTAGGAAATCTTTCATATGGAATAATAGAATGGATTCTATGTTGCTCTCCTTGAATATCATATTTCTTCTGAGTAACAAGTCCTTGTATGTACAAGTTATTTCTTTTCTAAGTAATTGGTGACCTACTACGTTAGGGAGCCTGATATCTCCTCATCCCAGTTTTGCAATTGCATATGTTCTTGGTTACATGTTCTTATGCTGACAGCTTCTTTGAATATTGTTACATTCCTGCTATGTTGTGTTCAAAAATTGTTGCAACTTTGTTTATTTTGAATGTTTGATTGATCATACAATTATTCAAGGAATAAATTAATAAAACAACATCCCAGATTCTTTATTTCTAGTTTATACTTTAAAATTTCTAGTATTAGTTTCCACGCAACCCCCCCCCCCCCCCCCCCCCCCCCCCCCCCCCCCCTTCCGATGAAAGAATCACCATATTTTTGGAGTGCGTTGGGAATATTTGTCCACCTTATATTTTTTCATTTATCTTTAATTTGGTAGGGTATCAGTCAACTGAAATAGGTAGAAGGCTGATAATTGTCAAGAAGAAACATTATTTGTTCCAAATTTACTGTTGGTAGCAATCGTTTCACATTCTTAACAATTTGGTTGTTAATTTCTTTCAAATATTATTGCTCCATGTGATTGGTTAATAGTTTAGTTATTAATAATTTCCTAGTCAATCAATCAGTTTCCATAGTGATGTGTTAATAGAGTCCTGGAGAATACAGACCCTGTGCTCCCACGTCTGAGGGTAAAAGGCAAAGAGGGGAAGGAGAGAATTTCTCCTCGCAGCCACCCTCTCCTGCTATGCACCAGTCAGGAGGATGCATAATCACGGTCTATGGGCCCCGCATTCAAGCATCAGAATTGTTTTCTGTATCTTGAATGTTAAATTAGTTTTCTCAACCTCTATATGCCCCCCTTAAGCATGTGATTTTGGCTGCTGACTACTGGCCAGAAGGGCTCAGTCTAAACTCCGCTTGTTCTTCAAAGCTGAGCTGCAATATCTTCTCCTTTCTCATTGGTTGGATGTGATGTTCAAACTGAAATGCTCAAGTGTTAAAGTTGAAAACAAATTCGATACTTATTTCTTAATTAATTTTGAGATGCTCTTGTTTCCATAATGAACAATTTGTAGTCCTAATGTGGAACATAAGAATATCTAATTAGTGGATATACACTGATAACCTTTGTACACAACATTCCCAGATGGAATGTAGTGCCCTTTTGTACTAGCGGATTATGAGTTGACAGATCTTCTGTTGCTCGCATGTGCATGCATGCATTTTAGATGTTAAAAATACAATAAACCATGCGGGCAATTTAGAAGGTCCGTGTTACAAGTTCAACTGGAAAGTTCTGGTCTTGAATCCTTCTGTATGTAACTGAAATTCTATATGATGCTTTAATGCAAAAATGTTGCTGAAATTTTGCCTCATTTATATAAATTTCTCTAAACACCTGAATGAGAAGCCTGTATAATATCAACATACTTTATCCCTTGTGTGATAGTCACAAACCCGTCCATTCTGAGACGTCGTACCTCTACTTGTTTTGCTACTTGGTGCAGGTCTCCTGAGTGCTGACTGCAATATGTGCAACTATTTTTCTCCCATGCACCCCCCCTGATGGCTGCCTCAGATTCTCTTCTGGTCAAACTTGGCCTACGTTATTTGTTTCCAAAATTCTGGGCTCTGCCTCCCCATTTAGCAATTCCTTACCTCAGCCAAAGACGAGAAATTGGAAGCTGATACTTGTTTTTTTGTCTCATTTTTTAGGCTTTGGGTGCCCATGAAGAATCCAGGTTGGAGTTGCTTTGGAAAGTCCTCTACTGAGCTGGTAACTTCCTATGGAGCTCATACTTCAGGTTCTAAATTTGTTACAGCACTTTATCCCTGCTCCAAGGGCCGTCTCTCTACTGTATATTCATCATCTATGATATAGACTGATGCAGCCCTGTATGATCAGTAGCTGTGACAGTTCCACCGGAGTTGCTGCAAGATCTATCATCCAGTAAATATATTTATCGACAAGGATGCGGTGGATGAGGACTACTGTAAGTTGAAGATCTAGTGACACTTTTATCTTTTTTGAGATCACACTAAAATATTATATCATCTTATATATCAAAATCTTGAGTTTCCGGCATTGTAGTTTAGATTTAAAAAAAAAAAAAAAAAAACCTTGTGGTCTTGTTTGAATCTACATAGATTCTGTATTATGTGTTTCTTATCTTTATTTTTGCTCATCGTTTTTATATAATTGGTCCCTCTTGAGTAATCTTTAAGCTTTGTTTTTATTACAACCATATCTGGAGGTCCTAACCCAACAATTTAATTTCTACTTCAATGCCCGGCTTCTGTTGAGTTTGCGTTCTTTTACTGAGTTTGGCTATTTCATATATTTATTGGCAATTCGCATTCTTTTATATTCTAGTTATTCTGCTTAATTTGAAATTAATATCTTATATATGTACGTTAACATGTTCATAATAATTTCTCCTTTCTTTATAAAATTCTGGTCTTGTATAATAAATATGTTCAAATTTGTTCGGAGGTGAAGTTTCCATCTCCCTGTAAGTAACATTGTTCAAAAAGGTCATTTATTTTTAATTCCTTGGAAATGTTACTCTCTCAATCTTTCCTCCATGTGAGCTCAAATCCCTTTCCTACCTAATTATTCTCTCATTGTACACCTAATCCAACTCCATCTGTCTCAATCTTCCCCTCTCTCTCTCTCTCTCCTCTCTAATAACTAATTCAACCCGATACCCATTCTCACTGTCTCTTTTCTAACTACTCTCACTCACTCTCTCTTCTCCCGAGTAACTTATCCTAACGTCTCACTTTCAATCTCTCCTCCCTAATTATTCCCTCTCATCATAAATCAAACATAAATTCCTCTCCCTCTCTCCTCCATCATAACTCAAATAAATATTTATTCTCTATATTTTTTTTTTCTTCATCCATTTCTCTCAACCTCATTGTTGGCATACCTCTCTCAATATTTTTCCATTTCTAATTAATTTTTACCTGTGGGTTCAAGATGACGGCTCATCAATATTAAGATAGACAACATATGAGTTGTGCATATGGTAAATAGTGTGGATGATTTTAACAAACAATTGACCGCCGCCATGATTTTAACAAACAATTTACCGCCGCCAAAGGAGCCGGAGATGAGGTGGGTGAGTCCAAAGGAAATGGAGAGAGAATGGTCGAAGTTAGTGAAGGACAAGTACAATTTAGACTTGGCAAACGAGTTGAAGTTAGTGGAAAAGAGTACAACTTAGAGTTGACAAATGAGAGGAAGCTGAAAGAGGAGGAGGGAGAGGAGATAGTGGTAAGGAGAAGGGAGATGGTGGAGGCGATAGAGAGAGAAAAGATCCACTTATGATCATTTGAGATGGAAGATTTGTAGGGGAGAAGGTGGACTTATTTATTTATTTTTGTTTATTTTCTTCATTCAATTTAAGAGATATGTCTTGAATAACAATGCAAACAAAAGTATTGGTTGGCTATTTGCTATCCCTAATTAGGTGCTAATCTAGGATGTTAAGTTAGGTGGATTGAAAAAATTAACAAAGAAATCAAAATAGAATAGAGTAATTTAAGAATTTTGGAAAATTAAAATAAAAATACGAAGAATTAAGGAATTGGTATTTAAATATAGAAGATCTAAGGGATCAGTATCGAAGAAACCAAAAAAATTAAATGCTAATCTCTACTTTCTTTTGGGAAACTCGTGCTGAAAGTCGCACTAAAAAATCTTTAGTAAAAAATCGAGGAGGACAGGGAGGAGAAGTAACGGTTGTTTCTGGTACCAGGACTCAGATTTAAAAGATGATTAATTCTTTGTACTGTATCAAAACTTCGAAGTTGTGGTAAAAATTGAGATAATTATTTTGTATTTTAACATGTCTCTGCACTGGACTTTAAGCAGTATACGATAGGATTTGAACATGAATTGTTCTGATACTATATTGAAATTCATTCAACTGCACCAAAACTCTAAAATTATGGTGAGAGTTGAAGGAATTGTTTTGTATTTTAAATCTATTCAAGGAATTGTTTTGTATTTTAACTCTATTCAAGTCAAAGTTCAGAATCTACGAACTTCTATTAGCGGATACTTCGATTTTTATCACTGAACAGTTATGAAATTAAAGTTTCTCATAATCAAATCTACTATTTTATAATTGTAAATAAATGTGCTTAGGATGTTCTGTTGGACGAACACATAAAATATTGTAAATTCTTAAAGATGCATGCGTGCAACTAATTACTCCATGGGGGCGTAGATAATAGTTATATGCTATATAATTGAAATTAAGAACCGAACTCACACATCCTTTAATTTACGAATACCAAAGAAAAAGGTATATACCTTTAAACAATTTAAAATATTAATATTATTAATTTATGTTATTTTGCTAATAGTTTCCGACACTAGTATCTCACTTAATTTAATTGCCACAAATGAAAGGAAATAAGGAAATTAATCACATGCTAGAAGCGAACAACAAGAAGACAAGTAAACTGTATTAGAGTAAGAAGTTAGTATTAATAAGTAAACTTCACAAATTAGCAAAAAGAAAAAAAAAAGAAAAAAAAAACCAAACTCACACGAACCCCACGAATCAAGAGAAGCCACGTCAACTCAAACCCCACAACTTCTAGCCGCCTCGTCCGTAACTGCCTTGAGCTCGTCCGTACAGATTCAGTTATAAGACCCACCCAAGAAAATGACACATAAGCCCCAACCCTAACACCGAACCCAAACCCAAACCCGTACCCGTAATTTTCCACCCCGCAAACAAAACCCCTCACCGCTCCGACCGATCCCACCGCCGATCGAGCTCCGACGTCGTCGCCGGCTATGCCGACGGCGTTGATTGCCGACCCGGAGGCCAAGCGGCGGCGGCGCTCCAAGATCTACGGCGTCCGCACGTTCATGGACCCCGGCTGCCCGGCCGACTTCGCCGGAGCTTTCCGCGACAACATCCGGCGGTTCGTCGCGGAGTGCGCCGACGCCGAGGAGAAGGAGACGGCGGGGATGCCCACGTGGTGCACGCTCCTCGTCGACGAGAAGTCTGGCGTCGTGGTCCCTCTGTACACGGTGGAGGAGGCCGTCCGCTGCTCGCCGCGGCCGTTATGCGATTACTGCCGCTGCAACGGTGAGGTTACCTCCCTCTCCCCTTCCTCGTTTGCTAGTATCGCTTTTGGTTGTTGGTGGGTTAGAGTTTGGGGAAGGGCGGTGACGAGAAGCGAGAGTGGGGGTCGATCATTGAGCTCGAGGGTTTTGATTTGGGCGGAAAATTGGGGAAATTTTGGTTTTGGGTTAATTTTTAAGCTGTCCAATATTCCGTAAGGGGGCAATGGAATTTGGGTTATTTTTTAATTTCTATTAAAGTTCAGACATTTTTCCTAATTTAATCTCGAATTTAGGGAAATAGTAGGAATATTCCCAAAATGGAACAAGATTCCAATTGTTAGAATACGGTAAACATGGGAATTACTTTCTCTTACTTTTTTTTTACTAATTAATCATGTTGAATTCCTGTTGAGATTTTTATTTTTCTAAATAATTTGGAATAAAATTGTTATCTATTCTTGGATCAATTTCATTAAATCTGGCTTTAAGGAAAGGTCAAAAATAATAAAAGGTGTTGCGAGGGTTTGCGCTGGAGGAATTGCCCTTTGTTTGTGATACCCACAGATTTTGTGGTCTGGGCTGGGGATGTAGGCTGTATCCGAGTCTTATTTAAGTTGTGGGCTTCAGCCTTTAGGCCTTAAAGGCTTTCGGCTTTAAGCGGATTAATTAATGCCCAGCTCTTCACCTGTTGAACGGAAAATAGTTGCTGATGAAAAAAATTTGATAATAAATGGTTATTGTTGAATTATTTGGAATTTTTAATTGGTTAAGTAATATTCCCAAGTTTAATGACCATTGAAAATTCTTAATTGCGCACAAATAATTAGTAACTTGCTAAATCCTTAATAATGTTATACTTGGGGATCAGTGATTATCGATTAGAAAGTGCATGTTGCTATTTTCATCATTAGTATTTATATGGGCTTTGATGTATTTCGTACTTGGTAGTATCTATATTGACTTTGTATATTTTATGTCCATTATCGCAAGGAAGCTGTTTACATTTTTTTCTGTAATAGATTGTGCTAATTTTTCTATCAAAAAAATATTATGCTAATTAATCAAAAACATTATGCTAACTAATCCGTTGTTGGTTCCTTGATCATGTTTCCATTGTAATTACTGTTTGCTGCATCTCAAATACAAAAATTTTTGATAAATCTACTGTACGATCATGTTGGTCTTCTAAGGTAACTCCATAGCATAAATACATCGCTTTATATGGTGTGCTCAGTGTTAATTCAAATTCAAAAATTAAAATCTCAAAATAATTATTCAGTTGTAGCAATTCCACATCTATCTCAATAAGATGATCTACAGTTGTGCTTGCTTAACTGCTTTTTGTTAATTTGTTTTTTTAAATATCCAGTTTGTTTCCTTCAAAATCTCAGCTAATTACTTGTATTTTGTTCAACTTCTCTCTATAAATACATAGAGCCTTCCACGATTTAAGGCATTGTGAGATTTCTCGGACACCATTATTCAATTTCTTTTTTATTCTTCAACACTTCTTCAGTTTTTCCTCTCTCACTCAGTAGAATCTAGAACTTTATATGGTGTGCTCAGCTCAGTAGAATTTAGAGTTGCAGTTAAAGTCCAAGTGAAAAGTTGAAGTCCCAATCTCCAGAGGACTAGGCTGTTTAATTTAAAAAAAAACAGGCTGTTTAGTTTTAAAAAAAAAAAATCTCCAAATTGGAATGTTAATGGAGCCAACGAAGGTTTCACTGTGATATCATTCGTTTAACTAGATATCATAATAGAATTTTCACCATCTGCAAAGAGAATAATTGGTTCGCAGAAAGTCGAAAGTGGATTGATGGTATCCGGTAACTCTTAGTTTTTTCATATTTTTTGAAAGTGATCATTAAAAGGTCATAAAAAATGGTGTACGGAGATTTTCTCTATTTTTCATTAATTGTTTCATAGAAAGTGATCTCTGAAAAACTGATTCTGATCATCCTAATAAACTTAACTCTTAAATAGGATAAAATGCTATTGGGTTGGTAAAGAACGTAAATTTACCAAATATATTATTAAAATATTAACAAAAACGATGTGGAGCGGCCTGGATAATAAATTGATTGGTCGACTAACCCTCTCCCCTAAGATTGATCAATATGGTTCGTCAACCCATCAAGAGTTAATTACGTAATTGAACTTCATATTGGTCGACTAACTATAGAGTTGGCTGACCAATTATGAGAACACACATGACTAATTTTGGATTGGTCAACAGCCATAATATATATAGCCATAATATATATAATCACACATGTAATAGATTGGTCAACTAACAAAAAGATTGGTCGGTCAATCACACTTCAGATGCATTATTAGTGGCAGATTGATCATATATAACTAACTCTGAATTGATCGACCAATCATAACATATAGAGTCACATATATAGTAGATTGGTTGACTAACGAGAGATTGGTTGGCCAATCACACTTCATATACATTATTAGTAGCAGATTGGTCGACCAATCTCTTTGTTGGTCAACCAACAGAGGAATGATGACTCTATCCTACATTCACACAAAAAAATAATAAAATTGGGAAGGTATGGATTCTCTCTCCACTTTTATATGGATTCAATGCCAAAAGCATTGAATCTATCCATCTACATTTCACTCCATATAAAAAAGAGAGTAACTTTCGACAAAACTACTGAATTGGACGACCAACAAAGGAATTGGTCAGCCAATCATATTTTACTAGAAATTAGTCGAACAATAGAGGGAGGATGATTCTATCCCTCCCTCGCGTAGAAAAAATAATTTAAAAGAATATGAAAAATGTGTTCTCTCTCTACTTTCAAATAGATTAAACATAAAAAATACTAAGAAAGATACAAATCGTACTTTCTATGAACCAATCCATTGAAAGTAAAGAGAGTAGAAAGTTTGCTCTCTCTCTCTTTCCTTTTCAAAACTCTTCAGCTCAATTTCAATGAACAATTCCCTTTCAACGAACCAATCAGCTCGATAGTTGATATTATTTTATCAATATGTACAGTTTATTCTTAGGTTAAATAGTAATGAAGTATCATAAACTATTTTATGTTACGGAAGTCCCACGGAGTTTCAAGTTTCATGAAAAAGTCAAACAATATAATGGAATTATTAACTGATCAATTTAAAAATACAAAAACACTCACAATCCGACAATTTCTTATACCTTTTTTAGTGAAGTATACTAAACTAGATAGTTAGAATTTAAAAAGGTTGAAAAGTGTGTATTTATTATATTTTTAAATCTTCTATCAATCTCTCCGCTGACGCCTTTTGCCTTTTGGAAGATTTTTATGAAATTTGAAATTTCATAGGGTTTTCATTATCTAAAATAACTCATGAATATTTCTTAGAAAAACACAATACTTTGTAGGGATTTTTTTCTAGTTTAGCCTTATTCTTATTAATGAACATAAACTTCTATGCTTTGAAATGAGCTATGCTGGAACCGCGTCAGGAAGCACGAATGAATTGGAAGCGTCTTTAATTGCAAATTTGCAACCAGTTTGAGTACTAGCATTGTTCTGTTTCTCCATTGCATTGCATTGCATTGACCTCAATATGAAACTCTACTCTTATTTATTGTTAATTAACGGTACGGTGATGATCATATGTTTCAAGCTCCTGTCAAAGGATTATCATGCCTGGTCTATAGAAGAATTTCACACGGAATACTGTTGGCACTAATATTGGAATCACCCAAACAAAATGTCAAATTCCTTCATTCTAGAGAGTGGGTTCACCATTTGCATAATATGGACAGTTTAGCTTTTGTAAATCAATCTCCATGCAGTAAGATCATGAGGATTGTTTCATTTCTCCATTGCGTAACACTTCGAATACCAAATCTCCAATCCTTGGTATACTAATTGATGGTACTATGTTAATGACAATGGTGTTTGTTAATTAGGATGGAGCCACCATTTCGTGTCACAGAGGAGATACCACATAATCATCCCCGCAGACGACCAATGGGACAAGCCTCTGAGCCCCAATGCGTTCCACCTGGCCAACCATCTCCTCCACGGCCTTCTCCATTGCAACGGCTACGGCCACCTCCTGCTCGTCAACGGCCGCGAGGGCGGCTCCAACTTCATCTCCGGCCACACTCTCATGGACCTCTGGGACCGCCTTTGCACTTCGCTCCGCGTCAGGTACACTTTGTGGGCAAATGTAGACAAAACTTGTTGGTAATCTGGTTGCATTAATTGTTGATATTAGTTGGATTCGGATTCAGGGAGGTGACAGTGGAGGATGTCTCCCGAAAGTACTCGCTCGACCTCCGGCTACTCTTCGGCATGGCCTACGGCAGTCCCTGGTTCGCCCGCTGGGGCTACCGCTTCCGCTCCGGGAGCTTCGGCCTCAACGAATTGGACTACAATGACGCCATTGACCACCTCTCCTTCCTCCCTCTCCACGCTCTGCTCCACGACGCCAACATCAATTCCAGTGCCAACGCCAGCAACCTCCACCACATTATCACATCCTATCGGAAGCTTCACTCTCTTGACACGGTCCGCAGTCTCCTCCGATATCTCATTGACCTCAGGCAGCAGAGCCCAGCAGCATTACCACCACCACCACCTCCCCCGAAGAAGAAGCCTGAAGTGATACCACCTCCACCAAGGACGAAGCGGGCGAGAAGCGAGAGGAAGAAATTTCGAGACTTTGCATCGGTGGCGGTAGATTTGGCCAGCCGGTGGCCTGTCAGGCGTCTGATTACGACGGCCCAGGTGGTCGTCGATGCGCTGCTCGCGCACGGCCGTATGATGACGCGGCAGGAGGTGCGCGACGCGGCCCGCCAGACCATCGGCGACACGGGCCTCATCGACTTCGTGCTGAAGTCCCTCGGCAACACCGTCATCGACCGGCACATCATCCGCCGCAAGTCCAACCCCATCAACCGCGTCCTCGAGTTCAGCCTTGACAAGCTGCCCCATCGCAACTCACCAGCCTCAGCTGCCGCCGATAAGCCTCCCCCCAAGGTATCAGTTACAGCAGACAATGCCGATGAAGGCGTCGATGACGATACGACCACATCCACCAGCTCCAATTCCTCCGTTCAGCTGGACAAAGACCTGCAGAGCGTGTACAAATGCGTACTATCGACACGACCGCGGGAAGCTCAGATAGTGCTCGACTCCAAGCAGTGGGCCAAGACCTTCGATCTCCGAGACGAGGCCGACGATTTGTTGCGGTTCTTCATCCACTGGATGCCGAGCGTGGCTCAAATGTCAGGGCTGACCCGCGCACTGCCTCCGCCGGAGCTCGTAGTCCTCCACCCCCACGCTTCGATCGGGGACCTGAAGTTCGAGGCCGAGCGGGCAATGCGGGACACGTACTGCCTGATGGAGCGTTTCCGAGCCTCGGAAATCGACGGAGTGGACGGGGAGGAGTGGGAGGCGGTGATGATCGCTGGAGTGCAGTCGGGGGGGACTGTGTGGGTGAGGGGCGAGGGGGCCGACATGGGGTGCGAGTTCAAGTACGAAGGCGGGGCTGATACATGGGCTGTTGGATGCGGGTGCGGAGCTAGGGACGACGATGGGGAGAGGATGGTGGCGTGCGATGCTTGCGACGTGTGGCATCATACAAGGTGCATTGGGATCAAGGATGAAGAGCCGGTGCCACAGCTGTTTGTGTGCGCGAGGTGCGGAAGCTCGATTCTTGCTACTGCTGCTGCTGAGGAAGAGAAAGGGATGGGGATGATGGGGATCAAAGTGTGATGGAGATGATGATTGATTGTTAGAGCTGGGAGAGAGATACTGAGTAAAGACGTTGAAGAATCTGAAGAGGCTTGGTTTCTTGTGTAGCAATTTTTTTCACTTCCGTTTTGCTTTTGTTAGCAGGATTGACAGTCTGTTCTGTTGTGATTCTTAATGTGAAGGGTAGAAGGAATTTTTGTTTTTCTGTTGATTGTTCTGTTAGATTGTTGTTGTATGATAAATCCCAATTCTTTCGATTCTTGGAGGTCTAGTAGTAGATAAATCCCAATGCGAGAGAATGTGTTGTGTTGATTCTTCCCTTCAAAAGATAATATGTTTTGTAACCATTTGGCGTCTGGGCCAATAAATGAGAATTTTGTGTGTTTTTTTAGGAATTTCTTGCAAACTCAGAGTTTGCCTTCTGTTTCTATTTAAACATATGCATAGATGAAACTCTTGGCACTGTTAATTATTCATCAAGTTGCCAATCTGGACGCATTCCTTCGGCGGTGCTTGCTCCTTAGGCTGTGCTTGCATATCAAGAGAAAAAGTGTTTTGGAGTGTTTTCTAAGCTTGGGTCCTGGAGTAGTTTGTTAGTATGTGTTCTGGAATGTTTTAACTATGAGTTCTACAGCGTTCAAAATATACCTGGGAGTTTAGTTTCTTATGGATTTTCATAGATTTTATAAGTATATAAAAGACATATATCCTAGTTTGGGAAAAATTAAAGAATGTGCGAGAGGGATGGAATGAGAAAAGAGGGTACTTTTTTTTAGGGTGGATAATCAGTCGGAACTGGCGAAGGTCCGAGGATTCCTATTGATTTTGACCAAGGAGAGGAGGCGAGACTCCCACCGTTGTTCTCGACGGAATGCGACCGAACTCCGACCGACTCTGGATCGATGGGATTCCGACGAAGGCGGTTGGAGCTTATAGTTTTAGCATGGAAGGAGAGAGAGAGAGAGAGAGAGAGAGAGAGAGGGAGGGAGGAAAAGAAGGGAAGGAAGATCTAAAAATACCTCAAAATACTTCTCCAAAAACTTACAAGTAAGTATTTTTATATAAACGCTTCATAACACATCACTCCAAAACACTCCAAAATATTTCGAACCTAATCTCGTAAGTATAGCCTTACTTTTGCCCATTGGATATTAAATTTCTTTTAGAGTGACATCGATATTGAATTTTGTTCGCTAGATCCTTTGATTCCTGTTTGGCCTTTTAAAAAGAATAATGTTATTTACTAGATTGCGTTGCTTGGCAAAATAAATAGAAACAGAATAATGTTATTCATACCGACGTCATATATTCATCAGTAATTAATAATTAGTGTTATATAGGCCAGCCTATCTAATGCAAAATAATTATTCTCTTCTTCCTAAAATAGTAAAGAATAATTATTCCCTTCTTCCTACAAAGGCATGAGTTCAATTTTCAATATGAGATGAAGTTATAAAATAAATTTGCAAGGTTGCAACTCGAAGAAACATACTTATATAGAAAATTGAGATTACCATGTACAGAGATTAGAACTTTGTATACACATAATCAACATTAAAAATATATTGAATGGTGGTTTAACTAGGAGTGTGTTTGGTTATTGAAAGTAGAATAAGATTAAGAAAAGTAGAAAAAAAATTAAAAAGTAATTTCTAAAATAAAAGTATAAGAAGAGAGTTATTCTTCTGTCTGTTTGCTAATTTTTGAAAAAATAAAGTATATTAGAAAGTGATCTGAGTATTATTTAATTGATTGACTAAAATAATGTGAGAGTTCTTCTTCTATCTGTTTGCTAACATCATAAACAGTAGCAACTACCATACATTTCTCCACAACGGTTAAGTTTCATGCTAACTTAAAAATTGAAAAAATAGGGGTTTTTTACATATGATTCCTTAATTCTATAAAAATTGAATATCGATCTCACAAAACTTCATATTTTATTTTAGTCTCCCAAATATTTAAGTTACACCGTTTTAGTCCCCCGGGTCACTACCGTTAGCCAAGTTAACTTTTTGGTCTTTGATACACGTTATACCCCTGGAAAGGGAGAGAAAATTCAGTTATTTCCCTCACTTTTCTCTTTCCCTCTTCCGTTCTTCCTATCTTCTTGGTCGGGTTCCTCTCTCTATTCTCCTCTCTTACTCTCTTCTTGATTTGGTTCCTTCTCCATCCTCAACATCTCTCTTTTTGGTTAGATTCCCCTCTCCATTTTCAAACTCTCTCTTCTTGGTTGGGCTCCCCTCTTTATCCCCATTCTCTCTCTCTCTTTTTTGTTGGGTTTCCCTCTCCATCCTCCATCTCTACCTCTCTTCTTGGTTAGATTCCCCTCTTGAGGATGAGGGTGAAGGGGTTGGGGTTTTCTGGATTGTGGTTAGGGTTGGTAGGGTTGGGATAGCATGCGAGCTTGAGGGAGGGGAGAGAATGGAAGGCGGTGAGGAAGTGAAATGAGAGGTTTGAGAGCCATTATTTAACTTTTCTAACTAAGTCATGGGTATTTAGGTCATTTTACTAACATATAAAAAAAATAGAATATATTTTGACAGAATAAATAACAGAAAGACTAAAACTATATAACTTAAATATTTGGATGACTAAAATCAAAATATAAAGTTTTGAGAGATCGATATTCAATTTTTAAAGAATTAAAAAATCGATACGTAAAAATCTCAATATCTTATTATATGCTACTTAGCATAACGTTAAAGTTTGGTATTTAGTGTCAATTTTTTTTTATCAAAGATTCAAACACATACTTTAAGAAAACTAATTTTAATAAACTGATTATTAAAATTTAAAAAAACATCATTGTCAATATTGAAATGGGGGAAAAGTTAAGAAAAAATTATAGTATCCTAACACTAAAATTAAATTTTATAGATTTTATCACGTAACATGTGCTCCTATTAGTAAAACTAAATTAAAATTTCTGAAATTTAAAAAGTTACCTTGAAATTAAAAAAATACAAGTAATTTATTTTGATAACGGAGTACATCATATTGAATACAAGAACCCAAAGTACATGTAAATATTTTTTTGAGAAAATATATGTATCTCGTATCTTATCAATCAAAGTGACAGGCATCAGCATCAATGTGACAGCCTCGAAAGCGCAGCCCCAGAATTTACGAGCGGGGGGTCTCCCGCCCAAATCCCCAACTGATTTGTCTGCACATTCCAGAGGGATTAAAGGGATGTAGAGGTACATTGGAGCTGACCACGGATTGGACAGCTCGAGACCAATGGCATTGGATTTAGACCCCAGGCACGTCGCAGACGCGGTGAACAGTAAAAGCATAGCACCTCCGCCGCCCATGACGCTATTGGTGGGACTCAAAACCGCAACCCAAGAGACAGACGGGTCCGCAGGGGCCCCCGAGAGAGACCGTAATCGAAGGATTCGCATGTCGTGGGTCCCAAAGTAACCTCACCAAGTTCCCAAGCAACCCCATTGGCCTATCCGGCTGCAGCTTGAAAGTCAGCTGCACGTCATGGCAGTAGGAAAACAGTGGGTTGGGCCCAGCGAAACCACATCTACTTCAACAAGCTCGTAATCAGCCAAAAATATGCATTAGCCATTGCAAATTATATCTCCACGAATCCACGCCACAGCATCTCATCAAAATAGTTTGACAATCGTCTTGTTTACATTTGGATTTGTATGCACCAAAACAAGATACAATGAACAATGAGTTGTTACTTCAATCTCTCAAAGTTATAAAGTTAACGTGTACCCATCGGTACCCAATCAAGTCATATAACAATTAAATTATGCCCATCAATATCATTTTTATAACATCATCATACATTCCCCACCCAACTGTTAACAAAAAAAAAAAAAAATGACCCTACAAACAAATCATAAAGCATCTAATTTAAAAATACTATACCATACACCAACCCCCCAAATGCCCCAATATGTACACACCCCAACAAACCAGCACAAAATTAGGAACATTTCCCAAGAGTAATTAAATACACACAAAAAACCAAAACCATATAAAATAAATCCTTATAAATTGTTTTCCATTATATCATCCCTATGACATTAATTATAACAATATTCATTTAATAATTACTTACTTTAAACAAAGACAACCATCACACCAATCAGAATACTGGAGATCTATGAGGAATCCCTTTTCTCCTCGAAACTTTCCTAATTGGCGCCACCACAGCCACCTCCTTCTCCTCCCCAACACAACGCCCAGGATTGTCCTCAGCCGAATCCGACGGCTGAGACGAAGTTAGAGAACAAGAAGCTGAATCGTCCTTGGGCGCAGGTTCCTCCAGATCAGGAGTCATGGGGCGAATCAACGGCCCATCTTTGTTGCTGGGGACTGAATTTGAACTGCCCAGCGACTCATAATTAACCTATCAATTAATTGCAGCAGTAATTAGCAATTAAGAGGTGTAGAGTACTGAAATGCCCATGGGAGAATGAGGAAATTACCTTGCAAGCTATTGAACAATAGCGACTGGGCACGTTGATAGATCGGTGGCAGAGCTTGCACGGAACAAAACCGAGAGGGACCTTGGACGGCTTGGATTGCTTCGCCTTCTTTGTGTTGAGATATATGACTCGAGCTCCGTTGAGGATATAAGACTATAATCAAAACAAAGAAAATTAACTGAATTTCAGGAAAAAATGAGGCCAAAAAAAAAAAAAAACATTTCTTAATCTATTCTTGTTTGCTATTTGGTTACAGCAGAAAAATAAATCATATTATAAATTTAAAAGAAATCAAATAAATAATGATAACACAAAAGTAGATAAGTTTAGTTTTTTTTGCCGCTTTAAAGATAAAATCATTAATTCCTAAACTCTTTAATTTCTCTAAGAATAATAAACAAAAGAAAAGAGATCAATTAAAATATAAAAATCATATTGTCTACATAAACTAAAATTAAAGATAACATAGACAAATAATGATTAAAAAGAAGAGAGAATGTAATATCAAAAAAAAAAAATTTAAAATCTTTTTTAATAGATTGCTCTTCTAAATCTCACTAATGGAAGCAGAGATCAAACTAATAAGAAAATAATTTGCTAAAATCAATCAATTAAGCGACCAAACAAAATTAGCTATTAAATTATATCTAATTCTGAGAAACATCTAGATATGCCCAGAATTGCCAACAAAAACAAAGATCAGTAAGTTAAAAAAAAAAATAATTAAATTTCGTCTAATTTAAATTATGACAAATCAACAAAATCTAACAATTTACCTGTACTTTGGAGCAATCTAATGATTAAAAAGAAGAATTTTAGCTATTAAATTTTAAATCTTTTTTAATAGATTAAAAAGAAGAGAGAATGTAATATCAAAAATAAAAATTTTAAATCTTTTTAAATAGATTGCTCTTTTAAATCTCACTAATGGAAGCAGAGATCAAACTAATAAGAAAATAATTTGCTAAAATCAATCAATTAAGCGACCAAACAAAATTAGCTATTAAATTATATCTAATTCTGAGAAACATCTAGATATGCCCAGAATTGCCAACAAAAACAAAGATCAGTAAGTTAAAAAAAATTTAATTAAATTTCGTCTAATTTAAATTATGACAAATCAACAAAATCTAACAATTTACCTGTACTTTGGAGCAATCTATAAGCTTCTGCATGTCACTAATCCTAACCACACTGTTGTAAACATATCGCCTAATCTGAAGCTGGCGATGGCAGCGGTGAGTCAAATCTTCAGCAAAACAATGGGAACACATACATATATCGCATTCAATACAATAAATATTAATTTCGCTCTTCCTCATATCCTTGTGATCATGACAAATTCCAAAGAATTTCTTCACCAGCAGCAATTCGAGCCATTTAGGTGGCTTAACTGCCATATTCTCCTCCATTTTCTGCAAATTTTTATAATGAAAAGCGCAGCCAACCTTCAATAATCAAATTAGATCAAAATCAATATAATCTACTAAAATTACCAAAGATCAAATATCTACGAAATAGAAAATTTATAACAAACACTCGTTTCAATTAGAATTACAACAATTGAATTTAAAAGAATTAACAAACAAGTAAAAATGTTAGCTATAAAATTATTACCATTTTATTTCTGTTTGGCGGCGGAAAACGGAGGAGAGAGCAAGGGAAATAACATTATAAAAGAGATGTGCGCAGTGCGCTGCAAGGGTCCTGCGATTTTATAAGGCTTTTATTCATTGCCGAGCGGGAATAAAACTAGATCTTCACCGTTCATCTAGTTAATAACGTGATGAACTAATCTCTGCCGTCGGATGCAAAACCCTCGAAAACCCTAAAGGCCCTCTCTGACACATGGCACGCCTCGACGAGGCGAGAGGCACGTGTCTGCAGAATTTCCTTCTGACCGTTCCCGCCAATGATTGTACCCAGTAGTACACCCATACGTTCACACAGGTGGGGCCCAGATTTCAGGTACTGGTGGGATTATGGGTGAATTGTTGTTCGGGGACACAGTTGTGTGTCTGCCAATTTGGGCCGGGATTTACGCGGTCCGCAGGGGCGTTACTTTTGGGCCGGGGAGCGCCGCGCTGGGATAGAGTGGGGCGGTAGGGGCGCCGCAGTCCTGGGGCAGTTTGCTGAGCTGTGGGATTTTGGGCGGATTCGGGAATTTTTTTAATTAGGCAAAGGATAATTTTGGAAATACTGAAATGCCAGTTGTGCCCTTTTGAGTTTTTGACATGTACAAGGACAAATTATAATGATTACATGAGAAAGACCAATGGTCAACCAGTCACTGTAGTTGACATTTATTTATTAAGAAAGTATTTTGGTTCGATATATCTTTTAATTTGTAAAAAATTATGAGTTAAAATTTTAATTAGAATTCCATTTAAATAATATTATAAAAAATAATTGTATGGAAGTTTGACTGGCTAAAAAAATAAATAAGAGGTTGTGTGACCAGTCTAATTGGTTTGGTTAGTTCGATTTATATTTTGTATTTCCACTTTAAATATATATCATTATGTTTACGGAAGAAAATTTATGCGCTAACGTTTGAATTCGTGCGCGTGCATATATATATATATATATATATATATATATATATATATATATATATATATATATATATATATATAATTTTGTATGCTTAAAACTCCAATTTGATATGTCCATTACTTTGGAACAATTTTTTTAATTTTGTGAACTCTGTTTTTTCATCAACTTCATAATATCTATACATACAGCGGTTGTAACCATTACCACGTGAAGTATAAGTATAAACAGGTCTAGTTTGGCTACCGTGATTTTTTCCTAATAAATGACATATATGATGTTACATATTCATGTTTCTTTGTATTTTCTCACAATTTGGAGTTGTTCATTCTCTAGTTATTTTTCTAATATGTTCAAGTCTTCCTTTCCCTTTTGTTTTACAAAAAAAAATCCCTTTCATATTTTTACTAATCTTTTGCCGAGAAAAATATGTTTTCTTTTTCTTTTTTTGATTTTCTATTAAGGGAGTTTTAGCCCAATTTTGTTTTAAAAAAAAATTCTAATTTGTACATTATAAAATATCTCGATTTTATGTAGCTTTTCTCCCATTATTTTGGAGGTGCTGCATTTTCTATTTAAAACAACATTCAAAGTCTAGTTGCCTTTATCAATATTGATCAACTCAATTCTGTTGGAAGAGAAAATTTTAAAAAGATGAAAATAAATAGCTCTGCGGTCAGGAGAATGCGAAACTATTGATTAGCTTCGCGTTGTCCAGAACTTAGCTCCGCATGAAGAGCAAAACGCGAAGTTAAATCCTTAACTTCGCGTACAGAACTTTTAACTCTGCGTGAACAGATTTCCAAAATCCTTGACTGATTGTGATTGAGATTATCTAAATGATTCCAATCAAGATCCAAATTCAAGAGATTTTAGTCAAAATTAAATATTTGATTGGAATCCTTAATGGATATAAAAACTTTCTATTCCTATCGCCAAGGAAACTCTCATAACCAACTAAAATTTATAAATATACTCTTTGAGAAGACTTTAGTGATCTTTTGAGAGTTCAAGTTACGACCTAGAGCTTTGAATTCATTGAGATCAGTATAGAGAGAGAGGTAGGGCCGGCCATCATCTTCTTCAAAGAGAGATCTTCACATCGGATCGTCAACAGGTTCTACTAGTTAGATCCCATCGTCACATTAAAACCCACTTTTATTATAAAAGAGAGTGATAAAAATATAAATCATCTCGTTTGTTTTTCTATTGTTCTTCTTTCAGTGTAATAATTGTAATCAATGGAAGAAAATAAGATTTTTGCTGAGAACAAACTGGCAACCACAGTGGAAGACGTCTCTTTTACTGAACAAAAGATCGTGGCGCAATCCGACATGAAAAAAATTGAATCGGTCATAGATATGCTTGTTGTTGAGATTGACCAACAAAGGTATAATGATTATCTCTCCTTTGGATCAATCAATCTGACTGAAACGTAGCACTATCATTGCGTGATCTCTAAAACCCATAAATCGGGTAATAAGAAATTCTCCGTTAATCGGGGGTCCTTTGAGTCCGCGGCTATAGAGCCGTCGTTTGAGCAGAACTCTAAGCGAAGATGTTGTTCCTACTGCCGAAGAGAGTCAAAAATCTGGTTTTACCGTAACACAACTCCATAATCGAAATCTTCGAGCAAGACGAGAGCCCTTAAAGCCCGCATAAAACGCCAGACTGAAGCAGAGGCAGAACTCGAAGCTATACCTTGCGAATTGGCTTGCGTTAATTGCAAGACTAGTGAAAATTGCGTAAAACACGAAGCTGACTGTAAGCCAGCGTGTGAAAAACTCTCTCTATGTGAGGCTACAAATCATAGACATAAAACCAGAAAAATTGATAGTACTCACATAAAATGTGAGGTTAATCTAAGAGGCAAGCCAGCATGTGAAGAAATCTCTCCCCGCGAGACTATTGAACTTGAATATGAAACTGGCAAAAGTACCAAAACTTTTGCATAAAATGCGAAGTTAATAAAAATAAGTCAGCGTGCGATGAAGACTCTACACGCGAGACTATTAAACTTGAACAAAAACTTGAGCTTACGGTTAAACGTGAAGCCAAAAATTCTTGCGTAAAGCGCAAGAATATGCCAGCGTGCGAGGATACTCCCCCACGCAGCGCTAAACAATCAACAGAAGTTAAAATTCTTCAGAAACACCAAGCCAGCGTAAAACACAGGGCTAGCGTAAAACGCAAAGTTACAACCCAGCCTCGCGTGAGTGCTCTAAAACGCGAAGCTAACTCCCAGCTCCGTGTAAAACAGCTAGTATATAGAATTAAGACTGATAAGCAGAATGTTAAGCATCTGACAGATTAGCAGTTCAACGCCATCAACACTGAAAAGTTTCAGTAGGCACCTGGATTTCTCCGACAGCCACGTGGGTCCTACGTAAAAAAATATAACTAAAATTTTTTCATCTCCTAAAGTTCTTGATCTCAGATAATACTTGACAAATAAAAGAAAAGCGACTCAAACTCAATCGCACTCGACATGCCATTGTGAGCAACTAATATCAGTTGTGTTAAATAACTGTTGTTGTGGTAAGAGAAGAGTGTCTATATTTGACAGAATAACTGAGTATGATCAAAACGCTCGAAAATGGAGAAAGAGTAATCTGAGATATAAAATTAAGGAAAAAGAATTAAAAGCGGTAATCTCAAATATGGTAGGTAAAGGCAAGAAGGTCGTAGAGAAAAAATACGAGTCAGATGCAAATGATGAAGAGCCTCACCATTTCACCCGGCTCAAGTCAGGTGTTGTCGCTCCTCAAAATAACAAGAAATTTGCAAAGGGTTCATACGACGATGATAGCGACAATTCAGTCATATCTTCCCCACAGTCATATACTTCTTCCCAACCAAGAAAATCGACAGCACACCAGGTGGATAAGCCTGATGACATGGACAAGATGTTGGAAGCCCAACAACAGATAATTCGGGACCAACAAAAGACTATTGATGAGCTCAAGATAATGCTTTTGAAAGTGGTCGAAAATACTCAGAAATAGTCGAAAATAAGGCTAAAACCTACTCATCGGAACCACCACCAAAAATAAACAAGGAACCACCACCCATGACAAATTAAGAAAAAGAAAATAAAGAAGAAAGAATTTACTCAATACCTGAAGAAGGCGATAAGTTTTTCTTCAATGATCCTCATAAAGAGAAGATGGAGAAACTACAGAGGCAACTTGATATATTGCTACAGAAAAAGAAGCTGAAGGAATCGGGGGCTTCAAGGCCATAACCGCTTGAGTGGGACTTCGCCCCTTATCCCGAAAAATACAAACTCTTCAAATTAGAATCATATGATGGGAAGGGGACCCCAAATCAGCACATATATTATTTTTTGTCGCAGGCTGGTTATCTAATGGGAAACGATCCCATAATAACCAAAATAATTGTGAGTACCCTGCTGTTTGCTCAAAAATTGCATCTTTGATTCCATTGCAAAATTGACTGATTACAAGGAAATTGAGATTACAAAAATTCCGAGGAATTAGAAGAACGGGAATATTAATTTATTCCCTTTTTTATGTGTGGGTTCAGGTGGCGATGGAGTCTCGTTGATGCCTCCGTTGACCGTCCGACTTGAAGAAGATGGCTCTGCTCCGCTTCTCAACCGAAATCCTCCCAAAGTCAAAGAATCCAAAAGTCCTTTCTCCGATTAAATTTCTGTGTTTTATAGACCTAAGAAACTCCAAATCCGGCTCGATTATCCCTGAAAAACCGGATCACGGGATATCAGGAAAATAAAATAGGAAATAAAACAACGGAAAATAACGGAAACAAACCCGCGGGTTGGCACCTGCGGAATCGCTCCCGCGGGTGTCAACCCGCGGGATTCTCCGCGGGAGAATCCCGCGGGATGCACCCGCGGGAGAAATTCCCGCGGGTGTGCCCGCTGAGCAATTTTCCATTTTTTTTCTTTTTTTTTGGTATCTACATGACCCCCTCCAAAGTTTCGAAGTTCTGTATTGAACCGTATTGAATTTCGAAATACTTAGGATTCTTTAATTTTGGCTATAAACCTTTTAAAGGATTTGGTCGATAGAGATAACTGTTAATATATTCATTTATTCAATAACAAGCAGAGGTATGATTTTAACGTACTCATTAGATGACAAATAGAGATATAATATTAACATGCTTATTTTAAGTCAAGTGAGGTATAATATTAACGTGCTTATTTTAATCCTAACCGTTCAGTGACATCTAGCATGACGAATCAGGGAAAGACAGATGTGACATTAAACGTGTCTTGGAGCTTAACCTATTCAGAGGATCTGATCATGATAGGGACAAGCTGACTAAATAGAGGTGACGGTTAACGTATTTAGTTTTGGAATCAGACTATCAGAGGTAACTGTTAACTTGATAGGGAGATGATTTTCGTCAGAGGTGACTTTTAACTTAACGACATCAAAAGCACGTTCATCAGAGGTTGTAATGTTGGACTTGATGAAGTGTGAATTTTCTTTTCTGTCAGAGATGAAATCTTAACGTGACAGGGGATCGATTTAATTAGGATTTTATCTCATCTGATTTTTAATTTTAATGTCAGAGGTGAAATCTTAACGTGACAGGAGATTTATCTGATTAGGATTTTTAGCAAACCCCCAGCTATCACCGGGTTTAATTTGCCTTTACCAACTACCGTTTGAATCGGGCTAGTCATGCTATTCCCCTCAGCATGGTGAGTTGTCGAGAATTTCGTTTGGGCTTAAATGCCAAACTTTTCCTCTTCCCTTTGCCTTAGCAGCGTAGGGCAGCGATATATCCTTATATTCGAATAAGGAGACTGTTATGATAAATTTGTCGTGGGATTTTTAGCAAACCCCCAGCTATCAACGGGTTTGATTTGCATTTACCAACTACCATTTAAATTGGGCTAGCCATGCTATTATCCTCAGCATGGTAAGTTGTCGAGAATTTCGTTTGGGCTTAAATGTCAAACTTTTCCACTTCCCTTTGCCTTAGCGGCATTGGGCATTTCATACTTTTACCTCCAGCATGAAGGGGTTGGCGAAAAATTTATTCTCTTCCCGTAGCCTTGTCGGCGTTGGGTAATTCATGTTTTTTACCCCCAGCATGGTGGGGTTAGCGAGAAATTAGTTCTCTTCCCGTTACCTTGACGACGTTGGGTGATTCATACTTTTTACCCCCAGCATGTTGGGGTTGGCGAGAAACTGGTTCTTTTCCCGTTGCCTTGACGGCGTTGGGTGATTCATGCTTTTTTCCCCCAGCATGTTGGGGTTGGCGAGAAACTGGTTCTCTTCCCGTTGCCTTGACGGCGTTGGGTGATTCATGCTTCTTACCCCCAGCATGAAGGGGTTGGCGAGAAACTGGTTCTCTTCCCGTAGGCTTGATGGCATTGGGTAATTCATACTTTTTACCCCCACCATGATGGGGTTGGCGAGAAATTTATTCTCTTCCCGTAGCCTTAGCGGCGTTGGGCGGTTCATTATTATTATTATTATTATTATTATTATTATTATTATTATTTGATTTTTTTTTGGATATATTTTTTTGATTTTTTTTTATTTTTTGATTTTTTTTATGGGGGTTTAAATTAACTGCCCTGAGCTCGTCTTGGGAATTGTTGTGAGCCCAAGTGGTACCTTTAGACCACGCACATTAAATGTGTTGGAGTTAGCTTTAACTCCTTTTTTGTTCAGCTTTGAGCTGAACTGCTCCAGCATCAATCAACGCTTGAATTTTGTCTTTTAGAATAAATTAATTTTTTGTGGGGTGACCTACAATCCGATGGTACATGCAGTAATTTGGATCGTTAGTCTTCCCAATTTCTTCAGGCCTCTTGCTGTCCGGCAACCTAAGCATTTTGCGTTTGCTGAGCAGATTGAACATAGTAGCAGTATGTTCATCCTTGAACGAATATTGCTTTTGAAGCCTGGGCGACCTTGCTTGAAGCCTAGGTGACATTGCTATGTTACTTTTTACTGCCATTGCCATTATGTCTTTCCCTTTGGAACGGAAAAAATGGAATAGAGATTCATTTGTACTGTCTCCGATTGCAGACTGCTGCTTTTCGAGGCGTTGAAGTATTTCTTCAGCCTGTTTACCTTACTTAAGCAGATCTTTCCATGATTTGGATTCGACCGAGCCCATCTTGTCTAGGATATCGGTCAACAAGTTGTATCTGCAGGTTTCCACAAGTGTGTCCTGCGTCATGCCATGTGGGCATCGAACAGAAAGTTCTCGGAACCGCTCGACGTAAGTTTTGACCGTTTCGCCTTCTTCTTGCTTCGCTGCTAGCAAAGATAGTATAGAGACTTCAGCATCATCTTCAAAGAATCGGGCTAGGAACTCACGTTCTACATCAGCCCATGATTTAATGGTTCCCGGGGGTAGTTGCATGAACCAGGTAAATGCGGGCCTTCGTAAAGTGCTCGCAAATATCTTAGTCATAGTCGGATCATTCCCCATGAGATGTCCTGTCTGCGAGAGGAAATAGAAGATGTGCTGTTGCGGCGAACCTTTACCGTCGAATGATTGAAGGTTCAACGGTTTATATTTTGCAGGATAAGGTACGGTCTCCCATTCTCCCTACCTCTTGCAATTTCTTTCGATGAAGAAGAGCTTGTAGTTGATTCTCCATCTTCTCTATTTTCTCTGCGTGAGAGTTGATGATAACCTTCACTTTCTCTTCCTCTCTTGAATGAGGAGGAATTTCTTCATTCTCGTCCTCGCTGTCCTCATTTATTTGGACATGCCGTTTTCTTTCTTGTCGACCAGAAATGGACGACGAGGATTGGTTCTTCCTAGTTTGAGCCAACAACTCAATTAAAAATTGTTTCATTTCTTCTATGGTCTCCTCTTGCTGTTCAAGACATTTTTCTTATCTCTCAAGCCTTTCAGAGACTTCTTCTAGAAGCGCGCTCTCTGGTTCAATAGAAACTCTTTTTGACCCCGGAGTGATTTCCTTATCCGAAGGGTTGTTTCCAACCACCTTTTTGCCTTTATTAACCATATGTGATGTGGCAGCAGGCAGATCGGTTTCCGAGCACACCCTTTTCACCATTCGCATTCTTTTAGGTTCGGTGATCCGCTCAAAAACTAATCGTTTTGAGTTGCACTGGCAGTTTGATAGAACAGTTGAGATCAGCTGTTCGCATTGGCAGTGAAGGATATTTTGTGAGTTCTTCTTCCAATTGAGATACTCTCTCAAATCTTGAGGTATCTTCTCCTCTCTATCTACATCTTGACGCGTCTTGCCTCCCAAATTTGGTTCATAATACTGGAGAGTCTGCAATATCTCAGGGCTGAGCTCTTTTCCAACATCAGATTGTTCCCCGACTCCTCTACGGATTCTTCTGGAGTGCACACTAGTCTGAGTAGTTGTGTGGGCCCCGCACGCCTTTGATAGAGAGATTAAAATTCTTCGTGCATGTAGTGTGCTCACCATAGGCGTGCTCGAAGAGACATGAGGGTTGTATCCATTGAACGTAACCCGTCGATTACATCTGCGGGATGCAACCCGCACTTGCAACTGCGGGTTTATACCCGTGGGTTCACTCCTGCGGGGTGCAACCCGCGGGTTGTCACCCGCGGTTGCAAGCGGCGGGATGCCACCCTTTGGCACCCGCAGTTGGCAACCGCGGTTTGGCACCCGCGGTTGGCAACCGCGGGTTTCCACCCGCGGTTGGCAATCGCGGGTTGCCACCCGCGTTTGGCAACCGCGGGTTGCCTCCCGCTGTTGGCAACCGAGGCAGCGGGTTTGCACCCGTGGGGTTGCTTTCGAGATTTTTGACCGTCTCGGATTTTTCTGTTCGGGAATTTTCTGTAATTTTTTCCGTATGATTGAGGCGTGCTCGTTGAGTTTTACGCCTCAAATTTCTCTTTTGGGAGCGGGTCAGGGACTGGTTTGACTTTTGGCTTGACTTTAGAATGGGCGATAATGCCGTGTTCTTGACAGACGATGACGTCTTGTCAGTTTGAACGGGCGATGACGCCTCATAAGTTTTCATAGGCGATGACGCCTTTCCGGTGGACGATGACGCCTCACCTTTTTTCATCGTCACCCGGCGATGACGCCTAGGCTCCAAATCAGAGGAAGAAAGAAATTCCTCATATTTTTGCTGGTCAACTTCTATGACCAGCGTCTCAACTATTGAGCCAATCGGCACCCGGTCTGACTGCGCCACCAGATTCTCTGTGGTAAACAGAGGGGCTCCCACTGTGGTCGCCAGTTCTTGTTTGCTCAAAAATTGCATCTTTGATTCCATTGCAAAATTGTCTGATTACAAGGAAATTGAGATTACAAAAATTTCGAGGAATTACAAGAACGGAATATTCCCTTTCTTATGTGTGGGTTCGGGTGGCGATGGAGTCTCCTTAATGGCTCTGTTGACCGTCCGACTGGAAGAAAATGGCTCTGCTCCGCTTCTCAACCGAAATCCTCCCAAAGTCAAAGAATCCAAAAGTCTCCAAAAGTCCTTTCTCCGATTAAATTTCTGTATTTTATAGACCTAAGAAGCTCCAAATCCGGCTCGATTATCCCTGAAAAATATGATCACGGGATATCAGGAAAATAAAATAGGAAATAAAACAACGGAAAACAACGGAAACAAACCCGCGGGTTGGCACTTGCGGAATCGCTCCCGCGGGTGTTAACCCGCGGGATTCTCCCGCGGGTTGCACCCGCGGGAGGCTCCCGTGGGTGCAACTTGCGGGAGGCTCCCGCGGGTGCATCCCGCGGGAGTGCCCGCTGAGCAATTTTCCTTTTTTTTTTTTTTTTTTGGTATCTACACCCGCGAGGGTCTGCTTTTACATGGTTCATGCAGTTGCCCCCAGAGACCATTAATAATTGGTATGATGTGAAAAAACAGTTCTTAGCACGTTTGTTTGAGGATGATACATAAATATCAATTCATTCCCTCTTTACAACGAAACAAGGAGAAGAAGAGATGGCCAAAAGCTTCATAGAACGCTTCCGAGAAAAGTCCGTGCGATGCCGACATGGTGTGACCCAGGAAATACTGGTGAAAACCTGCAAACATAATTTCAGGACTGGCGTGCTGATAAAAATAGGAGTCGTGAAATCCTAAACTTGGAAGGACTTGTTGAAGTAAGGAGAATAGGAAGAAAACATAATTCGTTGGATTGAGGAAACTCTACAAATAAAATTTCATATTCACAGAATCCTAAGAACAAAGAGAAAGCTGTGATGGCGTTAGATACTACTCCAAAACAAACAAATCCCCCAAATCCAAGACCTCAAAATTTAAGAAGTACAAGTCCGAATAGGCCCCAACCAGATAGGACCTATACATTCAAAATAGAGCAGATAAGAACTCTATTCCATCTCCTCACGAGAAAAGGGCATGCTGAAGTTTCCGGAGAATCGAAAGTCGGAAGATGCTGAAAAAACTAATGACCCTAACTATTTCTTGTACCATCAGAATATTGGGCATCCAACTAAGAATTGTTGTCCTCTTAAGAATTGGATCCAGACGTTGATAGAAGCCGGAGTTCTCCAACTTAAGAAAGAATATAAGAAAGTTTTTGCAAATATGGCAAGTTTGGTGGTAGGAACTAATGAGTTTTCCGTGGGGTAACGCCAGTACCAAGAGAAAAACTGATAGTAGTGAATCATGATCCCCATAAAGTGGAACAGAAAGGACTCACCCAGTAATCACGAAAATGGTAGAGATTATGTGGGTTCATCCGAATCTTCTGCAAGATGAACAATGAAGTTCATCCAGCTCACAAATAAAGAGACGGACTAGTAATACTATCTCCACAAATCTTAAAGAAGACTACATAATTGCAATTGCCCTAACGGATTCAGAAGAGGAAGCCATAGCTATGGCCACTGACCAAAATGAATCAAGTTCGTCTAGTACCAGATCTGATAAGGCTTATCTTAAGGACTATTCAAGGGTAGGGCCTAGTAAGGAAACATACGGGGAGCCTGCGAAACCAAATGGGCTTCATTTTCAGAAAAGTGTGAAGAAGAACGATGAAGCAAAAGATGCCCCATTCCAGTTCGACATCATAGCGCAGTTGACTAACATCCCGGCTCATGTCACACTTTACGAGCTGTTTCGATTGTCCAAGTCAACTCGAGAAGCACTAAGAAAGGCTCTGGCAGACTCCGAATCTTTTTTGGTGCAAATCATTGAACCACTCAATGAAAAAAGGGATTCTTTCTCTCACTGTCACCAAGTGAGGAGGAAAATTTCGCAAATAACCTTCTCGCCAGAGGACATGCACGTGCGAAACATAAAACATAACAGACCTTTATATTATACTTGATATGTTGAATCCACCAAAGTGGACCACATTCAAATTGATCATGGGTCTGCACTGAGCATCATCCCAAGAAGGTTGATGCAATTATTGGGAATCTCCCTACACCGTCCGACAAATTCTGGTTCAACGCCAATGACAGTTGTCCCCTCGGCAAAATTAGACTCTGATGCTAGATTGGAGATCTAAAAATAGAGGTCACGTGTTACGTCATCGATACAGACACATCATATAACATCCTGTTGCGATGGCCGTGGATCCATGCCTACATGATAGTCCCGTCAACTATCCACCAATACATGAAATATTGCAATGAGTAAAGAGAAGTCCAAACTTTGATTGCGGACAAACAACCATTCAAAGGGTTAGAGAACTTTTTTACTGACGCAATGCTATATAAGGCTGCCCATGAGATCCCCGAAGAGTATGAAGAACTCTGTGACAGCGGCAACGAAGCATGTACTGAGCGTGAGTCTTTAGAAGATGATGATGGAGACTATGAAATAAATTCCAATATATATTTCAATAAAGTGAATGTAATTGATGCTGCATGTGATGAAGACAAATGGGTTATTAATGAAGACATAAAGTTAGTTTGCGTGCCTACTGTTACCACAAAGGCAGATGGTTTATCTGAACTTAAAGTTTTGGTGGTGTTCGCCATGAAAATTGCAAACTTTTTATATTGAAGTCTTTTCAATAAAAAAATTACAATCCAATGGTTTCCCGTTTACAGAAGATGAGGAAAATGGATTTCCTCTTTGTTTAAAGCTGGGTTCCTATGTAGCTATGGAGGACAATCCTGTTCTCCGTTGACACAACGTACAATTTCTCTCAGTTGTCTAAAGGAAAAAAGAAACGCTCTTGACTCTTGATCACAAGGGGTCACTTTTAGGAGAAGATGTCCGTCTGTGTCTGTATATGTCTGTGTCTCTTTCGCTCCTCCGCCTTTTATAGGGGTTCTAGAGTAACGTCCCGCCTCATTTGCTCGACCGTTAGCTCTCACTACTCGAAAAGTGCCATCATATTCGTTAGGTGGTTGCTCCCCCGATCGAAGTAGTGTCGCTGCATTCGTTTGGCAGTTAGCTCCACGATCCGAGGTGGCAACTCTCTTGTTCGGGTCGGATGGCTTTATATTAAACCCCTACCCGGATGCTATGGCAGTATCGCAAATCTCAATTTTAGATTCGCAAACCTGTTCTGTCGTCTGGGTCGCGAACCTCAGTCTCTTAGGTTCGCGGATCTGTCGAGTTGCGGACTTCCAACTCTGAATTCGCGGATCTGCTTTGTTTTTCAGAATTTTTCGCCGACAAAACCCCCTCCAAAGTTTTCAAAACTCTCGTGATTTCTGAGAAGTTTGGAAATACTTTGGATATATTATTCTGTATTAGAATCTTCATTTTTCATCTCTCTGGAAATACAATTCTGTATTAGAATTCTTCTTCGATTGCCGGCAGCATGACTCTGTCTTCATATCTCGAACTCTCATCTTTGAAAGGAACACGACCCTGTATTAGCGCCATGAATTTGCTGCTTTTGAAAGAACATGCGACACTATATTAGCGCCACAGTCTTCAATTCTTGAAATATACGACTCTATGTTAGGGTCGCATATTTGCATTTTGGAGAAAAAGACGACTCTGTGTTAGGGTCGCAAACTTTTGCTTTGGAAGGAACACGACTCTGTATTAGAATCGCGAACTTTCATATTGGAGAAGAAAATGACTCTGTATTAGGGTCACAAACTGTCTTTTCGGAAGATCGTGACTCTGTATTAGGGATGCGAGCTTTCGCTTTGGAGAAAACAACAACTCTGTGTTAGGGTCACAAACTGAAATTTCTGAAGGATCGCGACTCTGTATTAGGGACGCGAGCTTTCACTTTGGAGAAGAAAACGACTCTGTGTTAGGGTCGTAAACTAAAACTTCTGAAGGATCGCGACTCTGTATTAGGGACGCGAGCTTTCACTTTGGAGAAGAAATCGACTCTGTGTTAGGGTCGCAAACTAAAACTTCTGAAGGATCGCGATTCTGTATTAGGGACGCGAGCTTTTACTTTTTTGGTTGCGGAAAGGCCGGAAGGCGGTTGCTTTTTACGGCGTAAGAATTGAGACGTTCTCTGAGCCGCATTAAATGCAAAGGTACCCATGAGATTCGGGCCAGATATCACGTCTATCCAGAGATCTCGGCCATCAAATCATCTGCTATATAACCTCCACTTTATGAGAGAGGCTACTCTTATCTCAAGAAATTTGAAATCTGAGTTCTTCGTTAGAGTTCCTCGGACTTCTCGTCTTCAACCTCCTATAGCTTTCGATTCTCTGTGCGAAGGATTTTCTCAATCTGCAAAAGATGCCGAAAAAAGTTTCTTCCTCCGATGTGGCTGCCAGTGGTCGTCAAGATCCTCAAGCAACCTCTAGTTTAATAGTGGTTCGGCAGGAACCCTTGATTGGAGGTAATAAAAATAACTTTCGAAAGACAGTCCCTTTCTCAGAAATTTTCTTATCTTGAATCTGAATGTATTTTGCAGTCAATTATGCCTTGAATCCTTGGCCTAAGGATCATTATTTCGGATACTCAGATGGTTATGATGGGAAGAAAGAGTTCAGATTTGGTCATATCCTTCCACATTGTACAACATCAGACAACCAAGAGAGAGAAAATAAAATTCTCCATCCTTCTCGCTCAATATTATGAGAACTGATAACTATTGCAGCTTTCGAATGAGATGATCGGTCTCCGCTACGCAAACCCGCCTTTCTGTTTGGGGACCATATTTCGGTGCCCGATAGCGGTTTGGAAGATGGAGATTACAAGTGGCTTCGTCAAGTTGAAGGTCGCTACTTGTTTCTCCCCAATATGGAGAGGTCTTATCCGTTATTATTCTTTCAATCCCTTTCTGTACCCAGACGAATGGACTGGCACATAAACAGGCTGCAAGACAGCATCTTATTGGGGGTTTCAATACTCAAGGTGCTTTTTCTCGTAGTACTGGAAAACACTTTTGTGGATTGCTTCCGGGACTGCTTAAACATGGCCTCCCCAGAGGCGAGGTTCCCATAATCGCACAGATTTTCTTGCATCGATTCACCAATGCACAAGGGGAGTTTCCTGTTCAGGATTTTCGTCCCCCTGGATGGGTTTACTGCTCTTTAAAAGGAGAGCGGGCAGTCTTGACTAACTTTTTCCTGAAGACTTTCAGAGATCAACTTCATTACGCAGGGCTACATCGTGCTATCGGGGCTGTTCAGCACGGTATTCCTGCTAGCAGATTCCATTTTTTTGCTCTACTAGAACTGTACAATCCTGATACTTACATCATTTTCTGCCCTCGAGGCAAATTGGGTTTTGCCCTTCATGAAATGTATGAAATTTCGGGCTTATCCATCAGAGACATCCCGTATGAAGAGTATGTCCCCACTGGAGAAGAACTCCATCTGCTGAAGGTCCGGGACCCTTTGACCTATGATACTTACTGGGAATTACTCTGTCACTACCATATTTGCACCCACACATCCGGCACCCGCGGTTTGAAGCCAAAGAAGTGGCTGCAATATCTTCTACCCAATTTTTCCAAAGGTTCTGAAAAGGAGGTTGAGAGAAGAATCGCAAGTTTCGGGACAGATGCTTATGTCGTCGAATCTAATGAGGACGTTTTCAAAGCTGGGACATTCTTTGAAAGGTTTCATTATCAGGCTCTTCAACATTTATCTGATCCTGCCTTCTTGGCGGGTTATTTGATGGTATGGTTGAAAAGTGTGTTATTCCTTCGCAGGAAAACATACCCGTTAGGGCTGTATACCCAGCCGTCCTACTAGCATTAGGTAGGCAACTCAGTCTGTTGCCCGCGATGGTATGCAGTATCCAAAGTGGACTGAAGAGATTATCCGATAAATTCTGTAACGTGAAAAAGGAGCAGAAGAAGAAAGGAGATCCGGTCATTAAGACTCCTAATCCTCGTATAGAACTCCCTTATACTTATTTGATGACTTGGCTGGTTCTACATTGCTCTATTTTGATGAGTCATGCCGACTCGCAGATCGACTTAAGTGCTCCCAAAGTGCAGCACTACCAGAGGTCACAATGGAGAGGGGGCTACATGGCCGCGATCCGCAAGACCCTTCGTCATTTCTCAACTTTTGAGTTATTCAGATGTTTTCCGTACTTCCCAAATGCTGGGTACGGAGAGGAATTCGCGGATACTGTCGGTGCTGATAAATTCACTACTTTGTCCTCGGGGTGCTTCTGGTGGTTGATAAACATCCGTCCAGGACATCTAGTTCTTCGTTTGGGGAACCATTACTACATAGAGCCTTACTACCTGAGTCGTTTCGCTTGATAGTTCGGGTATGATCAGTTTTATGTTGGTAATCCCAATAGAGAGATAAGTTTTGTTGGGAATGCTTTTGAGGGAGCTCGAGCTTGGTTTCACTTCGTCGCAGGTGGAACTCAGGCCAGATTTGATCTTCCGCTTAAAACCCCAAATTCGAGTATGAGCTTCAGTTTCTGTAAGTGGTTCGCGGATGCTAATTCCGCTCCCCAGAATTTCAATATAAATCATACCAGTCTGCGGGAGATCAGAGCTTGGTATGTCCAGAAAAAGAAGGCTGGCAGTACGAAAGTGGCAGGGATGGAAGATTTCAGGTTAGACAGTGCATCTAATAAATTAGAACCGGTAACTCAACAGAGGGAAGAGGCCAATAATGTATCAGCTTAAACTGCCTCTCCTGATGCTTCTCCTCTCCCGACATCGAAGAAACTTCTCCTCAACCGCAATCTTCTCTCAAGAAATCTTCACATAAGCAGAAGAGACTAAGGCGCCTCAGTTCTTGCCTATCATTCCGTAAGGGATTGATTCGTAGAGCACCCCATCTGGAATTGGCACTGCAACACCTACTCTGGTTCATGAGTCCCTTATTGAGGAACCCGAAGAGGATGAGGATGACTCATTTTTAACTCTCCGCTCCCTTAAGAGGCGTCGGAGTCAAGGACTTGTTCTCTGCAGTAATCCTACTCCCGTTACTCAAGAGGGTTCTACCCCTCTATTTGTCAGGCCACTGTTGAACCCGGTGTTTCTCTGGCCATACAAGAGGATTCTGCAGCTCCTGTTGCTCAAGACATTACAGATGACGAAGTACAAATCATTGGGGAGATTCGCGCATCAGATCCCCCAAAAGCAGCACCTCCTTTTCAAGTTAGGCCAGTAATAACCCATCTTTCGGATTCTATCCCAGAGTTTTGGTCCTGGCTGGTGCGCTCCGTAGATGCTAGCGTGAGTTTCTTCGAGTACTTTTTGAGCTTCGCGGTTGGAGATAGCGAAGTAAAATTCCATCATAAGATTTCCTATACAATGTCTGGAGCTCTAGGTTATAGTAGAACCGGACAGCCCTTCTCTGAATTGCTCTTTCTTCTTTTGGATCTTCGGATAATATACCGTAAAGGACATAGTCTATATAAGGAAAACGCCAATCCCTCGATTCTAGGCTTGATTCGAAAAACGTCAGCTTCGTCTTTCTGTGGTTTTTTCATTTCCTCTCTGAGCTCGTCCTTTAGACAAAATAATTCTTTGCTTCCTACCGTAATTTGCCTTCTAGCATGTTTGGGTAAGGCTAATGTAGCAGCTAAGGAAGCTAGTGAATCTGCATAACTATTTCGGTGGCGCTTTATGTGGCTGATATAGAATCCATCGAAACCATCGGCGATCTTGATCACCGCATGGTAATACGGCAAGAGGTTTTCATGTTTGACCTTGTACTCTCATTTTACTTGATTTACAATGAGTTGAGAGTCCCCATATGCCTCCAAATATTTAACCCCCAGTTGCTTAGATATTTTTAAGCCGATTAGGAGGGTGTTATATTTCGCGACATTGTTGGAGCACGAGCTTGTTAGTGAGTAAGCTCGTGGAATGATGTGGTTGTGAGGAGAGACGAAAACAACTCCTACCCCCACTGTCATTCTTCCCTCGGATCCCATTCGGGAGGCACCGTCAAAGAAAAACTGCCATACACCCTTTGAGACTGTATTTGCTTCGGAAGATTTTCGTGAGTTACCTTTTTCTGGAATCAGGTCCCATTCTTCTAACTCTCCCGGGATTTGTTCGTATAACTTCGAGTATGCCGAGATTGAATGTTCGGCTAAGAAGTCATCCACGGCCTATCCTTTAACAGACTTCTATGGGACAAAACGCATATCATACTGTGATAGCAAAATAGCCCAATTAGATAGTCTTGAATTTAACGATCCGGGTTTAGTCATTAGTATTCTCAGGGAGTTAACTCTCGATACAACATGGATGGTTTGTCCAACTAAGTAGTGCCGCATTTGCTGTATTGCGATTACCGAAGCTAGATATTCCTTTTCCACAGGATTATACCGGTGTTCTGTCCCGATCATCATTCTGCTGAGGTAGTAAATAGCTTGTTCATGACCTAACTTATTCTTCTGCGGTAGCAAAGCTCCCAAGGAATGGTCCATAGCCCTTACGTATAGCAGGAAGGGTATTTCCGAGACTGGAGCTACAAGCACTGGTGGCTTCATGAGATATTGTTTGATTTCTTCAAAAGCCTTTTGGTACGCGTCATCCCAAACAAATGACACTCCTTTCCTCATTAATCTGGTGAAAGGTTGGTATTTACCAGATAAATTTGATATGAACCTGCGGATGTACACCGGCCTACCTTGCAATCCCCTTAACTCTTTGAGATGACGGGGAGGTGGCATGTTTTGAATAGCCTTGATCTTATCTGGATCAAGATGTATTCATTTTGACGTTACGACGAAACCGAGGAATTTTCCATTAGAAACCTCCAGGAAAGACTTAGTTGGATTTATCTTGAGATGGTGTTTCCTCATGAGGTTGAATACTGCCTTCAAGTCCTTCAAGTGATCGTCTTTACTTCTGCTCTTAATCTCTAGGTCATCCACATAACATTCAACTGTCTTCCGGATGTGCTCTTGGAATATTACGTTCATGGCGCGTTGATACGTGGCACCTGCATTCTTTAGGCCAAAGGGCATGACTGTATAGCAGTACACCCCGAGTGGCGTCCTGAAGGACATATGATTCTCATCATCATGGTACATCTTTATTTGATTATACCCCGAGAACCCATCCATGTACGTCATATGCTCATACCCGCAAGTGTTATCTATCATAACATCTGTGATGGGTAGCAGCCTTGTTCAGATCCCTAAAATCTATGCATATTCGGATCTTTCCATTTTTCTTGGTTACGGGAACTATATTCGCGACCCAATCAGGAAGCTGTTCTTCGCGAATAAAGCCCGATTCAATCAATTTCTTGATTTCAGCTTCTATAGCTTCCATAATCTCTGAGCGGAATCTTCGTTGCTATTATTTTACTGGTTTAGCCTCTGGCTAGATGTTTATTTTGTGAACCGCCACACTTAGATCTAATCCTGGCATTTCCTCATAACTCCAAGCGAAAATATTAATGTATTCGCGAATGAGAGATATCAACTCCTCCCTTTCTTCCGAGGATAGGTTCTCACTTATGAATATGGGTTTGGGATTCTTTTCATCCCCCATATTGATTTAGATCACTTTGTCTTCAGTTGGAGGTTCGCGCTGTTCAAACTGAATCTCCCATTTCACATTAAGATGCTTGGCCCAGGGGTCGTCTTTTATCGGCGAGGCTTCTTCTAAGTCTTCGTCTTCTTGGGTCGCGGAAACCATGTTTGCAGACACTTCACAAAAAATCATGCCAGTACTGACATCTGAGTCCCAGCAGGATGATTCTGACGAATGATCGCATTGTCTTTCTTCGGTTTTCCTACTTGAGGAACCTTCGGGAGTGGTGACGTATCCCAACCCCCTGTCGATTTTCTGGTAATAATCTGGCATTTTCCCTTCTGTGACAAAAGATTGAAGGATTGTCTTTCTTCCTCTTTCAAAGTTCAACCCCCTGCCTTCGGCCAAATTATATCCCATCCTCTTTATTAATCTACATGAATTAATTGAAAAACTCGGGTTTTTCCTGTTCTTCTTCATAATCTAAGCATTTCTTTTTGTTTTTGTAACTTGCCCTTCCAAACACTATGACTTTCTGGGTTCCGTTTTTGGGAGAAACCTCAAAAACGACCCGGTTAGCACTTTCAACGTCATGACTTAATTCATGTAAGGATGATCGAATAGGTGTTTGGAAGGAAGTCAGAGAACACACATCATTCACACAATCGCTGAATGCATCTGTGCTAGTGCTTGAGGGTTCAGAATCAACACCAGATGAATAAGCAAACTCTAAATTTTTATTTTCACCCATTCACCATCGGGGTGGACAGTGTTATTTACATCAAAGCCTTCAAGGCTTATCACAATGGGCTCACCGTCCCAAATTACATCCTCGGATTCCGAATCTTCAGATCCTGATTCTGTATCAGCTTCCTCGCCGCTATCGGAGTCATCTGGAACAGTCTGATCTGAAACACCGAACACATCATGATACAGCAATGCGTCAGTAAAGTATTTTCCAACTCCTTTAAAGGGTTATTTTTTTACGATCAGCGTTCTTACATTCTCGTCTTTGTCGACATACTTCATGCATTGGTGTAACGTGGAGGGCACATTGAGATTGCTATGGATCCAAGGTCTTCCCAATAGCAGATTGTATGATGTGTCCGCGTCTATCACATAACACGTGACTTCCGTCTTCAGATCACCGATTTGGCACTTGAGCTTTATCTTACCCAGTGGTCTACTGCCGTTAGCATTGATTCGAAGATAGTAGTGTTGGTTGCTACTAATATATTCATCGGAACTCCAAGATTCGTAGCATCCTTCGGGGCATGATACTTAAGGCCGAGCCTGGATCAACTTGAATGCGCTCGATCTCTGTAGATCCTATATATCCCTTGTAATACAGAGGGCGGTGATGTTTATTGCTCCTGACTTGCATATCTTCCGGAGAGAAAGTGATGCAAGGGACGTTTTTACCAGAGACCTGGTGACATGTCACGCATAGAGATCCTTCTTCCTCAATAATCTCTGGTATTTGTCCAAGAATACCTCCGAATCTTGCAAAGCTTCTCTTAAAACTTCTCTAGTAGATTTAGAGAGTTTCAAAAGCTCATACAAGGTTATCCTCGCGGGAATATTGGCCAACTGTGTTAGAATGTCGAACTGGAATGACTTCCGCGAGTCCTTCACAGGCTCTTTTCTCTTCTTCTTCGGAACTTTATCAAACTTAAACTCTTTTTGTTTGACTTTCTCTGAAGGTGGTTGGGAATCCGTTGCCTGGCCGTAGTTCTTCAAGTAATCTTTTCCTGAACGGGTTTCCGCGGGAGGAGGATCCACATCAGCCACCAAAGAATTTTCGATTTCCTCTTCCGAATCGGTCAAAGCAGGAATGACTCCGTCATCTTCGGGAATCACGGAGACGACATTGGAAGTAAAGGTTTTCCCTCTTTGCCTCCTTTCAGATGAACTAAAAGTCCATTGTTCATCACTTAGGAGATCTGGATGTACCCACAGTATCTCCCCCTATCAGTTTCAAAGGGGAACAGTCCTTTCTTCTGCTGTTGGTGCGGATCAAAATTTACGACCTGCATCGTGCTTTTAGGAATGGGTTGCACTCCATCTTGAACTGTTGACTCTATCCAGTCGGGCGCTTTGCCGAACCTGACAGTCACCATGTTCACGGTCACCTTCTTCTGGTGCTCTTGGAGCTTGATGACATTAACATCCACTAAGCCTTGAATTTTATCGTTAAGGATGTAACAGTTTTGGGTAGGGTGGTTAATGATCCTATGGTAGACACAGTAATTAGGATCATTAACTTTCTCTACATCTTCTGGACGTTTAGACTCTGACAGCTTTAGCATCTTCTTACTCATGAGGAGGTTGAAGATAGTCTTCGTATGCTCATCCTTAAAAGAGTATTGCTTTTGCGGCATTCGTGTCTGAGGAGGGAGCTTCGGGGAAGGTTTCGCGGGTTGTGGCGTATCAGTCACCATTGTCTCCTTCCCCTTATATCCTCGGGGTCGGGACTTATAGTTGTTATCGCCACTTCGCTTCTGTTTCTCCTCTCCTCTTGCTTCTTCAAGTCTTTGCGCAATTTCTTTAGCTTGCAGGGCGAGATCCTTCCAAATTGAGGACTTTACTGCTCCCATTCTGGTTAGAGCCTTAGTCGATAAATTTTGTCGACAGGTTTCTACCAACGTCTTTTCTGGCATCCCATGCGGACATTTGAGAGAATCGTTTCGGAATCTTTTGATTAAGTCCCGGGCTGACTCTCCTTTTCTTTATCTAGTGGCTAGAAGTGCCGGCATTGACACCTCCATATCATCTTCATAGAACCTGGTGAGGAAGGCTTTCTCCACGTCGCTCCATGAATTGATGGTTCCCGACTCTAGTCTCCGGAACCACTCAAAAGCTAGCCCCGTTAAGGTACTAACGAATACCCTCGTAATAATGGGGCCATTTCCGGCTAAATGCCCAATCTGCGATTTAAAATAGTAGAGGTGCTGGTTCGGCGATCCTTTACCATCGAAAGATTTGAGCTTCAATGTTTATAACTTTCCGGGAACGGCACACTTTCCCATTCCATGGGATATGGCTTTACCACGCCAAGCTCTTGTAAATCGCTCTTATGCATGAGAGTATTCAGTTGATTTTGGAAGCTCTCCATCCAAACAGCATTTGCGTTCCCTTCCTAATGCACGGAACGGTTGTCGTCATCCTCATGATGTTCTGATTCTTTTTCATTATTGTGAAGACCTTCTTCTGTCTTCTTTCCTGTATCCTTCAATCTAGTCTTCTCCAATTCCACCAGAACATGTAGCATATCTTTAAGCTCGCTGATAGCATCCTGCTGTTGCTGGATATGCTTATCTTGTTCATCCATTCTCCGCATGAACTCTTCTGAGACATTGTTTTGAGTCATATATGCAGAGGCAGAATCTTCTAGGAACAAGTCGGATGTCTGCGATTCGGCCATAACAGATTTGACTATATCTTCTTTAACGGAAGAGATTCCCACCATCTGTCTATAATTCATGGGGACTGCCGTCCCACTTTTGAGTCGAGTGTTTCGAAAAACTCCTCGCTCTTCATTGAATAGATCCTTCGAACTCGAAGAGAGCTCTGGGTCAGAAGCATCTCCTTCGGAGACTTTCTTCGCTTTCTTTTTCTTCTTCTTTTCTCTGATGCTTGTCATGTTGGATGACACTTCAGGATATTCTGGCTCAGAAAACTCAAGCCCGTTTCGTTGCCTCCTCTTCGCCAGTTGGGATGAAGATGTCGATGGAGCCACAATCGATGAAACAGCGAGGACTGGTATGGGCTGAACAATGACAGTGAGACAGTACTGCATTGATTAGTCATTCACAGTGGCAGTGAGATATATAGGATTCTTTCTTTTTCTGTTTAGAAATTCCCTAAAATCTCTTGCACTGGAATTCTTTGTGACGGCGTCATTTGTGAGAGATAGTTTCGGGAACGGCACAGTCTTAGCCTTGAAAATAGGCATGCATTTTTCGCGAATTTGAGATTCGCAGGTTCCGCAAGCCTCTTCAACCACGTGATCAGACTTTCTCCCTAGAACACGAGGGATGCGGATGTATGCTCCGCATTTGTGATCATAGATAACTTTGGTGGACTTACTCTGCTTCCTGTAAGAAACGCGAGTAAATTCTTCCGCGTCTTGATCAACCTTGCCTTTTGGCCTCCATATTTGTATGGTAGGTCTTTGCAGGGATGAGTTGGCGGTTTCTTTTTGTTGCGTGGTCCTGCGGAAGGCATGAACTTTACTTCTTCTTAGGTTTCTTCTCACTGTACGAGTGAGAGGAACCTCCTTCTCCGCGTCATAGTCTCGCGGAGTGGATAGTGGTCGTTTTCGCTTATTGAAGCGGGGACTTCGGTCCATTTTGCTTGAGGGATCAAGAGTCTTAACCGAAACTAGCGTAGAGCCCAATGTTGAGGAGGAGGGTTTCGGACTAATTTGGTCCGTCGACTCCCTTAGCTGAGTTATTGCCATTAAAGGCTCTTCGGAGATTGACCCCTTGGAGATTTTACGGCATCCCCTTAGGAAAGTAGGGCTCTTGGAGTCTAAAGAAAGGAATTCTTCATACCTTTCCTGGTCAACGTGGATGGTTAGCGAGTCGACCATACTACCAACTGGAACGTTGTCGGATTAAACTACCACCAGATCACTGGAGGTGATGGGATTCCCCAGCGGAGTCGCCAATTTTCTGTTCGCCATGAAAATTGCAAGATTTTTATATTGAAGTCTTTTCAATAAAAGATTACAATCTAACGGTTTTCCGTTTACAGAAGATGAGGAAGATGGATTTCCTCTTTGTTTAAAGTTGGGTTACTATGTAGCTATGGAGGACGATCCTGTTCTCCGTTGACACTCCGTACAATTTCTCTCAGTTGGCTAAAGGAAAAAGAAAGGCTCTTGACTCTTGATCACAAGGGGTAATTTTTAGGAGAAGATGTCTATCTGTGTCTGTGTCTGTCTGTGTCTTTTTCGCTCCTCCGCCTTTTATAGGGGTTCTAGAGCAACGTCCCGCCTTATTTGCTCGACCATTAGCTCCCACTACTCGAGAAGTGACGTCATATTCGTTAGGTGGTTGCTCCCCCGATCGAAGTAGGGCCGCTGCATTCGTTTGGCAGTTAGCTCTACGATCCGAGGTGGCAACTCTCTTGTTCGGGTCGGATAGCTTTGTATTAAACCCATACCCGGATGCTATGGGTAGTATCACGAATCTCAATTTTAGATTCGCAAATATGTTCTGTCGTCTGGGTCGCGAACCACAGTCTCTTAGGTTCGCGGATCCGTCGAGTTGCGGACTTCCAACTCTAAATTCGCGGATCTGCTTTATTTTTCAGAATTTTTCGCCGACACAACCAGATCAAAATGCACCCAGATGATGAGAATCCCACAGCTTTCAGAACACCTCTAGAGGTATACTATTATACGGTGATGCCCTTCGGACTTAAGAATGCCGGAGCCACTTATCAGCGCGTTATAAGCGTCATATTCAAATAACATCTGCTCAAAACCGTGGAGTGTTACGTGGACGATCTTGTTGTCAAAAGCAAGAATAAAGAGGATCATCTCCAAGATTTAAGGACGGTCTTCAATCTCATACGAAGACATCATCTAAAGATGAACCCTGCCAAGTCATTCTTGGGGGTGTCTGATGGCAAGTTCCTTGAGTTCATGGTTACCTCAAAAGGGATTTTTCTTGATCCTGTCAAAGTAAGAGCAATTAAAGAAATGCAGCCACCCCGAAATTTTAAGGAACCGAGGGAGTTATAAGGTAAATTGGCCTATATCTATTGTTTCATCTCTAACTTATCAGGACAACATCAGCCATTTTCTTAGCTCATGAAAAAAGGAGTTTCTTTCGTATGGGACGAGTCGTACTGGCAAGCGTTTGACGATCTCAATGAATACCTTATAAAACCTCATGTTCTTATGGCCCCCATGTCGGGAAGACCGTTCCTCGTATATATGAGGGCTATGAATCACGCGTTAGGTGCATTACTTGCTCAACATAATGAGCACGGCCATGAGCACCCTTTTATTATTTGAGCTGGACAATGGTGGGAGTAAAGAATCGGAATACTCCGGTCGAGAATGAGTGTCTAGCCCTAATATTCGCTATTCAAAAGATGCGTCACTATCTCTCCGGACAAACAATTCACATCATATCCCAAGTTAACCCACTGAAGATCCTTATGACAAAACCAGGTTCCTTAAATGGCAGATTAGCAAAATGGGTATTGTTACTATCCACATACAATATCCACTTCGTTTCTCAAAAGACCATGAAAGGACAGGCGATCCCCGACTTTCTTGCAGAGCATCCAGTTTTGAGAAACTCTAAACTACTGGAAGATACTCCTGACCAATTGCTAGAGGTCGATGCAGTTAGTAAGGAACAACCATGGCAGCTGTTTTTTGATGGAGCCGCAAGACGGTCCGCTGCGGGAGTGGAGGTGGTACTTATATCACCACACAAGCATGTAATTCCCAACGGATACTCACTCACGGAGCCATGCACGAATAAAGTGACAGAGTACAATGCGCTCATTATCGATCTAAAAATGACCTTACAACTGGAGTGAACTATTTAGAGACATATGTAAACTCTAAGCTCATCGTCAATCAAATGAAGGGCAAGTACGAAGTCAAACATGAAGCCCTCATCCCCTACCATTAGCTGGCTATTGAGTTGGCAAATCATTTCAAGAAATTCTATATCGACCATATCTCAACACGAGAACAACTATGCAGATGCCCTTGCAGCCTTGTCTACAATATTAGCGCTTCCAGCAGATTCCACTAAGAGTGTCATTATTGAAAGTAGAGAACCCCTCCATCCCGATACTATCCTACAAAATAAGGAAGTGTGCCAAGTGGGCGTAACTCTGGAACTCTGAGATTGACGATTTCCGTACGTGGATTATGCCTTGTATGGAATACTGCCAGAAGATCCCAAGGAAGCCGCTTCGAACAAAAAAGAAGGCTCAAAAGTTCTATTATGATGTTGTACTACAGACTTTTTATAGAAAGTCACGTGATAGACTCTTACTACGATGCATCTTGAAGGAAGAGGCTATAAGGTGATCAGGGAAACGCACAACAGAACATGCGGAGCCCACCAACCTGGTCCGAAACTTGAAGATCATATAAGAAGGCTGAGATGTTATTGGCCAAAGATGATTACCAATGCGGTGGCATATGGAAAGCGGTACCATGCGTGCCAAGTGCACTCCAACTTCATACATCAACCTCCTGAATACTTGCACACTACTGTTACCAGCTGGCCCTTTGAAGCATGGAGAATAGACGTCGTAGGGCCAACACTCCACCATCGTCCAAAAGACATCGGTTTATATTGTAATAACTGACTATTTTTCAAAATGGGCCAAAGTCGTACCTACGAGGGAGGTAAAAATCGCAGTCATAATCAAATTTATTAAATATCACATGATCTATCGCTTCCGTGTCCTTCGAAGGATTATTCACGATAATGGGCCACAATTCATCAGTCAAGTGTTTTCATGATTTTTTGATAAATTCATAATCAAAGATCTTGCGTCAACGTCATACAACTCAGCGACTAATGGCCTAACAGAAGCTTTCAATAAAACTATTATTAAACTTCCTCGAAAGTTCATCTCTTCCAATCGACAAGACTGGAATGAGAAGTTAGGAGAATGTTTGTAGGCTTATCGCATCACAGTCCACACTCCTACTAAAGCTACGCCTTTCTCCCTGGTATACGAAAGTGAGATTGTTTTGCCCTTGGAAATCCAGATACCTTCATTGAGAGTAGCTCTAGCTACGAAAATGACAACAGAAGAAAAGCACTACAGGAGACTTTAAGAGCTAGAAGCACTAGATGAAAAATATCTCCAAGCCCAACAACAAATTGAGTTGTATCAAGCACGAGTCTCACAAATGTTCAACAAGAAAGTCAAACAAAGGACTTTCAAGTAAGGAAATTTGGTTTTGGCGATTAAGAGACCGATGATCATGACCCATTAAACCAAGGAAAAGTTTGAATCTAAATGGGAAGGACCGTTTGTGGTGGAAATAGTATATTCGAGTGAAGCCTACCGCCTAACAAATCAAGATGGTGATCGGATGATAATGCCTATTAACGGCAAATTTCTAAAGAAATACTATATGTAAAAAAAGGACTAAGGGAAGAGGAAATGAAATCAAAGTCTCGACAACTCATCATATTGTGGGGAATAGCATGGCTAGCCAACGCAAACGGCAATTGGTAAAGGCGCACCAAATCGGCTTATAACTGGGGGTTTGCTAAAAATTTCGTGAATCTATCATATTAAACTCCTACTTCTGACAGCAAAATTTGGACTATCACCATCCATGCTACTTCGTTATGATCAATTCTGTTATGTTAAGTTCTTAGCTCTGACAGTAAAGTTTGAATCATTGTTCACTTTGCAATAAACAGTTTCTTTGATGATCCTGACTCGACCATCTTGGCGTGTACAGTTCAAGTTACGCATAAGAAGCTTAAATCGTCTCTACCAAAATCCCATGTATGTGCAATTAGGCGTCTCTGTCGAAAATCAATAATCCTGACCCGATCATCTTGGCGTGTGCAATTAAGTGGCTCTGCCAAAATTCCATACATGTGCAATTAGGCACCTTTGCCGAAACCTAATGATTCTGACCCGATCATCTTGGCGTGTGCAATTAAGTGTCACTACCAAACATCAGGTATGTCTAATTAGGCGCCTCACGTGTGCAATTAAGTGCCTCTATCAAACGTCATGCATGTCCAATTAGGCGCATCTGCCAAGCCTAATGATCATAATCTAATCATCTTGGCGTGTGTAATTTAAGTTACGCGTGAGAACTTTGAAGTGCCTTCACCAGAACCACAGGCATGTGCAATTGTGTACCTTTGCTGAATCTCTCGATCTTCACATGATCACCCATTCAAAATAAACCATTTATCATAATCATATCTAAATCGCATCATCACTTAATTGCTCAAAATGATACGAAAGATTAAGTGATAGAAAAACTATTTTTTTTTCTTTCTTTATTCATGATTGCAAGAATAAAGACAAGTCATAAAAAAAGAGGGGAAAAGAAGAACTCAAAAGTTGAATTTTTTTCGTTTATTAAAATAAAAAGCAAAAGTGAAAAAGATACATGGAGATTAGAATTCTCCAAGGAGTTTCAACTGATTCTCAGTCTGGTCAATAATATGCCGACGAATCTCAACCACAGAGTGCAGAGCCTGGCGACGCAGGTCATCTTCATTAATGGCAAGGCGTTGGGAGAGTTGAAGCCGAGATTTTTCAATTGCCCGGGTCCTCACTACGCCTTCTTGTTTGATTTGTCCTCGTCGCAAGACCAATTCTTCTCTTTTTTTCGAAGACTCTTCCAGTCTGGCTTGGCTAGTTTCCAGGATGGCCTGGGCCTTAGCAATGGTCTCGCGAGCCCCAAGGATCGAAGCCTGGCTCCCCTCAATCTCAAAATTGGCCTTCTCCAAATCTGTCAGAACTACTTTTTGACTGGCTCGGAGCTCGTCTAACTCACGAAACCGGTTTTTCTCTAGGCATCGCAGTTCTTCTTGACGGGCCATTAAGTCCACTCAAAGCCGCGGCACCTCGATTTCAATGATCGCTTCCACATCCACCTGCCGGAGAGTGTTTAGTATATGTACTTACTCTTCTAAGGCTTCCAAGCGGGCTCGATAAGGGGCTGCTCGTTCACTACCTCCAATCCTCTCGATGTTGTCTAGATAACTGCCAACATCGAGCGTCCAAGTTCGAGAAAATCCTGCCCATCCAGAATCATACTAATGCACTGCCTCAGCAATCGTATAAAGTTACTGACACCGTAATTGAAAATTTATTCGAGAGGGTTGACGGTGTCTAAGTTGAGATCAAGCAATACGGAATGAGAAGTCGCTGGCGAGGGTGTAGCTTCCACAGAGATCGACGGTGTGGAGGCCTATCCTTGCACCAAGTTCATGATGTGTGGAGCTAATAATTGTAGCAATGAACTCGCCGAGCTTCGAATTCGGGGAGATGTCTCGCCAGCACTGGTCGTTACTTGAGCAACAGGGCCAACAGGGGAGGATTCTGAAAGAGCACCATCATCCGAAGCTTCTCCAGTAATGGATGTGGCTTCAAACGAAAACTTTAGAGAATCTTCCCCGCTAATTGGTAAAGTGGCTGGTGCTGATGGAGGAGCAATTAAAGGTACAACAGTCACAATTACCGAGGGCGTCGCTACAGCAGGCGGGGAAGTTGATGGCGTGATGAGTGCCACATGTTGCATATTTATAGCCTCCATATTTGTATTTAAATAATGCTACTCGGGTATTTTTAGTGTGTTTCAAATAAACCTATTTATACAAGGAGATAGCATAAACACATAGACGGATTAGGAAACCAAGCCCAGAGAGAAATTTAAAATGAGCAAAACTACAATACCATGATGTTGAAGTGAGTCAAAATTCAATAAAGTCATAAAAATATAGAAAAACAAGACAAGAGACTCATGTAGAAGAAAAATCAGATAAAATGTCCATACTTTAGCCGCTATTTGACGGCATTGGCGCCAATTGGCGGCCCAATGGACCCCAATATGGGTGATTTTTCTACTGAGGTTTCAATATAATTTTGTAGTTTCTCACTTGTACTCAAATTAGGGTTTGATTTTCCGCCGTATCCTTGTAATCTAGGATTAGGATATGATGTAATTTTGTACTAAGAAATTATTAAAATTAGAGTTTGTTGAAGGGGTGACGGCTGCCATACCGACTCCAGAGGTAACCTTTACTATTCATCAATGTTTCTTAGATAATTTTCTTCTAATTGCTTTCTAAATAGATTTATCTTATTTTCTAGTGTAAACTTTAATTACTTTCTAGAAAAAATATGATCGTACTAATTAGAACTATAAGTAGCTAATTTAGTTTAGATCTAGGATGTAGATAAAATTAGGAATCCACCATGTAGTTACTCTCTAGTGTTTTCTTCCTAAATAAAATAATAAAGATAAGATTTTTCAATGAAAAGATTAAAATATAACAACTCGTAGATTAATACTTTGATAGGTTATACTTGAATTAGATTCTTGATAAGTTAGGATTTGAGATTGTTACTTTTCATCTTTATCATAGAGTTATCTAACGATTTAGTTTATCTCTATAAAAAGTCATATCTTTAATGCGTTATACTTGCACACCACTTGATAACAAATACTTGGAACACTTTAATTAAAGATTAAAACTAAAATATCAAATTTTTATAATAGAAAGAAGATAATAGAAGTAATTCATAGTTGGAAACTAGTGGATTCTATATCCTACGCTAATTAGAATAACACAAATCCAACTTAGAACCTGTAGTTAATCCGCTAGGACTAAAGAATTAGTGAGAATAGTAAAATACCTTAGATCCCTGAGGCAACGATCTGTACAGTGCTACATCGACATTGTGCTACATTTTATCACATCAAGTTTTTGGCACCATTACCGGGAATCGACAGTGTTTTTTTTTGCTTTTTCTAAGTTTTACGGATTAACAGTATGTGTTGAGTGTGCAGAGACCTGAAAGTTTAGATACAAGAAGCAAAAAGAAACGAAAAAAATCTTGAAAGTACACTGCAAAAATCAGGGAGCCAAACTCCCTGGTTTTACCGCTAAACAGCGGAAATTGCCGCCATTAGCGGCAAATTTGGTGAGTTTCTCCCCCTCTTTTTCTCCAATTCTGTATTTTGTGTCCCTATTCTGCAAAAAAAATTAAAAAAATTATAACTTGTAGGGCATCATATTTTTTTTATCATATTTCTTCCACCGTTTCATCTTCACAACACCCCACTTCTTGCATTAATTTAGGAAACTCACGCATCTACTCACGGTCACTGGTTCATGCCACATTAGATTTGTGATCAATTTGGTCGATTAGTGAGATCAGATTTGTTCATCGGAGATAAAATGGACCAACCGATAGTTGTCGAAATTAAGATTACAGCCCTTATGCAGAGAATTGAAGCGTTGGAGATTCCTAGTGCTCCATCAGTGGGTCAAGTAAATCAAATACAAAGTCCCACATACTTTAATTGGGGAAATCCAAATCATGTTATGGAGAAGTGTTCACTGTTAGTGAATCCTATGGTCCCACACTTGAACAGGCTAACGTCTTATATCAGAGACCCATGAATAATCTATATGTTCCTACATACAATCCTGGCTTGAGGAACCACCCAAATCTCTCATGGGGTCAAAGGAAATGTCAAAGAGCCCACACTTAATATGCACCCTCCAGCCAATGTCAGTTCCCAAGACCTAACGTGGGTGTATATCAATACCCAAATGCTATGAATCAAAAGAACAACTAAAATAGATCATCTGCACATAATCAGTCATATTCACAACTGGGGTCTAACAATGATTGTAATAGAAGGCTAACGACACTTGAAAGGAATGTGGAGAACCTTTTCAAGACGACGTCTAATTTAGGCACACAAATGCAAAATTTAATAAAAGTGTCTACTGACTTATATAACAGACCGACCAATAATTTCTTGTAAGTTTTCAGTCGATCAAGAATATAAAGCAGCAGGTTGGACAATTAGCCACACAGCCGAGTGAACGGGAGCTAGGTACCTTTCCAAACCAACCAATAATGAACCCCAACTCTAACTCATCTCAGTCTGTTTCATCTCATATTCACCAATGCAATGTTATTTACACTCTTAGATCTGGCAAGAAAGTTGACAATAATATAGCTATGCCCCCCGATCTCACTCCTACTATTTCGTAGGCTATACCATATTTTCCATCTCTTTCTCCATACCCATCTCCATCACCTCCATTACCATCACATGTTCATTTGGAAGAATTTATTTCTAAACTGAAAGCACCATATCCCAATCGGTTTAGCAAGTTTTCACTGCAAGTAGAGAAGATTTTTGAAACATTTCAGCAGGTGAAAGTTAATATTTCAATCCTTAATATTATACAATAGGTTTCTACTTATGCCAAGTTTTTTAAGGATTTATGTACTAAGAAACGAGTAAGAAACATTCCTGAGAAAGTTTTTGTTACTGCAAATATATCGCAAATTCTCTCTAACTCCTTACCTGTCAAATACAAAGATACAGGATCCCCCACAATCTCATGCACTATTGGGAACACTATATTTGATAGGGCATTACTTGATCTAGTGGCAAGTATCAAGTTGCTTCCTTACACTGTTTATCAGCAGCTGGGTTTAGGAAAATTTCAACCTACCATGCTCACATTACAGCTAGTTCATCGTTCGATTAAGAAACCACTTGGTATGGTTGAAAATGTGCTCATTAAAGTCGAGGAGTTCATCTTTCTAATAGACTTCATTGTCTTAGAAACTGAGCCAATTTTCAATCCATGAAATCAGATTTCCGTTATCTTAGGAAGACCATTCCTGACAACATCAAATCTATTAATTGATTGTATGAGTGGCCCATTGAAGCTATCATTTGGGAATATGACTGTTATGGTTCAGCCTCAACATCCAAAAACTCATCTATCCCTTTTACCCTGACTCTCTTTACTCCTATTCGCCTAGAGTAAAATGCTTCTATCTCCTTGCAACAGTTATGGTTGATGGAGAAGTTAGGCACTGCGGTATTAGCAATACTAAACCACGTGCAGAAGCTGAGCACCATGCTGAGGACTGGAGATTTCTGTGGCAAATTCAGCATCGGTTCTCCCGGCCACGAAGTGGAACCAACCTTGAGCTCCTTCGTACAGGTTCCATTCATAAGCCAGCTTCTTGTTCAGGTTCCCCATATAGAGTTGTGCGTAATCAAATTGGCGAGCGAAGCGGCTTGCAGTGTACGGCTCTATGTAACACATGGTATTTTGCCGGTACACCAGATGCTCATGACAGATGCTCAGCAACCACCAGAACGCTTCTGAAAATAAAGTCGTGAAATTGTCTAGTCCTAGGGCGTCCTTGAATCTCGATCCATACTCACCGTCTGGGAAGTCGAAAAAATAACGCTTGATCTCGTAGTTCTGATGATGCTAGAACATCTTAAGGATCACCGACATATAATGGCTTTTCTGAGCGCTCGTATATCTCCACGAAGAATGACTTGTCAATCGGGCAATAATCTGCAGCACTCATCAAAGAGGGACAGTGCATGATAAGCCAAGCCATTAAGTATGTATATAGCATCTCCACTCTAGGGTCTGGTGTCTTCACCTTTGTAGATTCTTTTGGTTCTTTCCCCTTGGCCGCTTTTCTCGTTGCCTTGTCCTCAGGAATGAAATTGTTGCAAAGTGCCCGGAGCCTGCTTTGAAGATTACTGACCATTGCGGGGAGAAGTCCGAGTGGTCGTCTGTAGGCCAGTAGAACTACCGGATAGACCAAGTTCATGGCAATAACATCTTTTGGGAGCGACGGAACGACGCACCTTTTCAACCATAGCATTAGAAACCTAACAACCAGACCCCTATAAAATATCAGAAATTGTGTTTGGTAGTGGAAGCTCTTGAAGACCGTGCCAAAGTTGAAGTCTCCCTCGTTCGACTCCGTTTTGTATTATGTGGCTCTTGTCTCTGCAATGCGCCGTTCGATCTCATCGATGTCAACGGGCTTGTGTCCGTAAATACATGGCAAGCTCTCCTTCAGATTCTTAAAAAAGATATTCAGCCCATCTCTTGTAACTGATCCCTGGTTCATGACCCCAGCCAAGTCAGCGCAGATACGATAGTGGCACATCATCTCCCAATACGTTTCGTAGATGCGCTCGTTTTTTGCCCTTAGCCTATGCAACTCTTCAATGGTCGGAATGTGCTCTTCGTATGGAACTTCGCTCATTGATAATGCTAACACTTCATACATCTCATGAAGAGCGGGTCCAAGCTCACCCACGGGAGTGAAGAATGTGCCGGTTTCGGAGTTGTACATCTCGAGAAGGCTAAATAAGTGATACGAGCTCTAGGGCAGATCGTACTAGACGTTCCGGATGGCTTGGTACAAGCCTATCTCTTTTAGAGTTTGTCCGTGGGATGAGAGCATATATCCAACGAGCCAGGCCCACTACATCTTGCTGGAGGAATGGACCTAGCCAGGCATTCTGAAATAACGGGCGAGGTATTGTCCACCCTTTTCCATGAACTCGCCGAGGAAAGTCTTCGCGCGAGTCAGGATCTCCCCCACTTGATGCTCATTAATTATCCTACAGAGGAGAAGTCCAGTAATACATCTGCTTGGATCATCTAGGTAAGCCACATGGGTGCCAAACTTTCCTACAGCTACTCTGTCATATTCCGGATGATGTCCCAATCCAGCTAGCGACGGGCTGATAACTTCTGAAGGTACACCAGAGGAAAGCTTCGCTCCATGTTTGACAAGAATATTAACAAATCTCCTATTTAGTGAAGCCACTTGTTTTTCTCCTCAAACAGAATCTCGTCTGAATTCTTTGTTGCATCACCAAAGAGAAAGGTTGGTTTCTCTAGAGTTTCTCAATTCATGGCCTCGAACGGAGCGTCAGTGATAATCTCCCTGACAGTGGCAGGGTTGTATCTTAACAACTTTTCTCGGCGTTCCCTAAGATCTGGCTTCTATGCGGAGATCTCGATTGTGAATCTGAATTGGATCACTCCATCTGGGTCTCCGTCAAATCCAAAGTAATGCCTCCGGGAGAGGAGATCCACTGAATAACCCACTGTAAAGGAAAGAATTAAAGTCAGAAAATAATTGAAGCAGTTGGAAAAAACACTAAGTGTTGAAACGCGGAGTTAATAAATAATTTCGCGCGAAGCTAATCAATAACTTCGCGTGAAAATGAATGCGAAGCTAAAATATAACCTCGCATCTGAATAAAATATACGAAGCTAAGAGATAACTTCGAATCAGAAGTTAAAACGCGAAACTAAACAATAACTTCACACAGAAAGCGCAACAGTCAAGGTTAACTTCGCGTAGTAAGCCTTCAACACGAAACTAACAAAGTAACTTCGTGCAGAAAAAGACCGAATGTCTCTTCTTCTCCAAGTCATTACTAACCGGAGTACGGCGATAATTTCGCCGGTGAAGATGGTGTTTGGCCAGCTAAAACCGAGCCAAATCACCATTATAATGCCATTTCAAGGCCAAAAAAGGAGATCTCATCTCTAATCGGCGCGGCGTAGATAGGGCCGCCACTGCGGGTGCTGCCACGGCCACCACCGTTGCTGCTCGTGCCAGTCGGTAACGAAGATTGGCCTCGTGAGGCGGTGTTTTTCTCGGGCGTCATCTATCAAAGGGAATCGAAGGAAATGGGTAGAGAAAATCGTTAGAGAATTCGACGAAAATGGAGATTTTGGATATCTAGAGTTCGGAAACTTCTTGAAAGAGTGAAGAAAAAGAAGAAGAGACTCTATTTAAAAGAGAGAGCCCACCCCTTTGTATTCAGTGCAGAGTTCGAAGCCATTATGGCATTTCGACGCGAAGCTAATAGTTTCGCGCATTGATCAGAGAATCATCAGACGCGAAGGTAAAGCAGACTAACTTTGCATGGGTCATCAACAATTGAAAATCCAAAATATTTTAAAATTTGTCAATTATAACGATTTTGAAAACTTTGGAGGGGTCATATTGGAAGAGAAAATTTTAAAAAAAATGAAAATAAATAGCTCTGAGGTCAGGAGGACGCAAAGTTATTGATTAGCTTCACGTCGTCCAGAGCTTAACTATGCGTGAAGAGGCAAAACGCGAAGTTAAATCTTTAACTTCGCGTTCAGAGCCTTTAACTCTGCGTGAGCAGATTTTTAGAATATTTGATTGATTGTGATTGAGATTTGGAATTATCTAATACCCGAATTGAGTCCAATCAGGATCCAAATTCAAGAGATTTTAGTCAAAATCAAATATTTGTTTAGAATTCTTGATGAATACAAAAACGTTCTATTTATATCTCTAAGGAAACTCTCATAACCAACTAAAGTTTATAAATAGTCTCTTTAAGGAAACTTTAGGGATCTTTTGGGAGTTAAAATTACGTGCGAGAGCCTTAAATTCATTGAGATCAGCAAAGAGAGATATAGGGTCGGCCGTCATCTTTTTGAAAAGAGATCTTCACGTCGGATCGTCAACAGATTCTACTAGTTAGATCTCATCGCTACATTATAACTCATTTTTATTGTAAAAGAGAGTGATAAAAATATAAATCCTCTTATTTATTTTTGTATTGTTTTTATTTCGTTGTAATCATCGTAATCAATGAAACAAAACAAGATTTTTGCGGAGAACAAATTCGATTTCTCACTAACAATATATAGTAAACATTTTCTTTTTCTTTTTTCTTTTTTTATAATAATATCGTATACCAAAAAGTTATCCAAGTTAAACTCTTTCATCAAAATAATCGAAAATCAGTTCTGAAACCGTTATCTTAAAAATTTTAGATGTTACCAACTGCACCACACCACTTTCACTAATATATATTGTTGTCGCATCTAGAAAAAATTATACTCCGCTTTAGTCTTTCTTCTTTCTCCATTTCAATTATTATTTGCGCGCTTAGTTTAATAACCACTATTTGGCTTTCCATTAATGTTGAAATTTTATCCACGGTTAAAATAAAAAATAATTATTTTCAACCCTCACTGCAACTTTAGAGTTTTTGTGTAGTGGAATGGACTTTCAACGCAGTATCAGAGCAACCCAGGTTCCTGTCGGACGCACATTTAATTGTGAGTTTTAAAAAAAATTATATCACTATATAAAAGCCAAATTTCTGTCCAAAATTAGACCCTCACCCTAATTTCAAAATTTTAGTACAGTAAGATAGACTTTCAGCATTCATTCAATTAATTTCTCATATATATATATATATATATATATATATATATATATATATATATATATATATATATATTTGCGACCCATTGATGGGGATGTCGGCTATAAAGTTGTAGAAGCTTTGGCATTTTGTTATGAAAATATGTGAAAGTCTCTACTTTCTGAATCTAAAGTCGGATTGGATTGTCTCATGTCCTTTACTGGAAAAAGCAGCACGAGAAGGGAAGTGAATTATTAGACTTTCGGAAAACAGGGCATAAAGTAATAATATACTTCAACAAAGTATTGGTATTCTCAATACTTGTATTTATTTATTTCTTTCTAATCCGAATATAGATATGACTTGGATACTAAATTTACCAGCTGATAAAACCAAATACTAATTCAAAATGGATCCATATAATAAGCGGACCATTATTTGTGACAATAATTTTGAAAGAAAAATAATACCGATTCTCAATAACTATATTATTACCATCTAATAAATATTTATTAATGCACCGAGAAATATTAAATCAGGAGTGTACAATCGATCCGAAAGGGTCGAAGCCGACTGAATCCAACCAGAAGGAGGTGGCGAGGCTACGACCTTCTTTCCTGATGAGATCCCCTAAACTCTGCCCGATTCTAGATCGATCGAATACGATGGAATTCTGACGGAGTCTGACAAATCGAGATTTTAATGAAAATGGAGAGAGTTCCTTCAAATGAAGAGAGAAGTGGGAGTGAGAGGGAGGTCAAGAGAGAAGGAGAGCATCACGGCCAACTTCCAACCGTCTTAGACGGCTTTTTGATTGCCTCCAATGGTCGATCTTTTACTTTTAATGAAAATGGAGAGAGTTCATTCAAATGAAGAGAGAAGTGAGAGTGAGAGGGAGGTCGAGAGAGAAGGAGAGCATCACGGTCGACTTCCAACCGTCTTAGACGGCTTTTTGATTGCCTCCAATGGTCGATCTTTTACTCAAGTGACTCCTATCGTTTCTTGTCTTCGACATCCGATCAAACTTTGACCGAATTCGAAAGCCTCCAATGGTCGATCTTTTACTCAAGTAACTCCTATCGTTTCTTGTCTTCGACATCCGATCAAACTTTGACCAAATTCGAACAGAGTTGGCCAAATTAGTCTGAGTCATATGGGCCGTTCATTCCGAATCATACTTAAGCAACATATAATGAAAAAGAAATAGAAACTGAAAAGAGGTAATTTAAAAACATAGAGAAAAAGAAATGTAAATTTAATGGCCCATGCAGGTCTCGAACCTGCGACCTTCGCGTTATTAGCACGACGCTCTAACCAACTGAGCTAATAGGCCAGTTGATTATTGGATTTTAATATGAATATTTTAATTTATTCTAATGGTTTATAGGTCCCTCTAAGCAATCATATTCTTAGGATGCTAGAAGCAATCATATTCTTAGGATGCTAGAAGTATGATATAGATGATAATATATAAACTTTAGAACCCTTATTCCAAACATTGAAGTCCAAAGTGTATTTTTTGCCATCATAAACCAATTCATCTTTGTTAGTTCCCCTTGCTTTCAAGAACAACTATCATATTTCTTTTCTCAACCATATCAACTTCGAAGAACCGTTCAACTTTGCTGACTTCTTTTTCTTTCAAATAGATTTGAATAGGAAGCTCCAATGTTCAACTCTCGGCCAGTCTTATTCTAATTTCTGAATTACAAAAATCCTTGTTTTTAATAGGAGACAAATTTGCCCTAATTCTTAAAGTAAAACAGTTTTGAGTTACGGCTAACCATTAGATCTTATCACCTTCTCACCCGCCCTGCTCTTCCACAAAATACGCAAATATAAATGGGCGCTGGAAAGTTAACCAAAAAAAAGTTGCTGAAGTTTTTGAGCCCAATAAGCCCATTTCACTATGAACCAGCCCGGCCCATAGTGAGAGGTTGCGTCCCTCCCTCTCTATGTTCTGGCACCCCAACACGAACAGCCGCGCGCCTCTCTAAATGTGTGGGTTCGTGTTTCTTCCCGGCCGTGTCGCTCGCGGGGAGAAAATAAATTCCCATAAATTTTAATCTCCTCCTTCTCCCTTCAACAAAAGAAGTCGCCAACAGGTTCGGGCTCTTCTCTCTTCATCCGTTGATTTTTCAACGATTATATGAACTTACCATCATGCATGTCGCTCTCAAGTTGTCTTTCTTGGCCAGCCTTGGTCTTTAACTTGCATGGCACACAATCAAAAATAGCAAAAAGACATAACTTCTTTTTCAATTTGTTATATATTGAAGTCCCTACTGATTGCCCGCAATTATATTTCGATTCCACATTAACTTCTCTTCCATTTTATGTCGATTCTGCAGGCTGTTTCTCAACTTGCACCTCTCCCATGGACAATCTCTGCCTCCATCTTGTTCTGCTCCTTATTGTCTGTTCATTTCCAAACACCTCAAGCGCGTGGTGGTTTTCGTCCTCGCCGGACTCTGATTCTCCGACGAGTAACGGACAATATGTCTTGAAAACTGCAGAGTTTGCCATGCGGGAGCCTTCGGGCTCGAAGGGGATCAAAATAGTGGAGGATGCGAGGAAGAAGATGGCCGTGCCGAACAGTTGCTGGCACAATGCGTATAGGACCCTATTTCAGAGTTGTTCGGAGATTGTGACGAACGAAGAGAGGAAGAAGAGGCTGGCTTGGTTGCTTAGTGACTGTTTTCAGGCTGATTCGGGCAGGCCGGCGTTCCCCGCTTGCAAGGAGAGTGCGGCTATGGTGCAGTGCTTGAAGAGGCTGGGCGACAGCGAGCATAAAGTTTTTCTGGAGTTCTTCATGGAGACTAATAACATCTGCCACCAGTTACAGTTGAGTCAATTTAGCCATAACTTATTGCTCTCTCATTCATTTTTTCACCAATATGTTATCAAAAAGACAAGCATAATTGAACTTTTAATTACTCCAAAAATACAAATTATTTTCTCTAGTAGTATGGCTATTCAAAATTGAAAATCTTTTGAAAATCAGGGAAGAAAAAAAAAACAGAGGATTAACAAACTGATTTAGTGCTAATATCCTATTTCCACTATTTCTTTATTTTTTTTTTTACTTTTATTTATTTAGTTAGTATTTTATTACTGTTTTGTGGTTATGATACATTGTACATTATTGCTCGCTTCCTGTTTAGTCACTGAACAGTTTTTATATAGTTTTACATCTCGTATTATATATTGCTTTTGTATATTTTCTCCAATTTTCCTCAACATATGAGCAAGCTTTCTGAGAGAAACATATTCGCTAGCGATTCCAAATTTTGCATCCTGACTGCTAATGCATTTATTCTTGAAAGACGAGACTGTAACTGTATAAGACCTGTTATTTATACAATATGCTGCTGTCATATGTAGTTCTTCTTACTTCTCTCTTAAACATAAAACTAATTCAATTTCTTCTTATAGGAGCGAGTCATTCAAGTATGAGACGGAGAGGTTGGTTAATGAATTAGCGAAATCAGCACACTTTGCAGAAGACAAGCTAGATATCATCAATGAGAAATCAGAGAAATTGTTAGAAGATTCAAGCCAACTCCATGATTCTGTGTCTTCATTGCACGAAGAGACCCAGCAAGTAGCCCAAGCAACGAGAGATGTTGAGACTCAGATTCATGATGTCTTGGAGAGCTCCCGCGCCGTCAGTCAGCAATCGAAGGCTATTGCAGAATCCCAGTTAGAGCTGAAGGAAGCACAGACAGAGATGAACGATGCAGTGAAGAAAGGCATGGCTTGGCTGGAGGAATCATATGAGAGCTTAGGCAAGGGGATGGACAACTTGATGAAGGAAACAGGCGAGATTGAGAAGGAGGTTAAAGCAGTTGGCGAGTCTATGGTATCTAAGATGCAGGACCTTCAGGGCACTGCCAATAGTATAGAGAGCGTTGCAGGATCGTCGTTGGAGAAGCAGCATAAACTTCTTGAGGGACAGAATGAAGCCATGGAAGGTCTTGATTCGCTTAGGAAATTCCAATCTGAAGCTCTCCAAGAAAGCCGGTATTCAGTCTCACATCTGAATAATTTAATTTCTGTTATATTATTTCCAGTAGTAGTATGATAAATGTTTTAAATGACAATTTCTGAAGCACACTTTTAACTGTAAGTCTTTATGTTCTCACGAATTCTCCATTCACTCATCATACTTAAATTATAGAGTTGGAAGATTATAAATCTCTTACTTCGAAATCTAACTTTTGGAATGAAATTTGTCATACATTTATATTTGATTTATATTCTTTGAATTCTGGTTAGGGACACATTGGAAAGATTTTCAGAGTTCGGCCATAAGCAACACGAGGAATTACTGCGAAGACAAGATGAAATCCAGAAGACACATGACCATTTATACCAAACATCACAGGCCATATTGGAAGCTCAGGTTTTGTATGAGATCCCCTAAAATTATTCCATTTCATTTTTTTGGAACACTAATACGATTTGTTTTTTTTTTTTTTTTTTTTTCCTTCCCTTATTATAGAGAGAGTTTGAATTGAAACAATCAGACATCTTCAGTATGCTCGAAAAGCTTTATGCACTGTATAAAGCTGTCTTGGACGAGTCCCGTTTTGTCAAAGCAGTCTTTGCCTATTTGGGCATTACCTTTCTTCTCCATTTGTTCACGAGCGCAAAGCAGACTAACGGCATTAGAGGTCTGCTGTATTTAGGTACTTGATTCAGTTTACACTCTGTATTTTTTTTCATCCCCGTAGATTTGTTCAGAGACTTAATTTCATCAGCAATTTATGGGCAGGTCTTGGTGTCACATTATTGCTTGAGATTACAGTCAGTAAGCTTGGAACTGATGAAGCAATCAGTAAAATATGGGTTGCAAGATCGACTTTTTTAACCGTAGCTATTCTTCACATCGTATATTCTGTCTTCACTTACAGGTGAAATTTCAATTCATATTTTTAGATTTAAGCATATTCATGCAAATTTCTTGGTATTGTTATTTCGACTTTTATCCTGCAGAGACGATGAAAAATTGAGAAATGGATTGCTGCAAACAGTAGCTGATGATCTTAGAGTGCTGAAAGCAGAAGTAACGAAGTATAGGGACCGAGAGCAGAAGTTTATGTCCTTGCCTTTGGATATGGAAACTGATGATGATGATGACAGCTTGAGTAACTATTCATGGATTGATGACGAATTGCCTGAAGATGTAGATATCAATGAAGATCCTAGTTATTATCCCGAAGACATGACGAAGAATTTTATCACTGCTATCGTGACTCCAAAAAGTTATGATCTCCGGCCTCGACGTCACGATCGCCATTAAAGTCATTATATCTTGTTCGAAGAAAGGGAGGCAGAGAATTTCTTTTCACAATTCTGTTTGAATTACATGTAATTGATTTGATTTTTGATATACATAAACAGTAGAAGGAAAATATGTGGACATTAGCAAAGCTAAATTGCGAAATATGAGACTTCAGATATCGTGTCCAACTGACTGGATTAAGACATTTGAGTTCGTAACAAGACTTAAATCATAGATCAATTGTCACAATTCAATCAGTGGACTTCATTTTGACACCACGAAATATATACAATATTAGCATATTATTGATGCACAAGGATGTTTACCGACGGAAAAAATAAAATATTGATGCAGGCAAGGGATCCTCGTTCCTGCAAGATGACAATTAGAATGTGCCCGAATCAGAGATAAATTTTAGAATGTTTACCGACAGAAAAAAAATCCAGCAATTAACTCTTCGATTTTAGATCCAAATTCCAAAAGGGTGATCTGTAAGAACATCATCTCATGGGCAAAATCTTATGAAATAATTTTAAAAAAAGCTCAGCATATTGTTAATGGGGATGGATTTTTGTCCTTTTGTACTGTTTTGAGTTCGTTAGGATAGAAAATACAAAAATTGGGAATCAAATGCAAGTGATGAGATACAATACATACCTGTACAACTCCAGAAAACTGCTCAATAAAGCTCTTAGTAACCTTCGATACTTCCTAGTAGAGGATATGCTCTCATTGGCTACCTATCAGCATCCCGAACAAGGCAAATACTGATGACTTAAAATTAGCATTCAGGAGCCTCAGCTAATTTCCAATACCATTACAAACCAAACATTGTATATCACAAACTCGTACTACTTACCCCCTTGCTCCTCTGCTACCCTCCACACATCACCATGCACAGCCGGATCCGGCGAGCATACACCGCCTTCATGGAGCGGAGCTGCACCAAGCTCGCCACTGTCATCAGCTCCCACTCCCAAATCGATCTCATCATAGTCAAGGCCACCTCCCCCAACGACGTCCTCCTCCCCGAGCGTTACGTCTGGCAGCTTGCAATAGCCTTTGCCTCCTCCCCCTCCCTATCCCGAACCTTTGCCCTCAGCTTCACCCGCCGGTTCGGCCACACCAAATGCTGGCGGGTAGCACTGAAATGCCTCCTCCTCCTCCACCTCCTCCTTCGCACGCTCCCATCCAACCATCCCTTTCTCGCAGACATACTATATGCCCGCGCCAACGCTCTCATCTCCTTCCACCCGTGCCACTTTCGGGACGCCTCGTCCTCCAACTCCAAGGACTACACCGCATTCATCCGATCGTACGCCCACCTGCTCGACGAAGTCCTGAACTGCTACCCCTCCATTACCGACGAGGCCTGCACCCCTCCACCTCCTGCATCGCCTCCTCGGTCTACATGTGAGGAGAGGCTAAGAGAGGCCGAGAAGGCTCTCGAAATGGTCCAGCAGCTGCAGAGCCTCATGGACCGCGTGATGGAGTGCACGCCGGCCGGTCAAACCGCACGAAGCTTCATCGTTCGGTCCGTTATGAAGCAGGTAGCGCGGGAGAGCTTCATGTCGTACCTCGCTGCACGGCAGGGCCTCTCGGTTGTGCTGGACAGTATCGTGCAGATGTCGTATCAGAGCTGCATCGTAGGGCTCGGCATCTACAAGAGGGCAGCCGAGCAGGCTGTTCGTCTCGGCGAATTCTACCAGTGGTGCAAGGCAATGGGGTTCTGCGCGCAATACGAGTATCCTCTCATCGACAAGATACCGAAGATTCAAGTGCTCATGCTAGAAGCTTTCGTCGAACGGATGTGGCAGCTGTCAGAATCTTCGTCGTCGGCGTCATCTCCGATCGTTGAGGAGCAAGGTGACGGGACTTCGGAGACAGGGAAAGAGATTGTGATTTCTTCTGAATGGGAGATATTTGAAGAGGAGACAGAGGAAGAGAAAGAGGAGAAACAGTTGATTAAGTTTGATGATGGTGAAACTAGCTGGGAGGTCATCCTTGATTCTTCGATAAAATGGCCGTGGGCTGATCAACTGACGATTCCTGAGCCATGCAAAAGCTGGAGCAGCGAAGGAGGAGAAGAGGAGGAGAAGTTGCGAGCCCAGAAAGATGAGAGAAGCTTGCGACTATTTAATCCCCACTTATTCAATCCATTCTTTTGGTCGTGAAAACCTTTAATTAGTAATGTATGGGCTCAACAAAAGACTTTTAGTAATTATGTGACTATCCCCTTCTATTATATTCATACGATTTTCTTTTAGAAAGTGTTTTCAGAATAACATTCTATTAAATAAAGTAGCATTTTGCTCGGAAATTATATGAAAGAAATACTTCATCAATCAGCAAAATGTAGGAACGAAAGAGGTCATGACCTTTTTCTTTTGTATAATTCTTTTGGAGAAGTCGCAGAAACCGACGGGTAATAAATCAATGTACATGAAGATCATGTATGAAGACCATGTAGCTTCCTATGATTATTAATATGGGTTCGAGTCTGTTAAATTAGCAAATAACCGACACCAATAAGCTTTTCTTTGTTTGTATGTGTGTGTGGATGGGTGGGTGAAAGAATGCAGGCACATGGAAGTTTTTTTTTTTCTTTTTTTTTCTTTTTTTTTGAGCAACTGCAGTGGGTATATCCTCGTGTTAACGAAACATGCTAGTACATAGTAATTAGCTTAAGTCTGTGTCTCTAGGAGACTAAGTTACTAATACATATTTATGTTTACGTATAAGAGTTTATACAAATTTCTTTTCCCTCCTTATCATTACTCCTCTTCTCCTCCCTCTCCTATGCCCCCCCACCCCACAAGTCTCCTCCTCTACTTCTTGGCGCATATTGTTATTTTCCCACTCTCTTGTCCTTAGCTGCCAGGGATGACAAGATCCAACCTTATTCCCGGATTTTATTTTATCATGTCTCTAATTCCTCAGCAAATCCTCTATTCCTTGGTTCTGTCCTGTCCATAAATTAACAGAGTTAAAAAGAGCATGCTATGGAAATGCACTTGGATGTAAATATGCAAATGTTCCTCTCTAGCTACATATGCCAAAGAAAAGCTGCTATAACTATCCCCTCTGATTTTATGCCTACAGTTTTCCCATATATTTATTATCTCCCTTATTTCCCCTCCCCGTGTATAGTCAGTGTACTCATTATTAATCATTGTCCATATATGTCTTGTGTATGCTCAATTTACGAACATGTGGTTTATGTTTTCCTCATTTTTTTGGCACAATACGCATCTTTCCGGTCCCATCTACCCCATTTCGGCAAGTTCTCCCATGTCAAGATAGCATCTCTCGCAACCAACCATCGAAAAGCTCTAATTTTGTTCGACACCCTTATTCTCTAGATAATCTTTGCAATTCCATCTATGCGCCCTCTGCGTGTGATGATCTTATAACAGAAAGCCATCAAATGCTTGCCATTTTTATTCCATAACCACACAGGACAGTCACATGTGTTCTGTTCTGGGACTACATCCTCTATTCTTGTGCTTAATTTTCTTTTCTGTTCCTACACTTTATAGTCTCCATTATTAACAGGCCCTACTCTGTATACTCCTCTTCTATAGATTAATTTCACTGAGACCTCCTTGCAGTTCGAAATTTCAAAAAGTTTTGGAAATACATATCTTAGTTGCTCATACTCCACCCACTTATCCTTTTAAAATCTTACCAAACTCCCGTCCCCTAGTTTGAATACAGTGCATGCTGTAATAATCTCCTTAACCTCCTGTAATCCTGTCCAGAATTGCGATGAATTCTTTATCCTTAGATTTCATCTCTCCATGTACCATATTTGTCACCATATTTATCTCTAAGGATTTTGCACACCAGAGCCCTCTCTGGTGAATATAGCATTTTCCACTACCATTTCAATAATAGTACTTTATTCACTTGGTCTAGCTGTGTGATTCCCAACCCTCCTTGCTCCTTATTGTTGTTCGCAGCGGAATTTACTCGCCTTCCTTTCATTGAATAAACTCGAATTACAACAGAAGAGAACAATAGAAAAGAACAAACGAGAGGATTTTATATGTCAATCTCTCTCTTTTATAATGATTTGTGGGATCTGTAGTGATGGGATCTGTCAAGTAGCTTTTTTGGACGATCGAATGTCGAACTCTTCTCTCTTGAAGATGGCGGCCGACTGTAGACGATCTTCTCTGGTCTTTCATGAACTCAAGGCTCTATGCGTAACTTGAATTCTCCAAGAGGAAAAGATCTCAATTACCGAAAAGAAGACCCCTAGGGTTTCACCAAGAAGGTATTTATATCCCCAGGTCAATGCAAGAGTTTCTATCTAAATAGAATTCGCATTCATCAAGGATCCCAATCAAATATCTTAGTTTTGATTTAAATCTCTTGATTTAGAGTTCTGATTGGACTTAATTTGGGTATTTGGATAAGCCCAAATCATAATCTCAATTAATTTAAGATTCTGGTTATCTGCTCAAGCGGAGCTAATCGCATCAAGACGCGGCGCTAAATAACCAGAATGCGGAGCTAACGCGAAGCTATTGATAGCCCCGCGTTTTACTCGTCGCGAGGCTAAAACTAGCCAGACGCGGAGCTACTGAGTTAGCTCCGCGTTCTGTTGTGGAAAACTCTATTTACTTAGAAATTTTCACTGCCAACAGAACCCCCTCCAAAGTTTTCAAAATGGCTTAGAATTTAGCAAATTTGAAATACTTTGGATTTTTAAACGCAGAGTTAAAATACCAAGTTTATCTCGCATTTTTGTTCACTTACGCGGAGCTAATTAGCTTCATTTTTTTTTCCAGTGAAATGAGTAATTGCTTCATTAGTTACCCTGAACTTGTGTGCCGAATACCAAGCGGCGGATCATTTATTTAAATAGAGTCTTTGACTCATCTTCTTCTTCACTGGAATAGTTTGAAGAATCCGGAGTTCCGGCAATCGAGTGACTCATGTCGACGAACAATCTTCGACTGATCTTTCCTCAATTCTCCATTTAGGATGTTGCTCCAGAAGAGTATGGCTTCATGCACGTTGGCCGGCGTTAGCGGCGATGGCAGCGGCCGTGGAAGTAGACACAACGGCGAACCAGTTCATGCTGTGTCTTTTGAAGGTAAAAACCTTAACTTTTGGTCTTTTAGATCCATTTTGGGAGGTTTTGGCTCAATTTTAACCGGCCGATTGCTTACTTCACCGGCGAGATCGTCATTCTCCCGTTGTAAGGCTTGAAGGAGAAGGAGGAGTCAGAGAGGAACTCTGATTTTCTTCTACGCGAAGTTATCGCGTCATCCTCGCGCTTGAAATGCAGGGTTATTTTGATTAGCAGTCGCGTTTTAACGCAAGGCTATTTCTTCAGCTGCACGCGGAGTTAACTTAGCTCCGTGCTTTTTTTTTTTTAATACTTAGAAGATTTTCCAAATTTTGTCGAACTCCTGATTCTTCTTTTGCAGTGAACCAGATTCAGTCTGATGACTTGCTGATATCTCTAGCCAGCGTGGAGTGTAGTTTTTCCCTGATATATCTTCAAAGGCTAGCCGTGCACCGATCTTCATCAGCAAAAGTAACTCTAAGGAAGCCGGAAGCCAGAAGCATATGCTTTACAACATAGTTGCAGGTTTAAAGCTCTGGCTCCTAAAGGTAAACTCTTGAAGAAGTTACAAGAACTCTGCGGCAACCTATTAAGTTTTCTTGAGGACCATTTATGTTAGATGACAATCTCTGTTGCTTTCCAAAGCGATAGAGATGATCATCTAAGGGCTGTAGCATGTCGAATCCAACTTGTGCATCTTCATTAGGATTCTTGTAGCAGTATTTTCAGATAATCCACTAAGAACTTTAGATCATAGTTGACATTTGCAGAGGAGGTCTCTTATATGTGAACCCTGGATTTGAACTTCAACACCCCGCGGAGGAATCTCGCCATTAGGTTATTGATGAGTCGATGAATATGTAGAAGTTTTTGGGAGAGCTATAACTCCCTCTTCTTCTGCAATCTTTTCTTTTGTGAATAAAGACAAATATTTTCCTTTCTATCTGTTGGCTTCAAGAATCTTGCTTGCACAACAAATAGATGATTTGTAATTTTGGTAAAATAATCTAAGGCTCATTTGCGTAACTTTAGATTATTAATACCAAGATAGTCGGGTAAAGATCATTTAACTTAGATGAAAGTGCCCAATTGCACTTACCTAAATCCAAGTTTTTCATAGAAAACACGTAGCTAAAATACCAAGTTAGCCTCGCGTTTTTCATAGTTGCGCAGAGTTAATAACTTCGCGTTTTCCATCATCACGCGAAGCTAATAGCTTCGCGTTTTGGAGAGTAACTGGTCAGTTATTTTCTCCGAAACTCGCGCCGAATTCCAAGAGGCGGTTCTTTCATTTAAATGGAGCTTCTATCCTTCTTTTTCCTCACTTTATTTGAGAATTCAAGAACTCAAAGCTCCAGGCGACCGGTGACCTTTGCAACCTACCGACTTTTCAAAATTTTTATCGATTTTCCTTCAAGATTTCACAAGTAATGACGCCCAAGACTTGTGCTTCTTCACGCGCAGCCTCGCCGTCGGCGACTGGCGCAAGCAGCGGTGGCAGCGGTCATGGCAGCGGCGGGCCAGCCCACGCTTCGCCTATTGGGGGTAAGAATCTCTCTATCGAGACTTTCTAAAATATTTTTTTTAAGAATGATTTGGCTTGGTGCTAACCGATCGATCACCGGCGAGATCATCGGACTCCGGCCGTATGGTTTGGAGAAGAAGAAAAGCCTCTGGTTTTCTTCTTACGCGAAACTATCGTGTCATCCTCGCGTTTTGAAGCGCGGAGCTATTTGATTAGCAGTCGCGTTGAAACGCGAGGCTATTTTAAGTAGCAGTCGCGTTGAAACGCGAGGCTATTTTGAGTAGCAGTCGCGTTGAAACGCGAGGCTATTTTGATTTCTACGCGGTCTAATTTTTAGCTTCGCGAGGAGTTACTTTTAGCTTGGCGCGGAATTACTTTTAGTTTCGCGCGGTCTAATTTTTAGCTTCGCATTTCCATATTTAGAAAAAATTTATGTTTTGTAGAAACTTTCTAACTTTGATTTTCCCTTTTGCAGTAGGGTATTCGGCGGAAGTTCTTCCCCATAAGCACTACTTTGGTTTTGCTGGGGGTTCTGATCCATCAGCTCAATTTCGCTTCACCACCATTCTGGCCGCATACAAACCAGATTCGAGAGAGTGCAGGGAAAAGTTGATCAAATATCATCCCACTACTGCACGGGAGATTATAACTGATGCGGCCTTCGAAGCCATGAACAGAGAAGTGCTAGAGAAGCCCACATTTCTCTTCGGGGATAATATGGAGCAATCAGACCAGATCCTCTTTGAAGAGAAGTGCATGTGGCTCTATAACTCTGGCGAAGTTTTAATGTTTCTGCCTAGAATGGAGCGTGGCTATCCCCTGATTTATTTTCAGAGCCTGGCGATGCATCGTGAATTAGAGTGGGGGTTAACTCAAGAACAGGACGGCGTCCCAACGGGTAAATTGGACGCTCATGGGGCTTATCAAGATGGCCCCACCAGATGTATTACTGGTTTGCTTCCAGGCAGATTTAGCAAGGAGCACTCAGTAGGAGAGGTTCTGATCTGCGCACGAACTTTCCTGAGTGAGTTCCTGGCGAAAGAAAGCCAATACCCGGCTAGTGACTTCAGGATGCCTGGCTGGGTTTACTCATCTGGTAACATATGGTGGGCCCGCCTTGTTCAATATATGTTGGACTCCCATGAACCTATTCTGAAAGAGATTGGTTATTCAAGGCCATCAGAAATGTTCAATTTGGGTTCCCTCAGAGTGCTTATCATTTCTTCGACTTTCTGGAGATGTACAACCCCGAGACCTGCACCCTATTTACGCCAGTGGGTGAGTTAGGGTTCGCTCTTCACGAGATGTTCGAGGTGTCTGGGCTTTCAATGGGCGAAGTCCCATATGAAGTATATCCCTACTACCGAAGAGTTGAACATGCTGATGGCGAAGGACAAGCGCATCTATACTACATACTGGGAGATGATGTGCCATTACCGCATCTGTACTGATATGGCAGGTGTGCGTAATCAGGGTATCGGCCACAAGAAATGGACCGAGTACCTTTGCGCTAATTTGAATTCTAAGGATAGTTCAACAACTATCCATGGCTATGCTCCTGTCTACATCACGGAGATCGATCGCCGCTGTTTGCCCGAAAAATTGAATCTTCCTTTATATGCCAATTTAATTTTGAATTACAGCAATAAAAGAAAAATTACAAAATAGAAAATCGAGATTACAAGAATGGGGATCGATTGATTTAGATTCCCCTTTATTTTTGTGGGTCTGGCAGCGGTGGAGCTTTGTTTCTGTACTCCGTTGACGATCCGATCTCTCTGAATTGAGGAACTCCTCTCTGGATATTTGGACTCTGAAAAATTGGACTCTTCCCGAAAGGATCTTTCTCCAATCCCAAAAGTCTAAAAGTCCAAAAGTCCCCTCTCCCGTTAAATTCCTGTATTTTATAAACCGAAGAAGCTCGAAATCCGGCTCAATTCTCTCCTGAAAAAGCGGATCACAGATTATCAGTCCAAGGAAACAAATCAACGGAAAATAAAGAACGGAAAACAACCCGCGGGTGGCAACACGCGGGATCGCCCCCGCGGGTTGCAACCCGCGGGAGGTCCCGCGGGTTGCATCCGCGGGTGTTCCCGCGGGTTGCTTCCCGCGGGGGCTCCCGCGGGTTGCAACCCGCGGGTGCTCCCGCGGGTTGCTTCCCCCGCGGGTTGCAACCCGCGGGTGCACCCGCGGGTGTGCCCACTTAGCAAATTTGGAAATTTTTTTTTTTTTTTTTTTTTGTATCTACATAACCCCCTCCAAAGTTTTTGAAGTTCTGTATTGAACCATACTAAATTTCGAAATACTTTGGATTTTTTAATTTTGGTTATAGACCTTTTAAAAGATTTGGTCGATAGAGATAACTATTAATATATTTATTTATTCCATAACAAGCAGAGGTATGATTTTAACGTACTCATTAGAGGACAAGCAGAGGTATCATGTTAACGTGCTTATTTTAGGTCAAGCAGAGGTATAAAATTAACGTGCTTATTTTAATCCGAACCGTTCAGTGACATCTAGTATGACGAATCAGGAAAAGACAGAGGTGACATTAAACGTGTGTTGGAGCTTAACCTATTCAGAGGATCTGGTCGTGATAGAGACAAGCTGACTAAACAGAGGTGACGGTTAACGTATTTAGTTTTGGAATCGGACTATCAGAGGTAACTGTTAACTTGATAGGGAGATGATTTTCGTCAGAGGTGATTTTTAACTTAACGATATCAAAAGCACGTTCATCAGAGGTTGTAATGTTGGACTTGATGAAGTGTGAATTTTCTTTTTCTGTCAGAGGTGAAATCTTAACGTGACAGGGGATCGATTTAATTAGGATTTTATCTCTTTTGATTTTGAATTATGATGTCAGAGTATGATTTTAACTTGACTAATATTTTGGAGTGTCGCTTGCTCTGTTGGAGCAAAATGACAAGAAAAGTTTTGCTGTCAGAGGTGAAATCTTAACGTGACAGGAGATTTATCTGATTAGGATTTTTAGCAAACCCTCAGCTATCAACGGATTTGATTAGCCTTTACCAACTACCGTTTGAGTTGGGCTAGCCATGCTATTCCCCTCAGCATGGTGAGTTGTCAAGGATTTCGTTTGGGTTTAAAGACCAAACTTTTCCTCTTCCCTTTGCCTTAGCAGCTTAGGGCAGTGATGTATTCTTATATTCGGATAAGAATACTGTTGTGACAGATTTGTCGTGGGATTTTTAGCAAACCCCCAGCTATCAACGGGTTTGATTTTACCTTTACCAACTACCGTTTGAGTTGGACTAGCCATGCTATTTCTCTCAGCAAGATGAGTTGTCAAGGATTTCGTTTGGGCTTAAATGCCAAACTTTTCCTCTTCCCTTTGCCTTAGCAGCTTAGGGTGATTCATGCCTTTTACCCCCAGCATGGTGGGGTTGGCGAGAATTTTATTCTCTTCCCGTAGCCTAGTCGGCGTTGGGCGGTTCATACTTATTACCCCCAGTATGATGGGGTTGGCGAGAAATTTATTCTCTTCCCGTAGCCTTGTCGGCGTTGGGCAGTTTATACTTATTACCCCCAGTATGATGGGGTTGGCGAGAAATTTATTCTCTTCCCGTAGCCTTGTCGGCGTTGGGTAATTCATACTTTTTACCCCCAGTATGATGGGGTTGGCGAGAAATTTATTCTCTTCCCGTAGCTTTAGCGGCGTTGGGCAATTCATACTTTTTACCCCCAGTATGATGGGGTTGGCGAGAAATTTATTCTCTTCCCGTAGTTTTAGCGGCGTTGGGCAATTCATACTTTTTACCCCCAGTATGATGGGGTTGGCGAGAAATTTATTCTCTTCCCGTAACCTTATCGGCGTTGGGTAATTCATACTTCTTACCCCCAGTATGGTGGGGTTGGCGAGAAATCTATTCTCTTCCCGTAGTTTTAGCGGCGTTGGGCGGTTCATGCTTTTTACCCCCAGCATGGTGGGGTTGGCGAGAAATTTATTCTCTCCCCGTAGCCTTGTCGGCGTTGGGTAATTCATACTTTTTACCCCCAGTATGGTAGGGTTGGCGAGAAATTTATTCTCTTCCCGTAGCCTTATCGGCGTTGGGCGGTTCATCATTTTTTTTTCATTTTTTTTTTATTTTATTTTATATATACATTTTTATTTCTTTATCTCTCTTTTTTTTTTGTTTGCAATGATGTCCTTTTTTTTTTTTTAGGTGATGACGCCTAGCATTTTATTTTTTATTATTTATTTATTTATTTATTTTGGTAAGCGATGAGGCCTTGCAAATATATTTTTATTTATTATTATTTTTTTGTTTATTTTTATTTATTTACTTTTTTTTGTTTATATTTTTATATATTTTTTAATATTTTTTTATTTTTTTTATTTTAATTAATTTTTTTATTTTATTTATTTATTTTTTTGGCATCCGCGGGTGCATCCGTTGGATACAACCCATGGGTAGAGCACTCATACTGCATGTTTTTTTCTCTTTTTTTTTTAATATTTATTATTTTTTTAACTTTGTCAATTTTTTGTGGGCGATAACACCCTTTCCTTTTTTTTTTTTTCTTCTTTTTTTTTTTTTTTGCCTTTTTATTAATATTATTTTTATTCTTTATTTTTTTTTGTGCGGGAGAGAGGGAGAAAAGTGCGGGTGGCCCAGATGGGTCCCACCCATCTGTGGGTTGCGTCCCGCGCCCGCGCTTCCATTTGCGGGTTGCGTCCCGCGCTTCCATATATGGGTTGCGTCCATGTGGGTCCCAAAATTCCATCTGCGGGTTGCATCCCGCGCTTCCATATGCGGGTTGCGTCCACGCGGGTCCCAAGATTCCATCTACGGGTTGCATTCCGCGCTTCCATATGCGGGTTGCGTCCACGCGGGTCCCAAGATTCCATCTGCGGGTTGCATCTCGCGCTTCCATATGCGGGTTGCGTCCACGCGGGTCCCAAGATTCCATCTGCGGGTTGCATCCGTGCTTCCATATGCGGGTTGCGTCCACGCGGGTCCCAAGATTCCATCTGCGGGTTGCGTCCTGGAGTTGTATCCAGTCTTGTCAATTTTTTTTTTTTGGCGATAACGCCTCAAAAAAGTTTTTTTTTTTTTTGACAGACGATGACGTCTTGTCATATTTTTTTGGGCGATGACGCCTCAAAATTTTTTTTTTGACAGACGATGACGTCTTGTCATTTTTTTTTTTGGCGATGACGCCTCAATTTTTTTTTTTTTATGGGTGATGACGCCTCATAATTTTTTTTTTTTTTTTTTTTTGACAGACGATGACGTCTTGTCAATTTTGGTGGGCGATGACGCCTCACATTTATTTATCGTTACCCGGCGATGACGCCTAGGCTCCGAAAAAAAAAATTTAAAGATTGGATTGCGCCGCCCAAACTCCCACTGTGGTCGCCAATTCTTGTTTGCCCGAAAAATTGAATCTTCCTTTATATGCCAATTTAATTTTGAATTACAGCAATAAAAGAAAAATTACAAAATAGAAAATCGAGATTACAAGAATGGGGATCGATTGATTTCGATTCCCCTTTATTTTTGTGGGTCTGGCAGCGGTGGAGCTTTATTTCTGTACTCCGTTGACGATCCGATCTCTCTGAATTGAGAAACTCCTCTCTGGATATTTGGACTCTGAAAAATTGGACTCTTCCCGAAAGGATCTTCCTCCAATCCCAAAAGTCTAAAAGTCCAAAAGTCCCATCTCCCGTTAAATTCCTGTATTTTATAAACCGAAGAAGCTCGAAATCCGGCTCAATTCTCTCCTGAAAAAGCGGATCACGGATTATCAGTCCAAGGAAACAAATCAACGGAAAATAAAGAACGGAAAACAACCCGCGGGTGGCAACACGCGGGATCGCCCCCGCGGGTTGCCACCCGCGGGAATCCTCCCGCGGGTGGCAACCCGCGGGGGCTCCCGCGGGTTGCAACCCGCGGGGGCTCCCGCGGGTTGCATCCCGCGGGGGCTCCCGCGGGTTGCGCGAGTTGCAACCCGCGGGTGCTCCCGCGGGTTGCAACCCGCAGGTGCTCCCACGGGTTGCTTCCCGCGGGGGTGCGGGTTGCTTCCCGCGGGGGTTCCCGCGGGTTGCAACCCGCGGGTTGCAACCGCGGGTGTGCCCACTTAGCAAATTTGGATTTTTTTTTTTTTTTTTTGGTATCTACAGCCGCGTCGCCAAGACCCGCCTAATGTATTATACTACTGAATCCAACGAAGGTGGATTTGGTCCTGGCACCTCCTTCAAGAGTTATCACTATCAAGCTCAGTTTTCAGTATCCAATAGAGGCCTTATTGCTGGGTTCTTGATGTTGTGGTTGAAAAGATGTTTTGTGCCGTCATTGCCAAAAGAGGCAATTGCCATGACTGTGGTATACCCAGCAGTTCTCCTTGCATACGGCCGACCTTTCGGACTTCTTTCCGCCATGGTGTGCAATCTACAGTATGGACTGCGAACACTCTGTAATGACTTCATCCCTGCTGATAAGGGCAAGGGGAAAGGGAAAGGCAAGTCAAAAGAGATTGCTCAGGTGAAAACTCCGAACCCTAGGGTGGAGATGCTTTACACCTATCTGATGGCGTGGCTCGTCATGCACTGCCCGTCTCTGATGAGTGTTGCTTCATACCGCTCTGGTGACAAGTCCTACTTTGTGGAGTTATACGAGCGCTCTTCATGGAAGCATCACTATATGTCTCAAATCCAGAAGACTCTCCGGCATCACCAAAATTATGAGATCTTCCGGTGCTTCCCCGACTTCCCTGGTGGTGGATATGGGTTGAAGTTGAAGGATATTGCGGAAGCAGATAACTTCACTGTCTTATCCTCGGGAGCGTTCTGGTGGCTCCTTAACATCCGACCTGGGCACCTGGTGTATTGTCAAGATGGTAAATGTCTTATCGAACCGTACACTCCAAGCCATTTCGCTCGCCAGTTCGGATATTCCCAACTTTATGTGGGTAATCCGAACAAGAATTTTGCCTATGAGGGGAATCTGTACGAGGGTGCCCGCGGCTGGTTTCATTTTGCAGCTGGTGGGACCGGAGCTGATTTCATCCTGCCACAGAAATCGCCAGAACTGGCCATGACTCTTAGCTTTTGCACATGATACAGCATTGCAAATGCTGACGTGCCCCACTTCTCCATCAACCGAACCTGTTGCAAGGAGATTGAGGCTTTCTACATTGGCCGCCAAGGTGCTTCAAGAGTGAGAGTAAAAGGAATGGATGAATTCCTTGGTGCAGCGGCCGAACCATCAGACGTCAGCGAGTCTGATGATAATGATAATAATGATGATGACAACACTGATGTTGGAGGTGCTCCTCAACCTGTCGTCATTCGCCCTTGGAGCTCGACCCTCAAACGCCGCGGTGCCCCAAAGAAGGGGCCTGCCCAAAAGAAGAAGAAATTGGCTCCAGGAACTCTAGTAGCCCCCCAAGAAGTGGCTGTCAAGTTTGCTTCGGATCTGCTGGCTTCAACTCTACTTCCAGCGCCGGCAGGGGAGAGTAGACCTGCTGGGGCTCCAAGTGCTCCCGAGGTTCCGGCTCCTCCAACGGTAGAACCTGTCGAACACCCTGCGGCGCAACCATTGGGTAGTGAGATGGGTATGCTCTTGGAAACAACGGCGGCTCCCCCTGCAAGTCCGACGACTGGACTTGTATCTTCTGGTATGGCTCTTCGTGTTCTATCTCTTGTCCATTATTTTATTTTATCATTATATGTAACACCATTTGCTTGTTTCCTGAAATGTAGGTGGTCAGCCCCTCTCGCCAAATGCGTTCGACTACCCAGGGGGAGTCTGAGGAGAGGGTGGACTATTCTGGTACAAATAGCTCGGCGGGCGGCTTGGATAGTTCTGCAAATGAATTTGACGCAGACTATTTCACACCCACTCCTGCCTCTGTTCCTTCTTTAGTTCCCCCTATTGATGAACTTGGAAGCGACGACAGGACAGAATTGATTGTCGCAGCCGCGGCAAGAGAAGCTACCCCGTCTCCAAGTTTGCAATCTCCAACACCAAATATCTGCTCCGAAGAGACTTTTCCAATAGTTGTCGGTGTGCCTTCTGCTCCTCAGCCAGCAATACCAATGCCTTCTATCATAATAGTTGTTGAGACACCTGCAACTCCTCCAGCTCCAAGTCTTCCAGCAGGGGATGAGGAAAATTTAAGGTTCTCATTTGAAGCTACTTCTGCCACCGGAGGAGCTTCTGGTGGAAACACTCCCTCATCTTCTCCTGTTGGTGGCGCTGCCCGGGTGATTTGTACTAGCGACGCTTCTTCTCGGGTTCCTAATTCCGCCAGATCTGCGTTGGCCTTACTGGCCTCGCATATTATGAGCCTGGTACAAGGACGGGCTTCTTCCTCTTCAATTCCAGTGGATATCGCTCCTTCTCCAGCGACATCTTCTTTAGCGCTGCCTCCTTTAAATACAAACGCCGTGGATCCTTTTGAGGAACTCTTCAACCACAGCGTTAATGATTTTATGCGGTTGCTAAGAAGATGCATCGGGATGATTTCTGGCGGAATAGATTTCTTTAGTCTCGGACGTCCGATGTTATCCAGCTATTTAGATAATATTGAAAGAATCGGGGGACAGGACCGAGCAGCTCCCTACCGGGCCCGCTTTAGAACTTTAGAAGAGCAGGTGAACACGCTAAACACAGTTCGTCAAGCGGACGTGGAAGAGATCACCGAAATAGAGTTAGCGCGGCTTCGGATGGAGTTAGCGGCGCGTCGAGAGGAATTGATACGACAGGAAGAAGGATGGTCTCGGGAGTTGGCAGAGCTCCAGGCTAGTCGGAAGTCCATTCTTAGGGGTTTGGAGGTGGTGGACTCCGAGATTGAGGGGAGTCAGGCTGCCACCCTTAAAACCCAGGAGACCATTGCTAGAGCTCGTTCGGTCTTAGTAGCCAACGAGCTTCAATTAGGGGAATCCGTTAAGAAACGGGAAGCGCTGATCCTCCAACGGGGGCAGGTCGAGCAGGAGGAGACAATAAGAAGTCGTACTATGGAAGAGTCTCATCAGCATCTAACTCAGCAATTTGCAATGAATGACGATGATTTACTCCGGCAGGCTCAACACTCCGTGGAAGCAACTCGTCATCGAGTGATTGACGAGGCGATGAATAAATTGAAGCACCTAGGAGATCCATAGTTTTTTTTTTTTTTGTTCTATTCTTTTTGTTCTTTGTAGAAGAAAGAACTTTACTGATTCTCCGAATCCTTTTGTACATCCATTCCTTTTGAATGATGAATAAAGATAACTCCTTTTTTATTCTTTTATTTGTTGGCTAGGAAATTTGCTGGCACAACAAATAACTTGTCATCAAAAATACTTTATTTGTTTTAGGTAAAGTATTTCAAGGCTCATCTGCGTAACTTGGAGTGCCAATACCTAGGTGATTGGGTCAAAATCACCAAACTTCGGCAGAGGCGCCTAATTGTGCATGCCTGGTAAGAAAGAAATTTGAGTGCTCATAAACGGAGATGGGAATAATCCAAATTATACTGTCAGAGGTAAGAGTTTAACATGACAGGGTTTATGGGATTTTTAGCAAGCCCCCAGCTATCAACGGATTTGATTAGTCTTTACCAACTATCGTTTGAGTTGTGCTAGCCATGTTATTCCCCTCAGCATGGTGAGTTGTCAAGAATTTTGTTTGGGCTTAAATGCCAAACTTTTCCTCTTCCCTTTGCCTTTAGGGCATTGGGCAATTCATACTTTTACCCCTAGTATGAAGGGGTTGGCGAGAAACTGGTTCTCTTCCCATTGCCTAGTCGGCGCTGGGTAATTCATCAGATTTTGGCAGAGGCGCCTAATTGCACATGCCTGGTAATGAAGGAAGTTCAAGTGCTCATCTGCGTAACTTGAACAAGTGGAGGCGGTTCAAGACTCTCATGCATAACTTGAACTGGACACACCACGATGATCGGGTTAGGATTCATCAAATTGTAGTAGAGGCACCTAATTGCACATGCTTAAGAAGGAGTCCAAGTACTCATCTGCGTAACTTGAACAAGTGGAGGCGGTTCAAGGTTCAACTGCGTAACTTGAACTGGGCACACCACGATGATCGGGTTAGGATTCATCAAATTTCGGCAGAGCCGCCCAATTGCGCATGCCTCAGAAGAAAGAACTCCAAGTGCTCATCTGCGTAACTTGAACAAGTGGAGGCGGTTCAAGGCTCAACTGCGTAACTTGAACTGGGCACACCACGATGATCGGGTTAGGATTCATCAAATTTCGGCAGAGGCACCCAGTTGCGCATGCCTCAGAAGAAAGAAGTCCAAGTGCTCATCTGCTTAACTTGAACAAGTGGAGGCGGTTCAAGGCTCAACTGCGTAACTTGAACTGGGCACACCAGGATGATCGGGTCAGGATCATCAGATTTTGGTCAGAGGTGCTCAATTGCACATGCCAAGAATTTTATGAAGAAATCCAAGTGCTCATCTGCGTAACTTGGATAAATGGAGGCGGTTCAAGGCTTAACTGCGTAACTTGAACTGGGCACACCAGGATGATCGGGTCAGGATCATCAGATTTTGGTCAGAGATGCTCAATTGCACATGCCAAGAATTTTATGAAGAAATCCAAGTGCTCATCTGCGTAACTTGGATAAATGGAAACGGTTCAAGGCTCAACTGCGTAACTTGAACTGGGCACACCACGATGATCGGGTCAGGATCATCAGATTTTGGTCAGCGGTGCTCAATTGCACATGCCAAGAATTTTATGAAGAAGTCCAAGTGCTCATCTGCGTAACTTGGATAAGTGGAGGTGGTTCAAGGCTCAACTGCGTAACTTGAACTGGGCACACCACGATGATCGGGTCAGGATCATCAGATTTTGGTCAGCGGTGCTCAATTGCACATGCCAAGAATTTTATGAAGAAATCCAAGTGCTCATCCGCGTAACTTGGATAAATGGAGGTGGTTCAAGGCTCAACTGCGTAACTTGAACTGGGCACACCACGATGATCGGGTCAGGATCATCAGATTTTGGTCAGAGGTGCTCAATTGCACATGCCAAGAATTTTATGAAGAAGTCCAAGTGCTTATCTGCGTAACTTGGATAAGTGGAGGCGGTTCAAGGCTCAACTGTGTAACTTGAACTGGGCACACCACGATGATCGGGTCAGGATCATCAGATTTTGGTCAGAGGTGCTCAATTGCACATGCCAAGAATTTTATGAAGAAATCCAAGTGCTCATCTGCGTAACTTGGATAAATGGAGGCGGTTCAAGGCTCAATTGCGTAACTTAAACTGGGCACACCAGAGTTTATGAACTAGATGGGACAGCTACTTCTGTCACCATTTTGGTTCATCAAGCATAGTATTTCTTCAGAAATTTGCCATTGATCGGCATCATCATTCTATCGCCATTCTGATTCATTAAACGATAGGCTCCACTGGAGTATACAGTCTCCACGATGAACGGTCCTTCCCACTTGGGTTCAAATTTACACTTAGTCTTGTGGGTTAGCACCATCGGTCTTTTAATGGCCAGAACCAAGTCTGCTTGTTTAAAGGTCCTTGGTTTAACGTTCTTATTGAACGCTCGCGAGGCTCGGGCTTGATACAACTCAATTTGTTGTTGGGCCCTAAGACGTTTTTCATTCAACGCTTCTAATTTTCGCAATCTTTGTTGATGGCACTCTTCTGTCGTCATCTTTGTGGCTAAGGTCACTCTTAGTGATGGAATCTGGATTTCGAGAGGCAAGACGGCCTCGCTTCCATAGACCAAAGAGAATGGAGTAGTTTTTGTAGGGGTGCGAACGGTGGTGCGATAAGCCCACAGGCACTCTCCTAACTTTTCATCCCAATCTCGTTTATTGGAAGAGACGAACTTCCGAACGAGCTTAATAATCGTCTTGTTGAAGGCTTCGGCCAACCCATTTGCTGCGGGGTTATATGGTGTTGAAGCAATGTCCTTGATTCTGAATTTATCACAAAATCTTGAAAACCTCTCGCTGACAAATTGCGGCCCATTATCATGGATGATCCTCCGAGGGATGCTAAAATGGTAAATAACATGATGCTTAATGAACTTAATCACATATGTTGTTTTTACCTCTCTCATGGGTACGGCTTCGGCCCATCTTGAAAAATAATCGGTTATCGCAAGCATAAACCGATGTCCTCTGGATGACGGGGGAGTTATAGGCTCCACAATATCCATTCTCCATGCCTCAAATGGCCAACTAGCAACAGTATTGTGCAAGTATTCTGGGGGTTGATGAATAAAATTAGCATGGATTTGGCATGCATGACACCGTTTAGCGTATGTCATTACTTCCGTAATCATGTTCGGCCAGTAGTATCCCAGCCTTCTTATACGGTCTCCGAGTTTTGGACCGGGCTGATGAGCTCCACATACTCCATCGTGTGTTTCCCTCAGCACTTCATCTGCTTCTGCTTTTGATAAATAACGTAGCAGCAGACCATCTCTTGACTTTCTATATAAAGTCTGAAGCTTATGGTCATAATAAAATATCTGGGCCTTCCTCTTTATCGAGGTGGCTTCCTTTGGATCTCCTGGAAATATCCCATGTAAAGCGTAATCCACAAACGGAAATCGCCAATCATGGGGCTCCAGCATTAAGCCTGTTTGGCACACCTCCTTGGTTTGGAATACCGTATCTGAGTGAAGGAGTTCCCTGCTACCAATAGTGATGCTTTTTGCTTCACCTGGTGGGATTGCCAATGTTGCGGCTAATACGGCAAGAGCATCTGCGTAGACATTCTCATTCCGAGATATATGATATATGTAAAATTGCTCAAAATACCCTGCTAACTCGATTGCTAGCTGATGGTAAGGGATGAGGGCTTCATGTCTAACCTCATATTCACCTGTCATCTAATTGACGATGAGTTTAGAATCTCCATATGCCTCTAGATAGTTCACCCCCAGTTGCAGAGCCATTTTTAGGCCGATGATGAGTGCGTTGTATTCCGCCACGTTATTCGTGCACGGTTCTGTTAATGAGTAACCGTTAGGCAATACATGTTTATGTGGGGATATTAGCACAACCCCCACTCCAGCAGCAGATCGTCTGGCAGCACCATCAAATAACATCTGCCATGTTTGTTCTTTACTAACTGTGCTGATTTCTGACGTCTGTTTAGACCAGATTGGATGGTCTGCTAAGAAATCGGCAATTACCTGTCCCTTCATTGCTTTTTGAGGAACGAAGTGTATGTCATATGGCGATAGTAGCAGAGCCCATTTTGCTAACCGGCCATTTAAGGATCCCGATTTTATCATCAGAATTTTCAGGGGATTAACCCATGATATGACATGGATTGTTTACTCTGAAAGATAGTGTCACATTTTCTGAACAGCGAACACTAGGGCTAAACATTCCTTTTCAATCCGGTTATACCGCTGTTCGGCTCCGATCATTGTCCTGCTTAAATAATATAGGGCGTGTTCATGGCCGTGCTCATTATATTGAGCAAGTAATGCTCCTAAAGCATTATCCATGACTCTTACGTATATAAGGAAGGGCTGTCCAGGGACTGGTGCCATAAGTACAGGAGACTTAGTAAGGTACTCTTTGAGGTCATCAAATGCCTGTTGACATGTCTCATCCCATACGAAAGACACCCCCTTTTTCATAAGTTTGGAGAATGGTTGGCATCGTCCAGATAGGTTGGATATGAAGCGCCGAATATATGCGAGTTTTCCTTGTAACCCCCTTAATTCCTTAATATTGCGGGGAGGCGTCATCTCGCTAATCGCTTTTACCTTTTCAGGGTCGAGAAAAATTCCTTTCGAAGTTATTATGAACCCAAGAAATTTCCCACTTGACACTCCTAAGAAAGACTTAGTGGGATTCATGTTTAAATGATGTTTCCTCATGAGATCGAAGACCGTTCTTAAGTCCTGAAGGTGGTCCTCTTTATTTTTACTTTTGACCGCCAAGTCATCCACATAGCACTCTACTATTTTGCGTAGGTGTTCTTTGAATATAGTATTCATCGCACGTTGGTAGGTAGCACCGGCGTTCTTCAATCCGAACGGCATCACTGTGTAACAGTATACCCCCAGTGGCGTTCTGAAAGCTGTGTGCTTTTCATCATCTGGGTGCATCTTGATCTGGTTATAGCCTGAGAAGCCATCCATAAAGGACATCCTCTCATAACCACAAGTATTATCAATCATTACGTCGGTGATGGGAAGTGGAAATTCATCTTTAGGACATGCAACGTTCAAATCTCGAAAATCGATACATATCCGGATTTTGCCGTTCTTCTTGCGAACCGGCACTATGTTAGCCACCCAATCAGGATGCTGTTCCTCACGGACGAATCCGGATTTTATAAGCTTGTTGACCTCGGCCACTATTGCCTCCATCAATTCCAGTCGAAAACGCCTTTGCTGTTGTTTGACTGGTTTGGCGTTTTCTTTAATATTTAATCGGTGTGTGGCAATTTGAGCGTCAAGCCCAGGCATATCTTCATAGCTCCATGCGAACACGTCTATATATTCTTTAATAAGAGATATAAGTTCCTCCTTTTCCAAGGGAGTTAGCGTGTCGCTTATGAAGATGGGTTTCGGGTTTTCTTCCATTCCCATATTAACTTGTACCAATTTATCTTCTGTTGGTGGGTCACGCTGTTCAAAGCGGACATCCCAGAGAGTGTCCATATGCTTGGCCCAGGAATCGTCTTGAACATCAATTGGTTTCTCGTCGCTTTCTGGTGCGGCTGAAACCATATTGGCTGTCAAGGATTGAAACCAAGCACCGGTACTTATATCCGAATCATGATTGGGTGAAGATGTATCTTCCTTGGCCAAAAAACTCTCTTCATCTTTTAATGGTGATGAGGGTGGAGTAGATACATAACCCAACCCCCTGCGGGTCTTTTGATAATAATCTGGACTCTTTACTCTTGGTCTAAACGAGGGTATGAGATTCCGTCGCCCTTTTCCAAAGTTTAATCCTGGTCTCTGGGTAAAATTATAACCCATTTTCTCCATGATATGCCGGGATTTTTGTTTATACAAGTAAAATTGAGGTGATGTTTGTTCATCACTTTCACTGCTTTGACCTTGTCGAGGTGACGTAATTACCTTGCCGAACATAATCGGCCTTTGAGACTTCTGTCGAGGACGCACTTCAAAGAAGTGACCTTGTCCCTTAGTTATTTCAGACCGAGAAAGGAGGGATGACCTGAGAGGCAAATGGTATGCTGCCAGAACTTCAAGTTCGGACAAGCCATCCACTTCAGTGGAAGTACAAGAGGGTTCAGACTCAGTAGCTACTGCATGCTCGTAGACTAACTTTATGTTTTTATTAATGACCCATTCACTCTCTATTATATCGGCCATATTATTATCAAGACTCAAACTAAAATCTAAGTGGGGGTTGATTTCATAATCGCCCCCATCGTCTTCTTCAGGAAGTTCATACTCAGTATCTGCCTCGTTACCGCTTTCATCAGGCTTTTGAGGCTAGCTAGGATCGTCATTGGAGACTTCATGGGCTGGTTTGTAGAGTGCAGCATCTGTGAAGTAATTCTCCAGCCCTTTAAATGATTGCTTATATGCAATTAGTGTCCGGACTTCTCCTTCTTCATCGCAATACTTCATGCATTGGTGGAGAGTCGATGGGACTATCATGTAAGCGTGGATCCAAGATCGTCCCAATAAAATATTGTAGGAGGTATCCGCATCAATAACGTAGCATGTAGCCTCCGTCCTCAAATCTCCGATTTGACATCAGAGTCGGATTTTTCCGAGGGGACGGCTATTATTGGCATTAAACCCATATATTGTTGTATTGGTTTGTGTCAGACGATGGAGGAAAATCCCTAACAGCTGCATCAACCTTCTGGGCACGACACTTAGTACAGAACCCGGATCAATTTGAATTTGGTCCACCTTTGTGGATCCGACATATCCGGTGAAATATAAAGGCCTATTATGCTTTATATTCCTTACCTGCATGTCATCCGGAGAGAAGGTAATTTGTGGGACCTACCTCCTTACTTGATGACAGCTGGGGCAAGAGTCCCGTTCCTCATTGGCTGGCTCGACAATCTGAGCTAAAAATGACTCAGGGTCTGCCAGGGCCTCTCTTAATGCTTCACGTGTTGATTTTGATAATCTCAACAGTTCGTAAAGCGTTACTCGTGCTGGAATGTTAGCCAGCTGAGCTATTATGTCAAATTTGAAGGTAGTCTCCTTGGCTCCTTCATCTCTAATAGGATTCTTCTGGAAGCGAAGTCTTTTCTGCTTTGCCGGTTTTGCAAGTTCCGCATATATGTCTTTCGGATCTACTCTGGTGTAGTCCTTGGGATATGTCTTCCCAGATCGAGTACCGGAAGGGCCTGCCCCATCTTGATGAGTGGCCATAGTTTCGGGCTCTTCTTCAGAATCTGTGAAGACTCTCGAAACTATATATTCTTCCCTTATTTCTGCGGAAATGGCATTAACAGTCCGTTTTTTCCCTTGACCCCCTGTGGTAGTCCACTGCTCATCATCTAGTAAATCAGGGTGAACCCACATAACTCCCCCCTTTTGGGTTGTTATGGGGACAAGTCCTTCTTGAGCTTTATTGTGCGGGTCATGGTTCTTTGTAATCAACTTTCCCTTTGGAATTGGGGTCACCTCTGCGGGGAACTCGTGGGTTCCAACCACTATGGTTGTCATATTGGCAGTGACCATCTTTTGCTCTTCCTTAAGCATCAGAACTCCAGCTTCTATTAGTGCTTGGATTCTGTTCTTAAGAGAGTAACAATCCCTAGTAGGGTGTCCAACGTTCCGGTGATAAGACAGTAATTGGGGTCGTTGGTCTTACCAGCATCCTCTGGCTTCCTATTCTCCGGAAGTTTCAACATCCCCTTCCTCAGGAGGAGATGGAAGAGTGTAGACGTCTATTCCGTTTTGAAAGTGTAAGTCTTTTCCTGCTGAGGTCTACTTTGCCTCGTGCCCTTCTGATTTTGGGGATTTGGGCTTGGTGGAGGATTTGTCTTCTGCGGAGCAGCTTCTGATACCATCACTGCTTTTCCTTTATTCTTATTACTATTATTCTGGGTATAAGGCCTATTACTTCCAGTGCTCCTTGATCCACGAGACTCTTCAACCCGACGAATCAGGTCCTCGGCCTGTTCTCCCTGTTTGAGAAATCCCTCCATGTCTTAGACTCTACGGCCCCCATTTTTAAGAGCACATTAGTCTTAAGATTATATCGACATGTCTCGACTAGAGTTTCCTGGACCATTTTGTGCTTGCAATGCACGGACTTCTTCCGGAATCTTTCTATGAAATCTTTTACCGTTTCTTGTTCCCCATATTTAGTTGCAAGGAGGGAATGAACCGTAATCTCGGTATCATCCTCAAAGAAACGTGAGAGAAATAATTTCTCAACATCTAACCAGGTATTAATAGTATCCGGGGGCAGCTGCATGAACCAAGTAAAAGCAAGCCCTCGCAAAGTACTTGCGAATACTTTGGTCATAATCAGGTCATTGCCCATCAAATGTCCTGCTTGGGACAAGAAGTAATAAATGTGCTAACTGGAAAATCTCTTCCCGTCATATGGCTCTAATTTGAGCGGCTTATACTTCTGAGAGTATGGTACCACATCCCATTCAGGTGGATATGGTCTTGAGACCCCTGACTCTTTCAACACCTTTTTATGCATCAGTGCTTCGAGTTGACTTTGTAATTTTTCAATTTTCTCTCCGTGTAGATCATGAAAAGAAAACCTATCCTCGTCCTCGTGCATCGAGTGGGCTTTCTCTTCTCTTTCTTCTTCGTTCATTTTATTGAATGAGGTTTCCTTGCCCTTCTTGGCGTTATCTTCGACAAACTTTGAGAGCATCATTTTAAAATCTTCAATCGTCTTTTGTTGCTCTTGAATCATTCTTTCTTGAGCTTCAAATCTCTTATTGATGTCGTCATATTTATCCGCCATGTGTGATGCTGACTTTTGTAGTCGAGATGACGCGGAGGAACGAGGTGAGACTATAGCTGAATTATCGTTGTCATCATCATAAGAACCCATTGCAAGCCTCTTATAGTTTCGAGGCAGAACGGTTCCTGATTTCAGTCCAGTGATACGATGATATTCTTCATCACTCGATTCTGAATCATCATCCGTTTCTATAACCTTCTTCCCTTTTTCCACCATATTGGAGGTTACAGTTTTCCATTCTTTTAGGGAAGCGGTTTTTGTCCTCTTAATAGGGTTCTTGTCCGACTCGGTTAATCGGTCGAACACTGATACCCTGCTCTTGCTGCAGCCACAGTTATCCATTACAGCGGATACCGTTGTCATAAGTTGCTGGCAGTGACAGATAGGTTCAACTTGAACTTGTTCTATGCCTCTCTTCTTGGACAGATACTCTCTGAGATCAGTGCCTTTAGCCATGGAGTCGTGGGACCCATTCAACTTTTGAGAGGGCCTAGGAACCCACTGAAACTTCTTCGGATCACTGATGTTCAGTTCTCGTTTATTGATGCGATGATCAGTCTTGATTCTGTAATCAGGTTGATCTACGCGGAGCTTAGAAATAGCTTCGCGTTTTGTCTCGCGGGGCTGAAGAATAGCTCCGCATTTTACCACGTTAGGCTCGCGTTTCTCGCTGGCTTGGCGTGTCTTCAGAAATTTAGCTTCTGGAATAATAGCCCCGCGTGAAAGGGAATTCTTGCACGCTGGCTTACCCTTGCGATTAATGCAAGTCATAACCTCGCGCCTAGCGTGATTCTTACGATTAACAACGATTTGCCAATCGTCTTCGCGATTCTCGCGGAGAATCTTGCGTTTCTCGCAAGTATTACTGGCCTCGCGTTTATTGCTTAGCTAAGTATTACCCTTGCGTGGAGAATCACACGCTGGCTTTATTGAATTTTTATCCTCGCGTTCCTCGCGAGTGTAAGAAGTCTTGCGTTTCTCGCAAGTATTACTAGCCTCGCGTTTCTCGCTTGGCTCAGTATCAGCCTCGCGTGGAAAATCACACGATGGCTTTAAAGAATTTTTATACTCGCGTTTCTCGCGAGTGTTAGATATTTTGCGACTAGCGCAAATCTTACTGGCTTCGCGTTTCTCGCTAAGCTCAGCAATAGCCTCGCGTGGAATATCACACGCTGGCTTTTCCTTGCTTTTAAGGCAAGTTGTAACTTCGCGTTTAACGCGATAATGACCGGTCTCGCGATTAGCGCGAGCCAGTTTGCGAGGGACCATAGCCTTGCGTCCATTAGCCTCGCATCTAAGGCGGGCTTTGAGGACTTTTCGCCTTGCTCTCCGATTCCTATTTCGGAGTTGGGTTCTGGTCAATCCAGTCCCCAGGCCTTCTTCGGCAGTAGGAAGCTCATTCTCTCCTAGGATTTCCTGTCTGAGCATCGGCCCTATAGCCGCAGTCTCCAAGGATCCCCGTTTCTCGGTGGATACCTTTTTACCCGTTGCTCGGGTATTGGAGCCCATGCGACGATAGTGTCGTGTCTCGTCCAAGTCACCTGATTCAGAGGAGAGGAACTCCTCGTACTTCTGCTGGTCGATTTCAACGACCAGCGTGTCTACTTCGGATCCGATCATGTCAACGTCCGATTGCGCCACAATCTCTTGAAAGAGATGGCTCCCACTGTGGTCGCAGTGGAATTTACTCGCCTTCCTTCCATTTAAAAACTCGAATTACAATAGAAGAGAATAATAGAAAAGAACAAACGAGAGAATTTTATATGTCAATCTCTCTCTTTTACAATGATTTGTGGGATCTGTGGCGATGGGATCTGTCAAGCAGCTCCTTTGGACGATCGAACATCGAACTCTTCTCTTTTGAAGATGGCGGCCGACTGTAGACAATCTTCTCTGGTCTTTCACGAACTCAAGGCTCTATGCGTAACTTGAATTCTCCAAGAGAAAAAGATCTCAATTACCGAAAAGAAGACCCCTAGGGTTTCACCAAGAAGATATTTATATCTCCAGGTCAATGCAAGAGTTTCTATCTAAATAGAATTCGCATTCATCAAGGATCCCAATCAAATATCTTAGTTTTGATTTAAATCTCTTAATTTAGAGTTCTGATTAGACTTAATTTGGGTATTTGGATAAGCCCAAATCATAATCTCAATCAATTTGAGATTCTGGTTATCTGCTCTCGCGGAGCTAATCGCATCAAGACGCGGCGCTAAATAACCAGAATGCGGAGCTAACGCGAAGCTATTGATAGCCCCGCGTTTTACTCGTCGCGAGGCTAAAACTAGCCAGACGCGGAGCTACTCAGTTAGCTCCGTGTTCTGTTGTGAAAAACTCTATTTACTTAGAAATTTTCACTGCCAACAATTGTCACAAATCTTACTCTACTTCACTAAATTATATGCACGGTTCTCTTGTCTAGCTCCACCCCCACAGGAATTCTCTGTGTATTTTGTCAATTTTTTTCCTAACCTATTTAGACATAGTATATAATGTAGTATGATATAACAGTATTGTCGATAGTACCAAATTTATCAAGACTATTCTACCTCCCAATGAAAGAAATCGTACTTGCCATCCCTCCAACTTCTTCCTTACCCTTTCTATCAAACCGCGCTTGGCATAGTATATACTGCAAGCATATGGAAGTTACGTGAAAATAAAGCCCTATCACATGGGATACGACTTAAACAGTATTGTGGAGAACCGAATAAATCGAGTGAAACTCATGAGATAGAAATTTTGAAGGACTAGATGATGTGAGGGCAAAAAGTGACTGGAATAACCATAATTATTGTCATATTAGATAAAGAAATACATATCGATAACTAAAATAATATATATTTATATACATAGTTGATTACAATGTAACATACACTGCTTTTGAACACATATAACGAAAGAATATGAAGAGCAAAAGTGTAAAATAGTGTCCAACAATAGAAAATACAAAAAATGTATATAACAAGTCTGCTGAAGTGTAACACCATTGAGTATTGCCTAGCAAGTTACAGATAGGGATGGTAATGGACCTCCATAGGTTAATTTTTTACCCACCCAATACAAATTTTTAAATTAAAAATAAAAAATTTATTTTTCTATTTCAAAATTTTGTATAAGTAGGGCTAAAAATTAGCTCGCGGACGTGTCCATTACTATCCTTAGATACATATCATTAGTCTTGGCACATTTCACATATTTAGCTTCAAGATATGGATTTAGAACTTAAGAGATTAAACTAGACAAGTAACATATGAGAAAAAGAGCATAGTAGCATAGTACTAAAATAGATGCATATGAACATGATTGTGTGTTCGTGATAACATCAATAATATATAATATTTTGGAGTTTTAGTTAATATGAGAATGGTGTACAAGTAAGTCTATAAATATCGAGCATAAATCAATATATAAGGAGGGTCTATGTGATGATCCGAACAGTTAGTTGTAATCTACATATCTTAAAACGGTTATATACAAACTGTCATACATTTTTGGGTTAATTATACTTAGACCTTGTATAATATGAGGGTGTTTCGAAAATTTAAAACTCTCATTTATATCCTCTGGGAGAGCAAACTCCATTTGGTTGCTATCTGGATGAGCGCACGTGAGGCACACGTGATATGAAAAGTCAATTTGCCCTTGACTATAATTAACCAAGGGAAGATCGGGTGGAAGATCTGTGTGATTGACGCCGATTGTTATGATTCCAGTGGATTTATGGTGTTCACCGACCTATCGGCTTTCATTGAAAGAGTGATGGGAGATTGCAGCCCAGATGGGCATACTGGATTTGTGTTCTCGACGAGCTCCACCTTGACTGAAACAACGAAGGCATTGAGACAATGCAAAGTTGAACTTGGAACTTTTGATGCTTTGATATGGAGCAACGGTTGTGAGGTTTACTATTCGTAAAAAGATCTGCTTGCCGATGGGGACTACAATGCACATTTTGAGTACCGATGGCCTGGGGAGCATGTGAAGTCGTCTGTGTTGGAATTTGCTAAGGTAGATGATGCAGCAGACGAGGATGTGACCGTCGATGAATCTGCATGTACATCTCATTGTCTTGCTTACTCTATCAGACTGGGAGCTAAGGTAAGTTGTACTTCATGGTGAAACTTAGGAGTAGACTAGCAACTTTCTTGATTTGCATGACAAACAAGATAGTTTGGTTCTCGCATTGGATAACTCAATGATATGCTATGAAATTTGGACATATCAGTGTATCGACGAAGGCAGAGTAGCAAAATTTTACATCCAATTCATGCCTTTGAAGTTTCAGTTACATAAACGAACATAATAATAATTCAGAGATCATATGAAAATTCTCTTGCATACTCAGAAAGTTGATGCTGTTCGTCAAAGGCTTCAAACGAGGGGCTTCAGATGCAACCTCATTTACACACGAGCCTGCACACACTTAAACGTCATTCCACTATTCATCGCGCTTAAACATCAAATGATTCAATTTGTCAAAGATGACAGTATTCGTTGTGGGGGGGGGGGGGAAGGGGGGTTGGGGAGTGAGGGAGGGACGGGAGGGAGAGAGTAAGGGAGGAGATTCAGGATCTAGGAGAGGAAGGGAGGGAGAGATGAATAAATTATGGGTTATGTTTTTAAGGAGAAGGAAGATGACAAATTTGAAATTAAAAAAATAAGAGTGCACTAACTCTCAAAACAATATACTAACCCTCAAAATAGTATGAGAATATCTAATCATTGACTAATTGAACTAACGGTCTAGAAAGTCTATGTGAGAGTTTTAAACTTTAGGAGTGATAAGTTATATACCCATACTACAGGTAGTCTGAGTGTAATTAACCATATATTTTTTTTTTAATATTTGGACCATATATTAGTTAGGTGTAAAATTGACGACTTTAAACTATATAACAAATGAAACCTCTCGATGATGAAGGCGTGTTTAGATCACGTCATTTTTTGTACACGACCTATTTAGATCATGGAAATGATAACTAGTAGTTCAAATCCTCTGCATACATCTTTTATACTGAGATTTGAAGCATTTTCATAGGCAACTTCCTATAGGTACATCCTAGGCGCACCATTCACTCCAAAAAAATTGAAAATAAATAATAGAATCATTTTTTTTGTTAGTTCATGTAAGTTTTTTAAATTAACAGCTCATTTATAGTAATCTTTATATATAAACAGGGGTTGCACGTCCCTAAAGCCAAGTTTTTGCTACATGGACCTAAAAGATAACTGCGATACAATTTTATGATCCAAAGTATTCATTTTCATCTCCATCCCTTTTAGTTCACACTTACCAAAATTGATGGATAAAACCTTTGATCAACTAGATTAAAAATTAACGATTTTCTTTAAACATAATACTTTATACGTATCGATTAATAAATAAATCGACTCATATAACCCATAAATTTTGGTGGGTATTAAACCGGAGACAGAGATTAAGACGATTGGTATGGATCTTATTCTTTTTTTTATCATATTTACTGTTCTTTTTTTGTCTCTTTAGACAAAACTTACCTAGAGAGATGTGTAGCCTCCCCTTTACTCTCTTTTTTATCAACTCGTTTATTGTTCTTATTATCAACAGATTAACTATGAAAAAAATTATATGAACAACTATCAACAACAACTAGATAAAACATGGTAGGTTGTCAAAAGTTTATGGCATAACAATAAAGAGTGGATAACCAATTACCATGTTTGCGCAACAATAAAGAGTGGATAACCAATTACCATGTTTGCGCAGGGGCCAAATATTTTCTCATAATACCATGCATATCTAGTTGCTTAACTAGCCATATCTCTATGCGGTAGCTAGATAATATTGTGTTATACTCCGGTAATCAATTATGGATATGAAAACTGTCTATTGTACTATATATACATGGATATATATTTTTCTTCCTAGATTTTTTTTTTTAGAAGGGTGATAATTTATTATAGCTCCTAGTATTCACTACATGTTATTACAATATATACAAACTGCTTTGATGAAAGTGGAAGACAATGAAAGAGACTAAAAATGATGAATAAGTGGGAAACAGATCTGAACACAAAGTCGATCACAACAACAATGATTCACGAAAAAGATGTCAAGAATTGAGAGAACATGTTCACGGGTTAAACAAAAATTACTAAAGTATATATGCATTATAAAGACGTCAAGAATTGAGAGAATATGTTCACGGGTTAAACAAAAATTACTAAAGTATATATGCATTATGCTTATAAAAATAAGAGTTAATAGCAATGAGACCTCTTGTATTATAAGGATATTGTAATTTATTATCCCTTAATTTTAAAATTATCAAATTAGTTCATAAACTTCTAATATTGTTAGTTAATAGTTTACTATTCTCAATATTGTTTAACTTAAATCACACAATTTTATATAAAATTTCCAAATTACTCGTCTCCCTCATGAAAAACTAAAAAAAAAAATGCCTAGAGGGTGTAATTTAGAGAATTTTATAAGGATGTGATTTAAGTTTAATACGGATGGGAATAGAAAATTATTGACTAACGAAAAAAATATTAGGATTAAACCCTACAAACAAAGAAATTTTAAATTCAAGGAATAATATGCTACATTACCTACAAAAATTACCCTAAAAACAAAGAAATTTTCAAGTGTGAGAATTTGAAAAAACAAGTTTTTTTTTTTTTTTTACTATAAAAATTTAGCTTATAAAAATAAAAAAATGTTTTTTTTTTTCTTCACTATAAAAATTTAGCTAGGGATCGAAGAGATGAAAGCTGATAGTCGAGGCTTTGGAAGCATTTTACCAAAATAAAACAATCTGACCTCTTTCCTCCCCCAAAGCCTCACAAACCCTAATTTCTCTCCCACGATCTTTCCCCTCTACGCCCCTCATCAATCCATGCCGTCCCTCTCCACTCCCAACCGCTGAAACCCTATACCTAGCCTTCTCGTCGTCGAGATGTCTCTCCAAACTCCCGAATTCAAGTACATAACCGACGAATGCCTGCAGGAATGGAAAGCATCCAACGCCTCTTTCAAGCTGTCTGATCCCGTCCCCTTAAACCGATTCCTCTACGAGCTCTGCTGGTCCATGGCAAGTTCTTAAAAATCTCATCTTGGCTCAATTCTTGCTCGAATTCTTTTACCAATACTTTTTTTTTTGGGTGGTTTACAGGTGCGGGGAGATTTGCCGTTCCAAAAGTGCAAAGTGGCGTTGGATTCGGTGGTGTTCTCCGATGAGGAGAGGAAGGAGGAGATGGGATCGGTCTTTGCTGATATCATTGCTCATATGGGCCAAGATGTGAGTTTTTCTAAGCTTATGTAATCTTTGTTTTATAGATTATTGTATGTAATTAGTACTGTCTTTTAATTAGCAGTTAATTGTGCTAAGTTATTTTATCTCACATGCATTATTTTTCTAAACAAACACTTTGTAAACAATCAGTTGAGGACTAAATTCGTAAGTCTTTTTGATTGTAATCTTTTCGCTTTGGAGTAAACATAAAACAAATATGTTCAGTTAGAAAGCTGGATGCTGTGACTCTGTTCTTGTAGAAAGAGTATCTTGCACTACCCCCTTACTTTTGGACTTGAGTTCAAACGGAAGAGCAAGGTTTGAGCCACTGAAAAATCTGGCTGAAGGAGAATGGGCATGAATTCTCTGTCTTATGGGTTTTTTAGTTAGAGACGGATTGAGAATATGTGTCACACACTATTGAGTTGGATATGGAACATTAGAAATCGGAGTCTGAATTTCTGTTGGCATACTAGGCCTGGAATTAAACTGGATGAAACCCTAGAGTACTGGTTGAGTGGAATGCTTTCATGGTCCCAAGCCACAAGTTACTTTGGAATGTTAGTAGTGAAGCAAGCACTAGATTTAGATAAGAATTTATGATTTAATAGTCTAATAGATTGGACAAATTTGTCAATATTTTAGAAATAAATCCATATTGGAAGATTTCTATTTGATTGTAGATTGAAGGCGCATCATAAGCTTATAATAAGGAGTATGTGGTTTTGGATACCATATCTCTCATCCCATTCATTCTGCTTCTCCGACTCCCTGTTTGCACTCCCTACCAAAAAGAGATACATTACCCATACGATCGGCTGGATATCCAAATACTTTCAGGAATTTGGAGGCCTGGATCTTGCCTTTGATGAAGTAAAAGTGGAGGACAATGCAAGGAAAAGAGATTAGTATAAAAGCAAGACATGATATATGATATAGTAGATTGGGAATGAGAGAAATAGAATAAGAAGAACAATTTGTTGAAAAGAAGCTTAGTTGACACGATCACTTTATTACTGCGAGTCCTGCCTCCAATTGATGTTTGTTGGACATAATAAGCATTCACATGCACATGTTATGCTTCATAGATGTTCAAAATTTGTTAAAGTAGCATGCCCTGTCCTTGTTCAGCTATTTTGTTCTAAGTTTTAGGGGACCTATCTTGATCCCCCTTATTAGAAATAGATGCAGGTGTTGCTTTTATTTGTTATTCGTTATCTAGTTTATAACCGCCTGATTTTATGATCAAATCTACAAATGGTTACTTTGTTCAGAAAATAGCTACGTATATACGAGTTAGCCAAACTGTCAATTGACATTCAAACACACAGTGTTAGTGCTTAAGCACTTCATTCCAGAATGAATCCAGTAGGAAAGCATTCTTCTGGATATGACCAACCGACCGAATATAAATAGGTTAGGATGTTAGTATTGGTAGTTGTGATGGGCTTGAAGTTTGTATTCCGGGTTCAGCAAGGAGGAGATATATGGTGTCGGATGCTTTCGTGCAGAATGAGTCTGTGAGGAAGTTTCTTCTTGTAGATAATACTGTAGAGGAAAAAGGAGGATTCGACGAGATTCTGAGTTGCTGTTGTAGTTATTCATGAACAATAGGTATGAAGTTTGTGCTGGCATTGTGGAGGAGGTTTGGTGATGGATACTTTATTGCAGGATAGAATTTCTCTATCTTAGGGGGTTATCAGTTAGAGAAGAGCATGCTACACTGAATTAACTTGGATGTGGAAGCTTGAAGATCATAAGCATATGTTTTGTTGCTGCCCTAGGTGTAGAAGCAGACTATTGGCAGAAGCCTAGAATGCTTGCTGTGTGGGTTGCTAATGTATTCCTAATTTGCAGGTTATTTTGGAGCCTAGTTGAAGGCAAATACCGGATCTAGAATCTAGATTAAGATTAGGGCTTTGTACTTCATGATACGATCGAACAATTTTGCAGATTCCCCTTCCCCCTACCCCAAAGCACACTCATACACACCACATCCATAACGCAACGTGGACACACACACCTCACCAAGCACTTGGCCTGCATATAACTGATTTTGGATGTGCAGGACTCTTATACAATGAAGTAAAAATGGACACTAAGAATGGACCAGGATATAAATTTGGAGACTGGGTAAAATAGATTAGAAGTGAAAAAGAAAGAATAAAAAATGATACGACAAATGAGGTCATTTAAAAGAAGGCAAGGTGACTGGAGCTTTATACAAGCTGTGGTTCCTGTTATTTTAGGACAGAAGATGCTTATGAATACTCTGAGGGGGCTTCATATATATTTAAATGTATTTCTACTAGCTTCTTGGAAAAAATGTTTTGCCCAGTGCATGTGCAGCTATTTTTATTTTAATCTTTTGGTGGGTCTATCCTGGTTTGCCTTATTTTGATAAGCACCTGGTCTTATTTTCTCGTGTTTTTCCTTTCAGTTTTATGACCTCTCGACTCTAAGAGCAAATGTGTATAGATGGTTCATTTGTTCCAAAGAGAACTACATAGAAGTAAGTGGGCTAAATTGTCAGTCCAAACACATTGCTGTATGTAGACCACTTTGTTCCAGGATGAACCTAATAGGAGGGTGTTTCTTTTGGATAGTTGCACAATGGAATTGACTAGGATAGTGGTGTTGGCATGTACGATGCCCTTGAAGTTTGTATTGAAGGTGTAAGGTGCAAAGATGCATGGCACCAGGTGGTGAGAAAAATTTAGCCAAATTGATACATGCAATGATAGGATGATGATGTCGTAAAGGTACTGATTGATAATTCTTTAATTCAGCAGAGAGTGCAAATTGCTTCTAATACTTGCTTACCATCATAGCTATGATGTGATTGTACAAGGGTTTTTCTCCTGGGACTTTTTCAGAAACATAGTGTCAGCTTTGATGCTTCAACATTACTGTCTGGGCTTCGGCAACTGATAAAGATTGACGCATCTTGCTTCCAAATGTTTTGTTTTTTGATAAAAATAGCACTTTTTTCACTTTTGATGACTAACAATGCTTTCGATTCTTTTAAATTTTTTTGTGATCTGTATGTAATTATTTATGGGCAAATTTTCTGACCTAGGCCTCTTTTTAGAAGACAGGAGATAAGTATTTAACTTTGCAAGTTTATTTTGCAGCTTACATTACCTGGGGATCATCGTGGTCGCCTTGTCAAAATGGTACTGAAATAATCCTGTTTAGCTTCTATTCATTTGTTTTAATTTAGTTTTCAAGTGAATTCAAGTGTTTCTAATTCATTACGTTACCGTATGATTTGCAATGGCATTTTACCTTGACAGATTTTTATGTTTCATTTCTTGTTCATTTTGGCATAATCATTTGCAATTGCTTTCAAAATCAACTTATACCATATATCTATACACATATACATATATAAGGGAATGGTGTACTTGAGATGTCTCTGTTGGGAGTTGCCAATAGAGGTACCCTTAACTATGCGTGGGAGTTTCATTTTTAAGTGTTTTGAGGTGTTTTCAAGAGATGTGTTATGAAGTATTCATAAGAACACTTGTTTGTGAGTTTTTGTACAATTATTTTTAAGTATTCTTAGAAACACCCCTAAATCGGGGTATTTTGGAGTGTTCTAAATTTTTTATCTAAAATATCCTCTCTTTTCCTTGTTCCAATTCTTTTCTACGTACTTTTCTTTTTCCTAATTTGGTATATTTGTATTTTATATATTTATGAAACCTATAAAAACCCATGAAAAAAAACTAAACTTTCAAGTACAAGCTTGAACATCCAAGACCTATAATCAGAACACTCCAAAATATATATCACCAAAACACTCTAAAATACACTTTAAAAACACCTCAAAACACTTTGTTTTTGATATAGAGTGTATGAGAATGATCTGAACTATTAGTTATGATCTCGATATTCTAAATAGATGAAGTACAAAAAATTATGTGATTTGCACATTTTTTTATCGATTAAGAGATCTTATTTTTCTATTATTGAAAAAGTATTCATTTTGTATCTTCAATGTACGGTTAAAATGTATAAAAAGTGCATGATGTTTTGTACACCACTATATTTGGATATAGAGATCACAACTAACTGTTCAGATCATCTATATAGACCCTCCAAATTGAAATTTAGGGGACGGCTCCATAGACAGCTCTCTATGGAGACACCTTAAGTAAACTTTTTCCTATATATAATATGCATATATATACTATTAGATTTTCCATCCAAACCATTTCTGAGTCTATTCGGTTGTGTGAACTGTAGACGATGGAGACCAACTCAGTGGGGTCCAACTGAAGTAAAAGTGGGTGAAAGTGGAGTTTTTGCGCTTGGTCGATACCCATTAATTTCATATATAGGAAAAAACTGGAGTTAAGCTGCCAATGCAGGAAATTTCCTATGCTTTAGTCTATTTCCAGTTTTTTTGACACTAATTGCTAGTCAATACACCACTCCACATGGCCTACATGATAATGGGGGTTGAAGATGAAGTTTTATGGGTTTAAGAAACCCGAAACCGTTTTGGACATCAATTAAATGGTTGCATTATGAATAGATAATGGGGGTTGAAGATGAAGTTTTATGGGTTTTAGAAACCCGAAACCGTTTTGGACATCAATTAAATGGTTGCATTATGAATAGTATGTGCTGAATATAACAAGTTTAGACCACTTCATCGATGCTCAAATGCCTTTTAAAGCCCATAAAATTTTGTTCTCAACACCTCAGGTCACGTAGATCGTGGAGGATGGTGCTAATGACCATCAAATGCACTAAGGGTGTTTTTGTTTGCATGAAATTAGAATATAATAGTCGAAGTAAGGCTATTTTCACTGCTTCAAGTGTTCATTTGGCCATGAAAGAAGTTGAAAGTTATTTCTTATTTGGTGAAGTGGCGCCTATGTGGTACCTTACTTTCAAAATTTTCTTCCTCAATTTTTGGCTTGGAAGAGATTTAGGAAGTAGAGGAATAAGGTAAAAAATTTAATGTTTTATTTGTATACCATTATTACCACTCAAAAGTTGTTACTTTTATACATATAAAACAAATAAAATTATATAAATATTATTTTATTTAATCAATTAAATAATACTCCCTTCACTTTCAAATACACTTTCTTCTTCCAAAAATTAGCAAACAAACACAAGAATTTTTTTTTCTTCTACTTCCATTTTAGAAGTACTTTTTAATTTCTTTTTCACTTCTATTACTTTTTTGAGCCAAACACATCCTAAATAGAAGTGGGAATGGGCTGTTGTACAGGAAATTTTCTGTTTGCAACTCACTTCCAATATTTTCATATAAATAAATATATACCGGGAAAGTGTGTATAGGGTGTCTCTAATAAGAAGTTCTCTGTGGAGGCATCCCAAAATCTTAACATAGAGGTTCGTTATAGGCGATCTGCATCGTTCATCATCTCCACATTCTAAAATATTTATTGTGCAAAGAACAATAGATTTTCAGCATACTTTTACCATGTATAGGGTAGGCATAAATGAATGGTTCTTCAACGATTAAATTAATGATACCTCTTGATTAACGATGAAGAAGTGTTTAAATCATATATTTTTTATTCACCACCTATTTACAATATAAAAATCATGACTAACAATTTAAATAGTCTGCATAGACCCTTTATTATTGAGATTTAAGATCGTCTCTATAGGTAACTCCTTCTGCAGACGTCTTAGGTACTCTTTTTCATATATCTGTAAGAATAATGGAAATGAACTGTTAATGTAAGAATTCTCTTGCACTGGCAGCCCATTTCCATTATCTCTAATATATTTTTTTCATTTTTTTTAATTATTGGCTTAGTTTTGATTTTGGGCCATTTGGCCTTCCATCAAATGACAAAACATTATTGGTTTCTAGTTTCTAGTGAAATACAATACCTTATATCCACTTGATGGAAAAGCAAATGGAGTTCAAAACCAATAAATTTGATCATGAAGAAGCTAAGGATATAGAGATCATAATAAAAATTTTTGGAAAAAAATAATGGGATCACTAATGGTCACATAAATTTACTAGGCAGGTAGTTCATGTACAGCAGCGCTATATGTACACACACATAAGTTATTAGTGGCAAAACATATGGTCATATTATTGCAGAATTTGAATTTCTATCTATATATAATATAAGTTAGTTATTAGTGGCAAAAAGCTTACATATGGCTATATAGTGGAGGAATTTGAATCTTCCTAGCTAAAATTGGCTAGAAGGAAGCTCACCTTTCTACATTTTTTTTTTTACAATTGGACCTTTTCATGTTCATCTCCATCTCTTTGGGTTCACTTGCACAAAAAATTATGGCTTATAGGGTTAATTTGCCCATCAATCGGAAGGTACAACAATTATGTGTTTGAAAATCACTAATTTTGTGTACCTGCATGATCAAAGGTCAAATCTTTATAGCTCCATTATTTTTGGTATGCGTGAATCCAAAAAAATGGAGATGAGCATGAGAGAGTCCGATTGAAGGAAAAAATGTGGGAAGGTGAGCTTTTGACCGTCCCTCTAGTTAAAATTGGCTAGAGGGACACTCTAGCTCCCCTTTACTTTTGTGTGTGTGTGTGTAAGTTAGTTGTTAGTGACAAAAAACTTACATATGGTTATATAATGGCGGAATTATCTCTTCTCAGGCGCTGGATGTAGAGGTACTCTTATGGTTATGGGTCCAAACCTTTTAGGAATTCCCTTTCTAATGCTTTTGGTTAGATGAATAACACACATTTGTTGACATTGTTTAAATACCATTAGTTAATAGTAAACTGGTGGACACCGGGAAAAAAATCCTCAGTGCTAGTGGGGCCTCTGGTTGCCTTTATGTTCATATCTTCATAGCGCCTCATGAAATTTTAGGAATATATTTTAATTTTTGAGATACTTGTAAGAAATTTAGAACTGAGCGAAAAAGAAAGAAAAAATATCCTTATTTTAGAAGTACAAAAAAATAATATTTTTAGGCGCATATGTGCGGAAACCTAAATGTTTAAATTGTTGAAAGTTGATGTGAAATCTTTTTCTTACCTTTCAGATTAATTTCTTTATAGTGCTTCATGGAAGGTTACAAACTGATTTTACTTTTTTGAGGAGTACGTTCATGAATTAATTATGGATGAATAGTATATTAAAAAGGCATATTTTGGGGGGTAAATGTGAAATAATAAGGAATAAAGGATTACGTTGTTGAAAGTAGAAAAGGGGATTGTCATGTTTTTTGATTAATTAAAGTAATAACCATGTCTGCTACAGGTATCAATATCCTCTTATGTACATATATCTATACATTTACACAGTTTTAATATGTTTCCTTTTGGCAGACAATAGATAGTACAAGTACAAGTTAATCATCACAGAAGAAAAGAATCCATTTACCTATATGGCTTTCTAGTGTATGCACTGTTGCTAGTTGAGTGCCACCACATGTTTTATGATTGTTACTTTTGGCTGTCTTATCTACTGTCAAGTGAGGATGGTAATTGTTTAAGGTGATTCGGTGAATTAATGTAATAAAACAAATGAAAAGTATCGAAGTACCCAATCTGTGGAGATATGGTAGGGGGCTTGTTAGGGGTGTGCATTACTTGATTTGGGTTGGGTTCTGGATTTTTTGCCAAATTCGAACTGAACTGAAATCCCTTAAGAACCAAACCGGACTGATGCGTTCCAATAGGTTTGGTTTGGGCCTATTTGGGCTGACCAATTTTCGCTGTATAAAAGAAAAACCTGCCAATTGTTGCTGTTTTAGCACATAAATCAAAAGTAGCAATGGGAACAAGAATAAGATCCCAAAACCCAGACGCTTTCCGAGTTTGTAGTTTAAACATTCATGCGGTAATTGATAAACTTTATCAAAGTTCCCAAATGCGAAATAATCAACTAAACATAGATGAAAGTTCCCAAACACAAAGTTATTGGAGGACAAATTTAATCACTTTCAAATTACCAATATAATTGTTCAGATCCCGAAAGTCCAATTAAAAAAAAAATAAAGATTCCAAATACAAACTCTCCATCATTGGTTCTTGCTTGAACTTTGTTTATTGGAGAGCAGATCAAGGACCCAAGGTGATGATGGTGACGGTTGGTGTAGGCGAAGGGGGCCAGTGGGATGATGGGGACCAATTAAGTTTGGTGATATCTAGGTCAAAGTTTGTTGGAGTTCAAATCAGAGAGATGAGGATAGAGACTGGAGAGGATGGAGGCTTGAGGCATTGAGGTGAGGGAAATGGAGTCTGAAGGTGTTGGAGGAGACAAGAGGGCGGAGAGAGGTGCCTCAAAGGGAGAGATGGCAGCCCAGCTAGAAGATAGAGGTAGATAATATTTATTATATTGGCTGTGTGTCTATATATATAATGTTTATTCTTTAGGGTTTGGTCGGTTTAGCTTGGGTGTGGGTTGCCACTGGTGAACCTGAATTTGATCGAACCTTAAAAATAATTAGGTTGGCCTGGGCTTTTCGGTTTCAGGTTGGTCAGTTTTTGCGACTTTCCTTGAACCATGCACGACCGTAGGTCTCATAGTTGAGGAGGCTGGACAGGGCCAAGAACATAGAAAAAGGGTAAAAAAACCTACTCCAAAAGGTTAGCTATTGTAGATGCCTTTGTCCATACCTACCTTTACTCAACTGCGTGAAATATTAAGTTACAACAGTTATAGATGCTGAATATTCGGTTCAACAAATCAACGTGCAAATAGACGTTCATATTAGTATTAAAGCTGGATTGTATATGGGATTAATATACTTTGAAGAGTCATGTCCAGATGCAAAATTGCAGTGCCTAAAGTGTCACCCCGCTTACACCATGATAGTAGAGAAGTTGTTCTAAGCAGGCAAACTACTTTGGTGAGTAAATGCATTTCTTTCTCTGTCTGTTGGATAATTGAAGAGATTGAATTTAGGTATACTTAACGTGAACTAGGTGATTGGAATAATGTTGTCCCCAAACATTTTTGTGTTTAAAGTGAGTGTCTTCTGCTCAATTATTTTAAGTTTTTTTATTTGTGTATTTATGTGTGGGTTCTCTTAATTTTCATTGATGGTGCCATATCTTATCTCTGGTGGGGGTTTGAAATTCTTTCAACAATTTTGGTGTAGGCAAAATGGCTAGCAGATGCAATGTTGGTTCCATCAAGGCTTTTGCAAGAGCGCTGTGAGGTGAATTTTTTTCTTTTGCATAACCTGAATAATGTAAATGGCTGTATTTTAATTTAGGCATTAAATTTATACTTACATATCAACCTAATTACATTATGTAGGAAGAATTTCTATGGGAGTCGGACATGGCTAAGATAAAAGCTCAAGATTTGAAAGCTAAGGAGGTATGAAATTTTTTCTTCATTTATATTGGTAATTGTTTCCTGAAAACTTAAATCGAGTTCACAATATTTGAGTAGTTCATCTTCATCGTTTTTATTTGTAGCTGTCCTTGTCCTTCCTAGCTAGTCATCACCTAGGATGTAGCAAAAAGGATACCTCCTGTACCGTGGGTAGAGCTACATAGGGGTTAGGTGGGCCTTGTGCTGCCTATTTTCACTCATCTCCCATCCTTAAAGGTATCCAGTGTCTCTATTTTATGCCTTTACGAAGATATCAAGGGAGGGCTTCCAATTGAAAAACAAACACTAATATGGATTGGGTTGATGGCTACTGGCAATATATCATTAAAAGGGGCACATTTTTATGGTGTCTTTTCTGCATGAAAGATGCAAACTAGGGGTGAACTAAACTAACTTAAAAAGCATACAAACTCATTCTCAGGCTTCCAAGCACTCAATACTGTAAAGTCATTTTTTTTTTAAAGACGATAATATATATATTCTTTATTTGGGCCCTGTTTGGCAGTGAGGCCCAAATAACTGGAGTTATTTTTTAAGTGGAGGTACAAGTTATGGAAAATCTAATTTTCTAGTCCTAACTTTGGTTATCTAAACTTTAAGGTCTTGATTGGGAGCAAAATTGAGTTACCTCAAGGTTTTTGAATGTTGATTAACTCAAAAGTACGAACTAAGAGCGGTTTGGCAAAATAATTAGATTTAGATATCTCTAATTGTCTCGACTCTAACTTGAGATAACTCCAAAATATTAGAGGTAGCAAAACTCGGCTCCTACACCTGTTATCTCATACCTTAATTTTCATTCACTCCAAGCACATCACTAATTGAAGTTTACATAAACTAGTGTTAGAGTTCTACAAAATTGGATCTTGGAAAACTAGTTTTCTAAACTACGTTCTCAAATAGATCCTAACTGTGATATGTGTTTGGCTTTAAGAAAAATGGAGATACTTCACAGAGGGAGGTTGGAGTTTTTATAACACCACTTTTTGTGGTTATCTCAACCTTAAAGTTGAGTAAATGGAGTTATCCCAACTCTAGTGTTTGTCTGAAACAACATTTGTGTAGGTTTTTATAGTTAAGTTATTCTACCTCCAATTTTAGAGGTAGAATAATTGTTTTCCCAAACGGGGTCTTTGTCAGATATTAGTGACATTTTCACATCCCCAAAAGATAAGAATACATAAAGATAATTTTCTCAAGTTATCTTAGATTTTTTTTTCATTCCTTTCTATTATCTGAGGAAATATTTATACTTTGGACCGATATTATTAGTCTTTATCACAATAATGATACATATATGCATTACATGCTAGTCCATGTTGCTAAGCAACAACCATCCTTAGTATTTATACAACGATTTTGGGTAGACATATGCTTATAAACAACTCCAAGTACTTGCAATTAAAGGCTTAGTTGTTGTTGTATATGCTCGTAAACAATGTTATGGAATGCGTCAAGGCTCTATTTCAGCTTTTACAACTTTAGCTGGGATTAAACAGCAAAAATTTCGAGGCCAAAAACAGGAAGATCTAAATAGATATGCACAAAATAGTTGAAAAATAGGAAAAATCATAAAAGTAAAAATAATTGACAGAGAAAAAATATGACTTATGAAATATGCACTATTTCTTTTAAAAAAAAGAAATATGTACTTTCTAGTGATTTCTATAAGTTATAATGTTTATACTTTATATACAATAGTATGTTCTTTTGACCTAGCATAGTGTCAAATATGCATATATAGTGCATATTGAAATAGAAAATAAGTTTAATTAAATCAGTAATCAATGGAAGGAAAAGATAACCGTTAAAAAGTAAACTAATATCAGTTGTACTTAAAACTCTTTAAACTTTCTCTATGAGATGGAAAGCAGTTTGGGCCTTTTTTTTTTTACGTGTTTTGGGCTGTTTTTAAGCGCTTTTACAAGTTAAAAAAGGCAACCTGCTTTTTCCTCCTTTTTTTGGCCAAAGCGAAGAGACATAGGCCGGTTTCCACTTTCAAAACTGCTTAAGTGCTGCTTTTTGGTGCTTTTTACAGCACTGCTCATAAATGTGTGAGCATTATATGTTTCAGTTTTTCATGATAAATCTTCTATGTCAGCTTTTTTATATTTTTACTAAAACTTTTTACATCTACTATGTTCCTGTTAGTTAAATTCTTCACATTCTTTCTGTTTTCGAGTAACTATAGTAGGTTCCTTCATTATCATTTCAAAATTTGTAGGTCAGAGTGAATACCCGACTACTTTATCAGCAAACAAAGTTTAATCTTCTTCGGGAAGAAAGCGAGGGCTATGCCAAGCTGGTGAGAGCAACGTGACTTTTTATCACTTTAATTAACTTTATAGTTATATTCCTTTTCTTTGTTTTTATTTAAATTGTTTAATTGATGGAACAAGAAGAAAGATAACTCTGCCTGTCACCATGGGCTACTGCTGTGATAATTTGTGAAATTTTCATCTGAACAGTTTATTAGGTCTTGAAACATCCTTGGCACTTATGTCTTTGAATACCCTTAGCACTTATGTATTTGAATACCTTTATCAATTGTGCTATTGGTGCTGCTTTGCTTACTATATTCTATATGAAATCACGTCAAGATTTTACCTGTCAGAAATCTTGGAATCACATGTCAAAAGTCTGTTAAAAAAATAGTTATATAGGTCACAGTCTCCCCCTTTATGTTTGGTTGAATGATCATCATCTTTATCATCAGGCCTTTGCGTTCCAAAGTTACAGTAAACACAGGAATCATCAAGCCGTCCTTTGCCTATCAGCATGCATCAATTAGCTAAGTGCAAAGATACAGTGCAAAGACTTTTACCTTCCGGGATAGTGTATGAAAGATCAGGGATAGTGTATGGAAGATCATTTTCGAGGTTACAATACTACAATACTTCAGTTGGTGTTTAATGGGCTGAAAATATATTTGACCATTTAGACAATTTTTTTTTCCAGCTGGGTATGAGGATGGGCCAGGCCAGTCAGATTTCTTAGGTTTTGTGGTCATTTGGGGTTTAGGGCTTGGTGAGCTTGAAATTGAATATCAAAAAGTACAAGTAGGCTTGGGAGAAGGGGTTTGTTACTGTTGATTATAGTCATGTCAAACTGTTGTTATTGGGTTGGTGACGTAGACATATGCAGAACAACAGTTAGTTTGATGGTAGTTTCTGTTCTTCATTCCATATATGATTTTATTGTATGAGGCAGCAGGTAGTTAGTTTCTTATATTAGTCATCTACTTTCCAAATTTAATATTCATGTGCTGCAAAATGGTAGGTTACACTTCTTTGTCAAGGTGGCTTAGATGTCACAATGGAGAGTACGGCAGCAGCAACAATCAGCATTATTAAGGTTCAGCTTATTTGTTCATTCAGGAATATGCTCACCTGAGCACTTCTTTGTTTTTTTTGACCCAACAAATTGCTCACTGTTGTAACTTTTTGCAGTCACTAATTGGGCATTTTGATCTAGATCCTAATCGTGTTTTTGACATTGTAAGTTACAATTCTTTTTTCTTACACCAGTCCATTCATTTCATACCTTTCCCTCTTAGAAAATAATATCTTATTGCTGACTTCGTTATTTTACAATAATTAATGAAATTTCCTGCTTGTATGGTTGCATCAGGTGTTGGATTGTTTCGAGCTTTTTCCTGACAACAAAATATTTTACAACCTTATACCTATTTTTCCAAAGGTAAGTGGTGATCATTGTTGGACTGTCTAAAGTAATTACTTGATTATCTTTTAATAATTCTTGCTTTGCGTTGTTCTTTGAACAGTCGCATGCTGCTCAGATTTTGGGGTTTAAATTCCAATACTATCAACGTGTGGAAGTGAACACTCCGGTTCCTCCGGGGCTTTACCGGCTTGCGGCTTTGCTGGTGAAAGCAGAGTTTATTGATCTTGATAGTTTGTAAGTGCCTTATTCATAGTCATGTTATTTCTTAATTGTTTTTTTTTAAATTTAAAATTTGTCTATGTTTATTAAGTTTCTGAGGCTTTGCTATGCTCACAAAATGGAATTCTACTGGCTTAGACTTCTAAAGTATTGCTTTTTTTTTTTTTTTTTATCTGTTTATAAGTTTTTATGGTGACTAAGAATCGCTATGTCAGACTTGTTTTAGTTGGGAGCAAACTCTGCAGTGAATTTTCTATTAAGTTATGAAACAATGTGCATTTCTATATGCCCTATGTGCATGTGCTTGTGTGTGCTATTTGTCTCTGTTACATATTTTAATCTAACTACTGTCTTCTGTGTCATCGCATGCACTGCTCACTAATATGAGATTGTGCCGCTGCAAGTGGGTAGCGGTACAAGTCATACCAGTATAACGTTATAAGTCTCTATGCGCTTTCTCAGGATTTGGGTTTAAAGGCTTGGAGGTCGCTATTGAAGCTTAATATTGGATTGCTAATGTTGCCTGATGTATGAGGTTTATCAAACAGTTCATGAGTAAGATCATGGAGAATGATGTCTATGAGTGGTTTTGCTTTAGAAGGTCATTTATTTCCGAAGGTAGATAGTTGCCCATTCCATGAGTCTTCAGTGACATGATTAATGGATGTTGCTGTAAATATTGAATGTGGAGATTTTTCAGTCCTGCTCTCTGATTGTAAATTATTGACTACTTGTTAGTTTTTATAATCAGTGGGTGCTCAGGAGGTTGGCTAAATGGTACCATACCAGAGCTAATTGGATTTCAGTTTCAAGCCTGTCAAGATGTCACTGTGGCTGTTGTTGGTTGAGGATCGCTGACTGATATTGGTGGTGGTATGGTGATGATAGCGTGCTTGTTGTAAGAAGTTGTGAAGTTAGTCCGGTGAATCATGCATAACACCTAGCTTTTTCGGCTAGGGAGACTAGGAAACTTTCCATATCATGAAGAACAAATCATCTCCTATACATCAGCTAATCTTTGAATCTAGACAGTCTATTTTTGTGCAACCGACTGCTGTACATACGCATGGAGGGCTATAATAATAAAGGACACTGAAAGTTTATTCTTGCTATGCAAAGCTTGTATAGTATATCGAGAAATATGATGCTGTCAATTTTGAGTTGCGAGGGTAGAATGCATCAAGCTGGTACTACTAAAATATTAACTGGTGCTTATCTGGATCTCACTGCTACATATTTTTTAAGTGATATCATTACCTTGACAAGGTCTACTATTTTATCATGTTGGAAGGAGACACCCTCTATGAACACTGGTCCATAATTTATCGTGATGGAAGTGGAGATTCTCTATGAACACCAGTTCATTAGAGGGAACATCTGAATGAAGCCATCTTCAAGTTGTTACTTTTTCTTCTATACATCTGGAGGAGCAGTTTTTCTTGGAAAGCTTCCTGTTGGATTTGCATCCAATTATGGCTAAATCTTTTTGTGGCATTAAAGGCAAGGTTCTTGCTGTTTGTTGGTCGCATGATGGATTTTTCTTTTTCATTTGAAGATTTGCTGTTGGTACCTAGTTGATCATACATTTTCTCTTATTGTGCAAAAATTAGTGTATCAATTCAAAATTGCATGCTTGTGGAAGATGTATATTAATTTGATTTAATGGTAATTTCGATGTTGAGTCACTGATAAGACTCATCATTTTAGGATGCAGTTTATTCTTTCCACGTTAACATTGTCATGTTAACTTGTATTTTATGGTTTAAAATAGCTCTTCATGACTAGGATATTTTCTTCAAGGAAAAAAAATGCACCGCATTTGTATAAGCCTACCTTTAGTATGTATAACCAACATTAATATGTAAACTTCATTGTATTGCTCTCCATTTGTTTTCAGCTACAAATGATGATTAATTTAAGCATAATTTTTCTGTTCTAGTGTGTATTTTGCTTGTCAAACATTTTGCTATTACTGATCCTGATATGCCAAGTCTTGCATCTGATAAATTTTGTTCTCTGCCATCTTCTTAAAGAATTGATGTTTTAAGTAACGAGGAACCATGAACACTAGAATAACACACTGCATGTTTCAGACAATGCCTGAAGGCTAGAAAGTAAGAAATACTGTAGGTTGTAGGTTAGAAGCTAAGGTATACACTAACTAGTTAAAGTTGGGATGTGGACTGTTATTTTATTCTTTTTGCTCAAAATTTCAATGAGAAAGTAGCACGTGGATGATACGTGACGTAATTGTTGTAAAGAAGATAAAGCTTGAAAATTGCTCTGAAGGAAGACAAGTCTGGTAAAATTGGTCAAGAGGATTCCAAGCTCTGAAGTAAGTCATCACATAAAAGGCTGTATACCATGCTTGTGAATGAGTTTAACCAGGGTCACAGCCAAGGTTTTAATGTATCGAAATTGGTGTCAGGGCTGGGCTTTGTATTGATCGATGGTTTATGGTATTGGAATCGGCAATGTTGGTCATATAGTATTTGGCACTTACAGACAGGTATTATAGTTTTTGAGATCGTATCAGGTACCTAGAAATCTGATATAATATATGCGATAATAAAACCTTGGTCTGAAACAATCTTCTGGATCTGATCATGATACAGAGATTCAGATCCTACCCACTTTTGTGCTTGATCCAGGCCCTGTGGGTTCTGATATTTTTCTGTGTAATGATACACGACCGGCTGAGCTGATCTTTGTTAGTTAGTTGAAAGCAGAGGATATTGTGGGGGAGGATAAGATGGAGTGGCGCATATTTTGAGAAGATCCAGTGTGAGAGTGACCATATATCTAATGCTATTCTTATCCGTGTGCTATCTTCTTTTTTGTGTGTTCAGAGGGGGGGGTTTTGTGTTTTGGTTGGGGGGGTGGGAAGGTGGGGTTGAAGTGATAGGCTAGTGAGGGGTTCTGAAATCCAGACTCACTAAAACAAGCTCATTTAATTCTTTTTTAATATTTCCATAGGAAACCTGGCTGGAGCTACTTTATCTTCGAAACCTAATTTACGGGAATATTACCTAAATATGTTTAGTCTTTAGTCCTATTAGGGGGAGAGGAGATTTTCTTAAATACCACAACATAGTCGAGGTTATGAAATGATGAGGTCTTTGACTGGACTTGGTTAAAGCACAATTGCAGAACCTAGGTTTGAGTAGATGCTGTTGTTAGACTTGCAACACCAAGGATGAGTGAAAGGAATAGCATTTTATGGCTAGCTGGACTGGGACTAGAAAATGTGTACTTAGCCTTCTTGTCAATTTACTATATGCGTGAGGATTGAAATGTGTGGATGAAATAAGGAGACAAGCATGTGACAGGAAGATATGGTGGCATTGAATCTGTAGTTTTTGCAGGTTACTTCTCCCGCTTTTACCTCTTGTGCATAAATGATGAGGACAATAAATGGTAAGATTGATTGGGGATTAGGATAGTTTTAGTTCTTTAAAATTTAAAACTGATTAAAATTTGTATTTTATTAGGGCATAGTTTGTTTGCATGTTTTGTGCACGGAAATGTTTTCTAGATATATATACTTGTAAACTTGTTCTTTAACAGTAAATGGGATGTTAATTTTTAAAATCCTAATTTGTTGACATGTGATGCGCTATTTTGCTATCAGTTTTTTTTTTTGCTCGAGCAATTTGTGAGTGTGATTTATCTAGGTGTGAGTCTTGAACCTTATTTTTTTTGTTTCAAACCCTAGTTCATTCAAAAAATTCCTAAAATCCCCATAAAAAATCCTAAATCTACTTCCATTCTGTGTCAAATTTGGTATTAGAGTTCAAAAATCCAATATTTTTACCAGACCTTAACCCTAGATCTATCCTCTTCATCTTCCATCTCCTTTTTTTTTTTGATTTTTAGTTTTCGAAAAAAAGAAAAATAGAAATGGAAAAAAATTAGGAAAAGAAATAGTGAAAAAGATAAGAGAAAAACATAAAAAGGAAAAAAAGTCAATTTTTTTTTTTTGATTTCAACTGACTCGATCAACATCAATAACTCCAACATCTTCATCAGGAACACACTCATCCTCTTTCTTCAGCATCAACATCTCATCTCCAACTCTATCTTCATCTTCCTTGCCTGAGCAGCGCCGCCTTCGAATCATCATTGCTTCTCTATTTTGAATATTCACAAATATGTAGAGCCAGTAACAGAGCCATGACCTTCCAAGTCCAATCATCATTGCTTTGCTGCCATCATCCTCGCCCTGATCAGTTGATCAACCACCCCGTTTCCAACTCCTTTCGAGGGCTTCAACCAACTGCCTTCATTCAGTCAGATAGAAGCAGTTGAAATGTCTTCTTCAGCGATGCCGAATGGTCATCGATTTCCTTCGTTGCCACGCCAAATGGTCCTCCTTTTTCCCTCTGACTCTGACTCCATCTCCTGTGATCAGTAACCGCCTATTGCTCTTTTTCTCGATCAAAGCCATTAGCCATTGAGCACTATTTTTCTTCAATTTGACACTCACTTTGTCGTCACATTTGAGAGCCAATTTCAGATTTCATATAAATTCAACCCATTTACATTGAATCAAGACACAAAGGTGAGAGGACCATTCTTGTTGGCTAAGGTTCGAGTTCCATGGATCCAAGACAAATCCGATTTAAAGTTGAAGCATGCCCTACAATCCAAAACTCGACCAATTGCACAAAGGAGACCCATTAAGGGTAGTTGGTGATTTTGGAACACTTTTTAAGCTTGATTTGAGCCAGATTCGAGCCACTGAGAATTTTGGGTATTTCTTACACTTTGTCTGTTGACTTTTTGGCTTTAAAGTTAATTCTTTTTGAAATTTGTATTTTTAGTAGATATACAACAACAACAACTAAGCCTTTTATCCCAAGTATTTGGGGTAGGCTACATGAACCAAAAAAGAATCACACCGGATCGATCACTTTGATAGTCATTCTCCATTCATTTCTATCAAGTAATATCTCATTTAAACCTCTAGAATCCATATCTTTTCGTATCACCTCCATCTATGTTTTCTTCCGTCTTTCCTTCGTCATTTTAACTTGTTCTACATTGATAAACTCTCATCGTCGAACTGGTGCATTTATAGGCCTACATTGCACATGACCAAACCATCGTAAGCGATTTTCTCGCATCTTCTCATCGATAGGAGTTACACCTATTTTAACACGAATATCTTCATTTCTCACGTATTTTTAGTAGATATATCTAACACTAATGATGATCCAAAGTAAGTTGAGCATGATATGTATGATGTTGTTTTGATTTTTCGTGGTTTCAATGACCTATATGGTTAGGAAGATTGAGAGAGCCATCTTGAAATTTCTTTATGTTATTTTCCTTTAACATCTATGAAGAAAAACATCTATGTCTACTTAAGTTGGTTGGAGAAGCTTTTTTGGTGCATGTGCATTTATAAATTTTGTTCATATTGGAGTCGCTTTCAAGTTCTTTTGTTTGGTATGCCTAACACTTTTCAGATTATTTACTTAAATCTCGTTGTTTCATCATCTAAAACAAATATTGAATAAGTGTCAGAGCACGAACCTAAGATGACCAATCAGAAATTTAGAGTTTTTTCATATGAGAACCACTTTACGACCAGAAAACAATGCTTTAAGTGTGAGATATGTGGTAATTCCACTTAATTGTGTCTTTCAACAATATTACGCTTATTGATAATGTTGGTGAATTGACAGTTGTGGATGTCTATGCTACTTTTGATAATACTAGTAATGTTATGGATGAGATGGATTCCAGAGCAGTGTTTGTCATAGATCCAGAGTCAAAAACTCGTTGAATTTGATCATAAGATTATCTAGCCAGAACCGAGTATAGACCATTTGATGGTATCCATGTTCATAAGGAGAGTTTGAGTTCCTGCGGGCAACTATTGGTTATAGGCCCATGACATCTATATGTGTACTTATTCCTGTAAATCCATCCGTAGTATCACTTGTATTGTTACATATCACCTCCTTAATTTATGGAAGAAAATCTACTGACAGATTGTATTTAGTGATAAAACTTACAGTTCTCTTGCAAATTTATATGAAATAGTGTAGGAATTTTTAGCTAGAAACAGACTTTGATTAAGGTTCTCATCCGGAGAGATTTCTTTCTTGAACTGTCGACTTTCTAGTTGACTCTCCAATTTTATTCCATGCTAGTCATCTTTTACCATTGCAGATGCACAACTTTCCTACCATCCCCACTACCATCAATATGGAGGCATCAGACAACGGAGATAAATGATATACTGCCGGATTAGATGGTCTCCACAGCTGCAGGAATCTATGAATTACTTGGTTCGGTCGAAAGGATGACCTGATCCAGATTATGGCGGAGGGCTTTTCGATACAAAAGTACTTAATTTGCGTGAAAGGATGACTTTATTTAGAGGAGATATACTAGCTTTATCCGGACTTGTTCGATTCGTACTATCTCCGCTATTCATTGGTGGTGATTATTTTCATGCCAGGGAGAATTGATAGGGTGGTTAAGATTGATTAGTTACAATATTTTAAATATCAGCTGCAATATCGAAATTTCGGTTGATATTGCATTTTTGAATACAAACGCAACGATATACGTAGTTTTATAGTGTTCAACATTTTTGGAAAAATAGCGGCACAATATCGGGTCCAAACCGATATTGCAGCCGCAATATCAGATGCAAAATAGCAGTCGAAATTACCCAAAATTGACTAAATTTAATTTGTAACTTTTAAATTTATGGTTTTACTTGCATGTTATTTGGACTATCACTTTATGATTTTAATGTAGATTTGTGGGTATGATATGAATATGTGATATTTAATTATTTATTCATGGCGTAAAATTTTCTATATTTGTTGGTCCGTTTTCTTTTTTGTATGATCTAATTATTATTTATGAAGATTCTCCAATTGGTTAGTGGTTATGGATTTATCGATTTAACGTAAGTTGTCGAGATCAATATATTATATACTTGTAAATCTCCTGGTGCTTTATGTAGCTTTTTATGATATATGCATAAATTATCTTATTCATATTTATTTTTTATGATATATGCATATATATTCACATTCCGATATTGACATCCGATATTCGAAAAATACCTCCAATATTTTCCCAATAATGATAACTGCTATAAAATTTTCCAATCCAATGTATCCGCTATAGCCAATATTTAAAACCTTGATTTGGTATTAGGATTAGTGTTAGTCTTTTATTTTATTTAAAATTTTTAATTAGAGTTTGATTAGGATTTGTATTTTATTACGGTTTAGTTTGTTATATGCATAAATTTGTTTTCAATAATAGATACAATTTTGATTTTGACAACATGTTTATTAGTACATGATTTGCTAGCCTACTATCAAATCTTTATTTGAGTGATTTGTTTGAGAGTGAGTGCGTTATTCGTCTAGTTGTGAGGCCCGAATTCTATCCTCTTTATTTCAAACCTATTACATCCACACAAAATCCCCACTCCATGCATCCTAATTTCACTTCCTTTCCGTGTCAGTATAGGTAGGTGGGGGCTGAAGTTTATTTTGTTTACTTCGGTGAATGCAGATTTTAAAATGATATGTTCTTTAATTTCATAAAAAACATGCTTGCTCAGCAGTGTAAGAAATTTGTCCAATTAATATGTGTTCAGGATTTTATTGTTAATTAGACCAGGTGTATTAACGACTTTGAAAAGCATTGGATTTAGTTGAATTCTCGGAAGGGAGAATTGCAGGTAGCATCCTCATATTAAACAAACCACATTTTCCCTTCTCTAACCAATTTTATTATGTGCACCCCTCCAACAATCAAAGGGCACACAGCTAGAGTTATGGAAACTCCTATCATACATCAGAATATACACGCCACTTAGACCTTAGGAAAATTCATTTCCTTTTACCTCAAAATCCACTTTCACCTTTTTATAATTTTGTCACGAGTTTGTGATGTTTTGGATGGCTGGAAATCCAAAAAGTCAATAATTAATGGTTGTAAGGAGAATGCTTGAACCGTATTACAGTTAACGGAATTTTCTGATGTGAACCTAAATCTTTTGAAGGATTAGCCAGAAAACCTAAATCTTTTGAAGTGTTAAAATTTTGAAATCGCTGTCTTGTAAAAATAGCTTTGGTGAGAGTATATAGAAAGGTAGAAGGGGAGCTTGCTTCTAACTTGGTTACCAAGGGAAAGTAGAGGCTTAAAAGTTCAAATTCCTTCAATTGTAGTTGAAGGAAAAGACATCTGTAGTGAATAGAGAACTTACCATATATTCTCTATCTTTGAATTTAATAGCACTGTCGGGGATAAAGTTGTCAGAAGTATGCGTGGAACTGCTAACTATCTGTTTCTTGTCATGTTGGAATATTCTGTTAACTAGCAATTTTCTCTTATCAATTATAGTTCATGTGCTCTGTCTGGGCATATGGTACAGTTTTGAGTTTAGGGTGGTGGCATATGGTATGGTGGTTGAAGGGACAAGTTTCAACTTATACAAAAGTTTGGTGGGTTTGTCTGCAATTTACCTTAGTTGGAATAATGCATACAACGTCTAAAAGAATCAATCACTTGCTATATAGACTTTTACTTGTTATTTGTTAGTAATTAGTTATGGTGTGTTTTGAACCAATGTTTAAAATAGCGATAACGGTAACGTAACGTTTTACCTTTGTTAGGTTATGTCACATATAGCGTAACGCATAACGTAGGTTATGCAATTTACTATTTATTTAATAAAAATAAATATAAAACTATATAAAATAATCTTTATAAATTGAAAAATAAATTATAAAAATTTAAAAAGAATATATAACCATTTTATAATACATAATCTATTCTAAATTTTTATTAAATTTTACAATAATTTTCACATTTATCTTCATAAATTATATTAAGTCCGCAACTATAATTCCAGTCATCACCTAAACAAAAAAAACAAGATTACAATTCTTTATTTTAATTTCAGTTATTATCATTATTGTAATTTATATTTTCAAATACTCAATTTATCTTATTTGTAATTATTGATTTCAATTAAGTTAAAAACTCAATAGAACCATCAAATATAATATTTCAGCAACCGTATAGGAACTATAACAAGCGAATAAGGAAACAATTGCTAATTAGTAAGTTAGTAATTCCATAAGCAATAAAACAAGCCAAATCAAGTAACAAAATTTCAGTAATTTGCTAATAATCAAAATAATAAGTAACAAAAATATAGATATTACTAAAAAAAATAATAGTAAATAACGTAACATAACATAATTTAACATAGCGTTATGTAATAGAACGTAAAATAATATAAAAAACGTATTATTATGGTGCACTGAGTTATTTCCAGTTGTTACGTAGCGCTAGAGTTCTGTTAGATTACATAACGCAATATAACAAGTTTCATAACGTGTTATTTTCAACATTGTTTTGAACTTCTTTTCCTATCATATCTAATCAGTATTCATTTTAATCTCTGTATTCTGTTTACACTTTATGTTCCATAGTGTTCTGCTTTACAAGTTACATCTGTTCATACTTCTCAAATTGTTTCAGTTCACTCTAGTAGTTTTTTTAATAATTTCAGGTATGCACATTTACTTCCGAAGGATGACGAGGCATTTGAACATTATGATGCATTTCTTGCAAAAAGGATCGAAGAGGTATGCGGTTAATCTATTGTATCATGTTGATTATTTTGCAGCTTGTTGCCACTTAAGTGTTTGCAAACCCAAGATATGATACTACCTGCTATAATAGATCACTTGTACAATTACTATATTCATAGAGAGCTGTGAAGCCCACAGAAAGATATGAACATATATAGATATACACTGATGTACTAACTCATTGGACTTAGCCTAGTTTAGTTTACACACGTATTATGTATTCATGTCTCTCTCTCTCTCTCACACACACACAGTCTCTCTCTCTCTCTCTCACTGCATCTCTCTTGCACTTGCACAGATATTGATTTACCATTTTTCCCTGAATTTTTGGTGACTTTTGAGATTTTTTAAGGCTTTCTAAGCATCCGTTACCATTTTAGTCATCCCAAAAGGAAACTCCTCATATTAGAATGCAAGTACAGTTATTTTTTTTTAATTTTAAACTAAATAAGTTTTTTCATTGACTAGAAATGCTTGAAACTAATTAAGTTTTTATTTTAAACGGAGCTCAGCGCTACGTAACAACTGAAAATAACTTAGTGCACTGTAAAAGTATGTTTTTTTAATATTATTTTATGTTATATTACGTTATGTTACGTTATTTACAATTATTTTTTTTTTAGTAATTTCTATATTTTTGTTGATTATTATTTTGATTATTACCGAATTATTGTAATTTTCTTACTTGATTAGTTGTTGGGTTATTTGATTGATTGTGAAATTGTTAATTTGTTAATTTGCGATTGTTTTTTTGTTCGCTTGTTATAATTCATCTCCAGTTGCTGAAATATTTTATTTATTGATTCCATTGAATTTTTAACTGAACTGAAATCAACAATTACAAATAAGATAAATTGAATATTACAAAATATAAATTACAGCAATGATAATAACTGGAATTGAAATAAAAAGTAGGAATCTTATTTTCTTGTTTAGATAATGACTGGAATTATGATTGCAGACTTAATATAATTTATTAAGGTAAATGTAAAAATTATTGTAAAACTTAATATAAAATTATAATGATTATGTATTACAAAATGGTTTTATATTTTTTAGATATTTTAAATTTATTTTTCAATTTGTAAAAATTATTTTATATAGTTGTATATTTATTTTTATTAAATAATTAAGAAATTGCATAATCTACGTTATACGTTACGCTATATGCATCATAACCTAACAGAGGCAAAACGTTACGTTAACGTTATCGCTATTTTAAACATTTAACGTTATCGCTATTTTAAACATTGGTCCGGTGGTTCTGTGCATCTGCATTAGTGAATTAGTTTGTTGAGGAGGGAAGGCACCTTCTGAGTACTTTTCTTTTGCAGACATATTGCATGTTGTTTTGAAGCATCAGCTGCTATTAATAATTATTTTTAATTCTTTTTTTTTTGTTTATACTTTTCTTTACCCATAGAATATTGTCCTTATTTCAGGCTAACAGAATTGGAAAAATTAACCTGGCTGCTACTGGTAAAGATCTGATGGAGGATGAAAAACAAGATGTTACAGTTGATCTACTAACTGCATTGAACATGGAGAGTGAAGCAGTTATGGAACGCGCCCCTGAGATTGAAAATAATCAGACTCTGGGTTTGCTAATTGGTTTTCTTTCCATTGGTGACTGGTAAGTTAGATGCCACTGCCTAGAGTTTTCTCCTAGTTATGAATTTCAATTGTTATGTTCTTTATCGTTTAAGTGGTTACAATCGTGGAACTTGGTTTGTTTACCTTTTTTTCCCCTTGTTGGTGAGTTCAATTTTTTGGCTGGTTATTGGTTCCTGGCATAGGGGTTCTGTCTAAATGCTTTCATATTGTTCATCATATTGTTTAGCATTGTCTTCGGATTACAGTATGATAAGTACATTCACATCCATGTTTCTCTCGAAAAGGTTCTGGATTATATATTAGATGGTTGGAAATGATCAACTTTGGATTAACTCTACAGTGTTGTAAAAGGGCCCCGGTTTTCTATACAAGTAGCTAGTTTCAAATTAGGTTATCCACCTATAAATTTTACGTTTATGGTAGAAATGTTTCAAGTTGGTTATTTTGTATTTATTATGAAATCAATTTTAAGCAAGGATTTAAATATCGGCTGATACTGAATATATTTATCATGTCGGATTTTGAGGTACCTAACCTAATACATTGTTTACCGTATTATATCTGTCCTATATTACCTATATTGCTGATACAATACTCCCGGTATTGCCAATTTTTCGATCATTAATTACCACCCATCACCAATACCATTTCTGATTTTCTAAACCTTGCCTTTAAGCATCTTTGATCACTGGGTCTTCTTTTCTTGTATTTTACATGATCATAGATTCAATAACATCTTCCTTAATGTTACAGATTATCTAGTAGCCTGAATCCTAGTCTTAAGCTCATCTATATCAAGTTCAAAACCAATCCTGGGACCTGCAAGTTGTGAATGAGTTCCATCTACATTTAATAGCTCAATAGTTATTGCCATTGTATGTTCATATGTGGAAAGATTTGTAATTGGTATACTGAGATGACCCTACTAGAATTGGCAAATAAATGGATGATAAGCCTCACCACAATTGGCATATCATATGTCTATTTCTTCTATTATTGTCTAAAATACTGCTAACTAAGAATAGTCCTATATCAGATATGAGACAAGAGTTATTATAGTTTATAATGATTCTCATGAACGTAAAAATTAACCATAGCTAGTCTTTTTGAGGGAGGGATTCGTAGTTAAAATTAATTAAAATTAATAATTAGGCGTGTTTTTTTAAGGCTTTACAAAAAGGGTGTTGAACTAAGTGCCACATGCAGCTATATGGTATATGAAACAAAATGCCATGTCACCAAAGGGATGCAGTGGGAGTCACTTCTAGAATTCCTGGGAACCCACCTCTAAAATCCCACATTTCTTGGTGAAGCTAGTGTATATGTGTGCTAGTTTGATGAGGATGTTAGATCCTAAAAGTGGGAATATGTAACACCGATAGTTAAAAATAGTTGCACATTGATGTGCTAGGAGATGAGAGTTAGTGTAATTTAAAATATAATTCTCATGAACTCAAGAAGCAGCGGTAGCTAACCTTTTTAAGGGAAAAATTTGTGGTTGATATTAATTAAAAATGAGTAATTAGGAGTGGTTTTTTGGGGCATTACAATACCCATATGGTTATGTTTTGGCCAACATGATCGTAACTCATACAATCACATTACAACAACAGGAAAAAGGTTTAGAGGCTCTACCTGTACTGCAGATTCCTTGGGTGCAAGCTTGAGCCTTCTTATAGGGTTGGGGGCATGGGGCTGTAACATTTTTTAGTGCATAATCTTATATGTCTGTTGGGGTAAGCTCTTTTTTCCCCCTTCTTTGTCTTTTGAATGTTAAAATTTTATTTCATCAAATAGAAATTTGTAGGGTAAAGAGTCAATTGCCCACTTATGTTTGGTTGCCTCTTTTTAGCATACCTATGTGAATTTCCAATCTGCTTATGGTTATGTGCAATGTCTATGCCACTTCCTCCTGGCAGGATATCTGTTACCTGAGAAATTAAAAATCTTGTTTTAGGTGACCTGAGTTGTTTTTTGCTTTCATTTCTTTTAGAAGAAATCTTTATTTAGAAATTCATTTCTTGAAAAGCTCTGTATAATCTTAGTTTTCTGGAGGTTTTCCAAGGGTGTTCAGTAAGTGTGTAACGTAGTTCAAGATTTATTTATGTTTTCCTTTAAAGTTTGTAAAATGTCGTATTATCTTCATATTGAAAGACTTGATTCTTATTAAGATTTAAGATGTCTTCTATATTTGAACTGTTGTATATTTCTTCCTGAAGGAAACTGCTGAAGGAAACTGTTTATTGTTATCCAGTAGTTTTTGTTCATATCTTAGGAGGAACATGCAATCAAATTAAACATTAATTGGGTTAGATTTGCTGGATATAAGTACAGACTATGGTAATTTGCTCACATATTACATAGAAGCATGAGTGTAGGATTCCATGTTTTGGAGTATTCCATGGTGCTACTGGTGAAGTTATTGTATTCCTTTCATTTCGTATGATATCTTGTAAGTTGTAACACATCTTGCTGCTGATAGCTAATCAAAGCTGTTTATTCACTTAGTTATGTATAACTCCATCATGCCTTCTCTTGAATTGCTCCCAAAAAAATATCAATCTCTGTGTGTGCACCCGTCACTGAAGAAAACCCTAGAGGGGGAAGTTGCATCCATTGCTGATGCTTCTCCAATTTTCCTTCGGCTAAGCTTTTCTCTTCTCTAACGGTGAGTGATTAGAGAGGACTGTTAAGTTGAGAAGCTCGATGATCGAGGTTGATTTCGAATTTTTGCATCGTGGCTATCTTGGTGATTATTATATATCCATGGTTTTTGGTTTTCATAATGTTTATTCTCAATAGATCTTGTTGTTGAAAACATGTGGGCATGATCTCATGGAGAAATCTCAATGGCATGGCTATTAGTGATCCTAGATGCCTATATGCTATTGTCTTTTCTTCTTTCTTGCAATGGCCATTAATGTTTCTTTGACAGTCCTGTTGGTTCTCGTCATTTTCTATTCCAGTGATTGGGTCAAGGGGGTTCAAGTTAGAATTGATAGGGTTTTGTATATCTTATCAAGTTTCCAATATCCGTACAACATGATCATCCACTATATTTTCTATTATATATGTTCTAATTAGTGGATCTGATGGATGCATTATTTGACTGCCCTATTTATTGAAATATATTAGCAGTGGTGATCATGATGTCCTTTCGATGACTCCGTATATTGAGAAAGATGCGAGTTTTGAGACTGATTATTATCTGTATTTTGAGGCACTCTTGACGAGTTCTGCTGCTATGATTTAGCTGGTTACTGGTTATTCTTAGTTGCGTTATTGTGGGTCTTTTTGTTCTTCATTCTTCCTTTACTGTTCAAGTGAATTTGTCAAGTAATGATTTGAGGAGTGTTATTAGAAAGGTTCAAGCTTTATTTTAATGTGTCATCATAATAAAATTGTTCTTTCACCATTAGAAAAACATATTACCTTTTTTCGCATACGTGAAACTAACTTCTTTCCTTTTAACCACTAACCAATGGACTGTGCCTGCAAAAGCTTAGAGCATAGGTCTAAAATATTTAAGGTTGCACGTATCCTTTCTCCATTCATGTCTGTTATGGGCCATTTACTCTGGTAAATTTGACGTGAAGCATCACCCTGCAAAAATTCATGTATTTCATTTAGGAGTACGCTTAGTAGCTCTTGTTGGACAAAACTTTCTTCTTGGTTCTACGTTGTGCTCTATTTATTTAAAGCAGTATGGTTTTATATGATCTTTGTGCTGCCTTAGCATGTTTTAATGTTGTTTATTTTTCATATTATATTCTTCTATTCTTGGTTGGGAGTTTTACATACAGCATATTGCAGTTTTCTTCTATGTTGGTTGGAAGCAATAAAAAGTAAATAGTTCTGTCAACTGCTTGAAGAACATTGTAGCTGCCCCCCCCCCCCCCCCCCCCCCCCCAAAAAAAAAAAAAAAAGAAGAACCCCCACCCCCCTAAAAAAAAAACACCCAAACTTCCAAAAAGAACCAGCACCACTTAATAACACACTCATATTTTAACACTCAGGGTGAAGCTTTACAAACGATTCTATGCTTTTCAGGTATCATGCTCAGATACTTTTTGATCGGCTTTCCCATCTTAATCCTGTCGCGCATATTCCGATTTGTGAGGTCTTATTAAGGTATGTCTAGAACCTTATGTCACCTAGCTTGGTTGGATTATTCGAGTGTTTGGAATTGTGTAATATTTATCAATCATTTAAAGAAAAAATTTATTTCAATTTGATGTGATGCTTTCTAATGACATACCATGTGTAGTGCATAAAATACAATATTCAGTTCAATAATCTCATCTGTTTCGAATATTAAGTTTGAATATACATCAGTAGAAATAATCTCCATAGGGTAAGTCTTGCAGTTATTCTGGTTTCTCAATCGAAGTGTCTATATCGAAATTCTTCTTGGTTTTAAATTTAAGTCACATTGCTGATGAATTAGTGGAATTCTATTCCATCTATTGTATCGTTAAAACTTTAATCTTTTGAATGATGTAGAGATAGGGAATATGCTTTTTTTTTAATTAAAAAAATCCTATGCATAAATCACTACATATATAAGGCATGATAAATGGGAATTCGACATTTCTGAAGCATTTATTTTCTTGTTGCAGGGTTATTGGGCAGACTATCGCTTCTGCTTATGCTGTTGTTTGTCGAAAACATCGTCAGACTATTGGGAGCTCTTCAAGTGTTGCTGTCAGCGAATCAACAGTTGAACCATTGACTGTTGCTACTGTTGATCTTCCGAGGGAGCTCTTTCAGATGCTTGCTGTTGCTGGTCCATATCTTCACCGTGACACTGTATTGTTGCAGAAGGTGTGATGTTTTTAGAATGCATTAATCCAGTTTTCTTTCAAATTTATTTGGCGACATTTCATAATGTTGTGTAATTTGAGCAACCAAAATGCTAGAAAGATCTCCCTGTATTATACCAGCTGATCACAAAACCTTTTAATTTAGCAAAATTCATAAAGATGGTGCTAGTTATAATCTAGCTTGCAAGCCGGTCGTGTTTATCTAAGTTACCTTTTCTTATATTTCATCCATATTTGCATCTATTTTGGTGTTTATCTAAATTACCTTTTCTAAGATTCTCACCCAGTATTGGTATTTGGTTTTATATTAAATAAAGTGATATATAGTTAAACTTCCTTTATTTCTTCTTCAAGTTGTCTGCACGTGCTAGTTACTGTTAGTCTTTCATTTTTTTCTCTTTTGAAAAGATGATGTGTCAAGCTTCTTGTTGCCAAATTAATTGACTCATCAAAAATTTTCATGGACAGGTGTGTAGGGTGCTGAGAGCACACTACCTCTCTGCTCAAGAGCATGTCGGTAAACCAAGTGAACTGGCATCACGAGATCCCCGCCTTCGGATGAAAGAAGCTAGGCTCAGGGTTGAGGAAGCACTAGGAACTTGTTTGCTTCCGTCATTGCAATTGATACCTGCAAATCCTGCAGTTGGACAGGAAATATGGGAAGTCCTTTCGCTTCTTCCCTATGAGGTTCGTATTAGAGAAATATATTTCTGTTGTTGAGTTTGTGCATTCAAGTCATGCAATGCTGATGAAGTGAAGCTTGGTTAAGCAGGTTCGCTATCGTCTGTATGGTGAATGGGAGAAGGAAGACGAACGTATCCCTATGGTTTTGGCTGCTAGACAGATTGCAAAGGTTCTTAATTTTCCTTCTTCAATATTTGAAGGCCATATCATCAGACATCTTAGCTTATACTTTATTACTCTCATGCAGTTGGACACTAGAAGAATATTGAAAAGACTTGCTAAGGAGAATTTGAAGCAGCTAGGACGAATGGTAGCCAAACTTGCTCATGCTAATCCGATGACTGTACTCCGGACAATTGTTCACCAGGTAGTGAAAGGATGATACTTACTGAAACAAGCTACACCAGCCTTCACACATCTAGGTTGTTTCTTTAAGTAGTGTTTAGTCTGGTGACACTGTTTTGATTTGCAGATTGAGGCATACAAAGAAATGATCACGCCAGTTGTGGATGCTTTCAAGTACTTGACTCAGGTGTGTTTTCGTCTGAACTGTATAAAGTAATTGTTTTCTTCTTTAGTTTCAAAAAAGTAATCCAGTTAGTTGATCAGGTTACTTAAAGTTTACTTGGTCGTTTTGCTTTTTATCCTTGGTCACTTCTACCTAATGTAGTACTTGATGCTGCTTCCATTTGGGAAGGCCGTCTTTGCTAACTTAATGGTGGATGATCAACGTGCTGTCTTTCTTCAAGATTATAGAATTGGTCCAAGTTTAATTGATCATTCTGTTTGGCTTGAATTTATCCGCAACAATGTTTGGAATGCATTTTCTCTTAATATTTTAGCTTTTATGCTTAGACGATTCCCTTTTCTGTTTTCTATCAATTGTATTGATCTCTTATGTTCTTAAAGCTCCTTAAACTCTAATGAAGTAAGGCTATTAGTATTCCTGGGATGCATAATTTGCTCGTAGTGGAGGCACAGCCTTTGTTAAACATTATAGACCTTGAGGTCACTCCTTTCATGCCAGTTTCGACCTTGTGATCTTTCGTTAAATATGATTTCTGTGCTTTGCCTGAATTATTGCAAAGGTTTTTCATTTTGCTTTCTGTGTTAATATTTCAATGAAATATTTTGAGAATTTTCTTAACTAATCAATTTTGTATTTGTATCTGTCCTCTTTAGCTTTGACTGTGTTCAAGTGTTCATTGAGTGTTTTTGAGTTTCTGTTTTTTTTTTTTTTTTTTTTTTTGTATTTTTGTATTTTTTTTTGTTTGGGGGGGGGGGAGGGGTGTACTAATTGCCTCCTTGTAATGTTTTTATGGTTGCCTTACCTTCATTACACATTTAATTATTAGATTCCTCTGGCCTCCAACATCTACTGGCATGGAGCTAGTGGTGTCAAGTGTTTCATGGAGGCTGTCAGACTATTATGCAGTATTTTCTGGAACGGGATCATAGATATACGTGGTTATTACTGTGCGTACTTGTTGTGTGTGTTAAGGGATAATTTTTGCCTTGTATTCACTGAATAATGTCATCTGGTGTCTAATTTTAGTTAGTGTGTACACCTTTTTGCACTTGATGACTGGCTTAGCTCTGTATCTATTTCTTGGTCGCCTTGCTTCTGTTCCTCTGAGCATTGCACCCAGATTATTTTTCTTAATTATCCTGTCTTGTTAAAGTATATGATTCTAAACATCTATTGTTTTGTTGCAGCTGGAATACGATGTCTTAGAATATGTTGTTATTGAACGCTTAGCACAAGGGGGCCGTGAAAAGCTGAAAGATGACGGCCTTAATTTGTCAGATTGGCTCCAGTCTCTTGCATCCTTTTGGGGTCACCTGTATGTGTCTTTACTCCATTAAAGTTTGCAATTTTTTAGATTTAACAACTCAGTACTCCCACCTAAAACAGCAACTAAAACATATATGTCCAAGTATGTTCTGCTTATATTAGTTTGTTCACACAAATTACAACTATTCTAATGTAATTTTTCTTTTTGGTTAATGATCCGTAGCATCTGTTCTTTTGTTTTTTATGTTCTGGACTTCAATGATATTGTCTGCATTTTGGATGACAGCTCATATTTTTTTCTAGATTTTAGTGAGTGGGGGTCATGGGATGTTGATCAATTTGGTTCTTTGGCTGTTTTTTTTGCTGCAGGTTAATGTAATTGACCTATTGTAACTGTAAATCAAGACTTATTAGAGTCTGGCCAAATTTGATAGTTGTTCCTTGATGAATGAGTTGCACGACAATTAATCACTTGTCAATCAACCCACCAATTTGGCTATTAAAATTTTTGAGAAATGGATGGGTCCTTACTGGCTTATTGTGGCCTACTTGCCTTGGCTTTGAGTTGTCTCCTGCTTTTTGATCTTTAATATTGTTTATTTCATGTTGAAGTTCACATATTGAAACATCATTTTGTTTAGTTTTCATTGACTTCGAGTTATGGTCTGTTGCTAGGAGGCTTAACTTGTGATGTTGCTGTATGTTTTTCGACAGCTATTAAGGCTAGCCATGTTTTATCAATATAAATGTCTTTCAATCATGAATGATGTCAAATAATAAACTTGGCTGTATAAGAATGTTGTGATTGATGATACCTCGAGATACAGAAGAATATAATGCAGTCTTGGGAAGTTTGAAGTAGCATTGAAGATAATATGAAGGAGAATTGCCTGATCTGAGTTCAACATGATATAGAGGCTAAGTGGTATTCTAGAGGATGACCACGGAATTCGAGAATTGGTTTCCCATTGAATTGTTTATTTTCTTTCTTTTATATAGAGAGAGCTATCTGTGACGGATCCCATTAGCAATGGACTCAATTTTTCTAATTGGTTAGAGTATCTTTGTAAGGCATAAAATAGTAATCTGAGTAATTACGGCGTTTCATGATTCAAATTGGTAGAGGATATACTTTTTATCTATCTGATTACCTGGTTAAATAAGTTGTGAGCTCTGCAGGAAATCCTTCTAAAGGAATTATGTGCTTACATAGAGAAGACTTAGGTGTGCGAATTGAATTGTTTGTTGATTGGCAGTTTAGATTGTGGAGATAAGTTAAATGACAAACCTTAGCATGCTAAACTAAGCTTATTTAATGGCTGATACTATGGGAGAATTGGTGATGCGTGATGAAATTTGAATTTTTGGTGTCATATTCTGATATTCTCTGCCTCTCTGTTTACTTTCTTTCTTTCTTTCTTTCATTCTCTTCTTTTTCCTTTCCTCCTCCTCTCTGTGCTGGAGTTTGCTTATGACAGGTCTGGACAGCTCTAGGCTTCACAATGGGACAACCTCTAGGTTACTACTGTTCTTTGCCTTTGTTCACACTATCACATCACTGGAGAGTATGGATGGAAGCGGATAGGATTGACTCAGTAAGAGTGTTTAGGCACTATGTGGTAATTGGTCATGATCTTGTCATCGGAGATAGTCATCAATTGAATCTCCCTACTTTTCTCCCACTGTTTTTTTTGTGGACTATAGTGCTCGTAAGCAATCTTTAACGTTGAAATCAGTATTGTATCAGCCGATCAGTAATGATATCAACATCTGCAATATCATGCATATTGTGTCAGCAATATTAGACCAATATTATGCTGTATATCATGTATTAGGTGCCTCAAACTCAGTTATCGTTATCGATTGATATTGAAAACCTTGCTAGTAAATCATCTTTGTTAATTGTACTCTTATCAGTTTGCGGATTATTGATCCTTTTTCGACTATTACATTGTTGGAGAGCAATTCCTTCATCAAATCTAGCAAAGGTCAAATTTTGGTTTTTTTTTTTTTTCCCTTTCTTATTTAAAGTTGCTTAGATTTCTAAACTGCTAAAATAACTATTGGAAACTTGCTGTTTATCAACTTATGAAACTTGCTGTCCTGTTCTTGGTTCCAAATTAGTGGAGGCATACCTAGGTAGGTTTAGTAGAAGTTGCTATTTGCACTTAGAGCGGACACAGTGATCCTAGGTAGCAACTTGAGCAGGGTGAATTAGGTCGTGGTAATCCCATTATGAAAATAAATTGAAAACTCCTCATATGTATCCTTCTGTTTCAAGTATGCCGACTTCTTACCGGCAAACAAATCAAACTGAACCTCCTTGGTTTTGTTATGGTGGGATTAAGGTTGGGTCAAGTTGTGTTGGATACCTCAAGTTAGATTAGGGCATTTATAATCTCACCACTTTCGTAATAGAGGTAAAACGATCTTTTTTGTATCTCGGTAATAATTGATACATAAAATTTAGAAGTGCATTTCATATGTTACCTGTCAGGTTAATTAATTTTTATAGCATTACCAATTTATGTTGCAGATCACAGACACAGCCATAATCACGGTCTTGTTCTATGGGGTTGTACTTGTATTGGATACATTGGTCTAGTCCTACCCTCCGTTATTCTCATTATTTTCCTGTAGAAAAATAGTGGGTATTTCATCTATCCTTCCCACAGCATTGTAGTCCTACCCGCTTAGAATGAAACCATATTCCATGTGTTGCCATGGAGAATGTCTTCTAAGTTTCTTTTCATTGTTTTTCCTTTTTTCTTTTTTTGGTAAAGCAAGGGCAGGTCACCTTTCTAGAGGTCCATTTTCAGAATGTAAGAAAGCAGAAAGTAGCCTATTTTGTGCAATATCAAGTTTAATTTCATGTAAAGTACTTCTGGTCTTCTCTTCGCTTCATCTTTTGTGTAGTAAGCCATCTCACCTTAAAAGTGTTGTTATGATGCTAAAAGTTATTGGAAGCTTTGCTAGTTGCTTTCCTCATGAAGTTTGCTACATACCATGGCTGCTAGCCCTGTATTTTATTATGCGTCATTTATGTTGTGTGACTTCACCTAGTGATGCAAAATCTGATAGGCTCCATCATCAAAAAATTCTTTTGGAAATGGGCTATATTGGTTATGTACTGAACATTTTACTTGATTACGTAGATTTCATATTTGGCTCTGCTAATCAATTGTGTGATAAAATGATAGCATGAAGTTTAATACGTATGCTATATATTTTATGTTCACAGGTGCAAGAAGTACCCTTCAATGGAGCTACGAGGCCTCTTCCAATATCTTGTTAATCAATTGAAAAGAGGAGTAGGAGTTGAGCTTGTTCTATTACAGGTAATATTAAAATACTGAGTTCTTGTATTGAAGTGTTTTCAGGAATTACGTAGTGGAAAAGACTAACATTTACCATTGTCAAATCCTGTAGGAGCTCATTCAGCAAATGGCAAATGTTCAGTACACTGAAAATATGACCGAGGATCAACTTGATGCAATGGCAGGAAGTGAAACATTGCGTTCTCAGGCTAGTTTATTTGGAATGACTAAAAACAATAAGGTGCGCAGTAAGCTAGCCTGATGTTCTGTTACTAGCTTGTTTCTAGGGAATCGTTGTGTTAAAAAGTTACATCAAATCTCAATTCTGAATACATGGTTTTTATTTATTGCACTTTTTGTTCCTTAAATGTTCATTCTATTTGCAGCTCTCTCTACTGACTGGCTAAGCACACTGTTTTTATATAAAAACGCCATCTTGTTTGTAGCTATCTGTTCTAGAATTTGCTACAACTTGTGGCTCGAGGTCATGTGATTAATTTTATTGGTGAATCTTTTTATACATCGGGAATCTTTTTATACATCGGATCCCATTTTAATGGTACTGATTTTTAATGATGATGATATAACTTTATGTAGCATTATGGAGCAGATCATAATCAGGAAATCTACATTTTTAATTCACATTTGGTATGTGAAAGTTTTGAGAAGTGCAGACTGCAGAGTTTGTTTTGACTAGTGCAAAACCAGACAAATTTCTTATGTCATATAATTTTCTCATATTTGGATTTTTTTAAATTGGTTGTGGACTGTACCTAAGGTCAACCTGCTTTCAACTTCAGTCTTCAGCTGAAGGTTTCTAGCTCATGTTCAACTGGGTTATAAATTCCCGAAGAAGATTCACACTTAATATATGCTTGGGTTTGGGTTGGGCAGGTCCTTTCTGACCTTTATGCTTTACTATGGGGTTCACCATGAACTTTCCATGATATACTTGGATTGATCTGTGTGGGGTGTCAAGTTTATGATAAAATAAGAGGGATAGCCCATGCAAATTTATATATTTAGTCAGTATCCTAAATAGTGACCGTAATATCGATATTACAGCCGATATTGCATTTTGGAGCACTTACCGCAACGATATATTATGTTTCATATGTTTTATTGTTTTTGGGTAAATAGCAGTGCAATATTGGATTAGAGTCGCAATATTGGGATGAAAAAATCGGTTGAAATCACCTTATATCTGGCTGACTTAATTGGTTAAAAAATTGTTGGGTCCAAGCTAAATAACTCATTTGTCAATCAAACCAAACCGTTATACATAAATATCAATTGGGAAGTAGGGCTCGATCGTCGACCATCAAGCTTGAAATTCCTCTCTCTCGTTCTTTGATCGAGTTCTAATTTCCTCTCTCTTGTTTGGGAACTGACCATCGCCGAATGATTAATGATTGAAGAAGCCAAGAAACAATAATTGATCCCTAATTCCCTCCTCCCACCATAGCCGCCATTGAAGTTGATTGACGATCGAAGAAGACTGGAATCAATTCGATCAAAATTTGAAACGAAGTTTAGTCTCCAAAGGCCAGCAAGTAATAAGTTTTCTTTTCTCCACATGCTCCTAATCTCGTGATCTCTTATTATGATTATGATTATGATTATTTTAGCAATGCCTCTTTCATATTAAGGAAGTACCTCGGTTTTAGGTTTAGATTTAGGTTCGAAGTATAACTTTAATGTGTGTGTGAGATGAAGCCTTCTATGAAGTATGCATGAATTATCTTATTCATACTTATCTTATACGATGCATGCATTTATATTTATGTTCTGATATTAGCATATGACGTTTGTTGAAAATCCTTGATATTTCCTATAACGATAATCGTTATAAAATTTTCCAATCCGATATTCGGCTTTGGCCGATATTTAAAACCTTGTAAGATGTTGTGTACTTTGTTGTCAAATGTCACTTCATCATCAGATGTCTGTTATTAACTTTTTTTCTGTTAGTATGGGGGTGAGTATTAGTCGGATTGGTTCGGGTTTTCACAATTTTTGACAAATTGGGTCGACAATGTATAAAACCGAACAAGACCAAACCAACTATTTCTATCTGGCTCATTCGGTTCTAGGCTAGATATTTTTTTCTTTTCAAGTACAGCTAAGTCCAATCAAGTTTACAGTATCTCTTTCTCCGAGAGAAGATAGCATAGCTAAAAAACATAGTGATTCTGCATCTAAATCACAATCAACATCTTCTCTTCCTATTTAATCATCCTTAAGAGATTAGCTACTTAAGCAACAAAATGTTATTTGCTAATTGCTATGAACTATTAGAAGGGAAAAACAAACTAACTTGAACCCAAAATCCCTCCTTGCAAAGATTAGAACGTCATGACTTGTATGACATTGGCCATCAGAAATGATTTACATACCCAATTAGTCATAACATAATTTAAGTCGACATCGCAAAAAAGATAAAAGTAACGGAAACTAAAAAACTATTGCATGATACATGGATTTCATGGCATGATCCGAAATAATGGATTTGCAATCGAGAGATGACAGTTTTTCCAAAAAAAAAAAGAAGACAAATGGAGATTGATGACTTCATTGTTGTTGCCTTGCTCGTCTTCATGTAAAGGGAGTTTTTGGTCCTTACAACTGAGAGTGAGATGAAGCTGATAGTTGTGACGTGATGGCGATGAGGTGGAGTGAATTGGCCGAAGCGAAGAGAGATGGAGAGTCAGAGAAAGGGAGAGAAGGATCGAGTATTTTCTGACTCAACAAGGAGAGGGTTATGTGTGTGGGTGTATGTGCTGCATGCATGAGCTGCCAACTTAGGTAAGTTATTTGAGCTAGTGGCAAAAAAAATATAATTCCATTATTTTTTAAAAATCATAATCTCCACTTCTATAACTTTTTTTGGAACAAATTTCATAGTTTTTGGAATTTATTTGTCCTTCCACAAGTAGATACAAGATGCCGTATTCTCTTAAACCCATAAAGTTTATGTTTACTGATGGAATGCCAAATCAAAATTAAAATCCAAGAAATTGGATATGTGTAAACCTTAGGATATTGAGACCACTAACCAAAAATAATTTTTGAAAAAAAATATTGGAGATAGTTAATATCGATTGTAGCTCAAGTTAATTGAGCTGCTAGCTCATTTCCATTATTCTGATATATATATATATATATATATATATATATATATATATATATATATATATATATATATATATATATATATATATATATATAGCGTTGGTCAGGTCGGTTTGGTTTAGGTTGAAACCCGCACGACCTAAAACATACAAAATTTAGGTACCCAAGAAACTAAGCCAGCTTTTTGGGTTTGGGGTGTGGGCCAAATCAGCATTCACCACTAGTATCAAGTTTCTAGGAGATATCTTACCGATACTTTTTCAGTAGCTGCAACAGATGGTGCCACTTGATCCATTTGTAATGATCTCCAAATGCCTTGCTTTCTCGTCAATGTGCGTTCTAGGGTATGGAAATCATGATTAATTTTGTGGTGTGGTTCATTTAGTATTTGGTACACTGTATAATTTTGAGTTGGCATTATGTGAATTTTTCTGCAGTTACTGCTCATTTTCCTTCTCTTTATATATATTGTGGATGTTTGCAGGGAAGAATGGAGAATTTTATTATCTGTGAGTTACTAATTTTTTTTTATCTTTTTGTGAGAATGGAGCACACTATTTATATTCGTGGATGATTAAGAATATTCCAAATTGGTTTAAGCTTTTGGGCAAGAATAAGGTTAACTCATATTGTATCATCCATTATTTGAGTACTGAAGGTTTGGATTCAATCCCAACACATTGTATTATTGTCAACTTCAAAAATCACATGAGGTGTGGCTCACTGGTAGAGCAAGAGTTCCCAGGTTGAAAGGCCTGGCTACAACTCTTTTTTTTCCCTTTCTTTCTTATTTTGAAACAACAAGTAACTCGTAAGGTGACATAACCATAATATAGCGAGCTGGGTGGGTTAGTTAATGGAAAAGAAGCGTAGTTGTAGTAGGGAAATAAGCTGTGCATTTGATTTTATCTCGTCATTGTAGTAATTTGTCTGCCGATTTTCAATGTCTAGTATGAGAGGGTGTATACTTTACATCTGTATCACCTCTGGTGACTACATAATTCCGTTATCAATGTTTTGAAATGGTTTCTAACAAGTCACATACGAAACACTTGTAATTGTAGTTAACCCATTTGCAAAGAAAAGTATTCCTTGATTAAAAGGGTGAACCTAGGGGAAGTGATAAGGGATGGAGACAATGTGGAATTTCTTTAGTGTGATTTAAGGATTTGGGGATGAACTAGGATTTTGATAATTTGGGGATTGAAAGATGAACTTTGTTTATTTTTTAAGAGGGGAGATAGGAGATATTATATATCTAATAATTAAGCACTAAACTCATCTAATCTAATGGCTCATGGCAGTTTGCATCATGCAAGTTTTCATTAAATCATCATCTCTCTAATATTTTATTGATAACTTTGAGGCCTTCCTATAAGTAACTAAAAATAGAAGTTCCAAGTAGGAATTGATTTGGGATTAAAACTTCCAAATAAAGCCTAACAATATCTAATAAAAATAAAATTTATTAAAATCTTAATTTAGTTCTTGCAGTTGGATGTTCCAATCATTATCCCCATTTTAAAGCATTCATCATGGTGAATGCAGTGGTAATAGTTGTCACTGATGAGTTGGTCTGTATGAAATATTTTAATCATGCTATGGTGGGCGTGAAACAAGCACATGATCTTCTATATTGAGCTAAGGTGGTGGAGATGGAACTGGCTTCCATAACAGATCAACTAAAGTATGGTGATTCGGGGAGATACGTGCATAAAATGTCGGAGCTTTCCCACTAAAAATTAGACTTATGCTAGGATCCCTAGAGACATCAAATAGGTGGTGAAATTAATTCTTTCTTGAACTATGTTGGGACAAAATTGAAGTGTAATGTTTGATTATAAAGTTAATACTGTCAAACTGATTGTTGTAACATAGGAAGTGTGATATCCAGCAACTCTGTCTGCTCTAATAAAAAGATTTGAATTAGATCATAGATAACCGGCGATCGCATGGACAATTCAAACTTCTCGACAATGTTTAAAATAACAATAACGGTAACGTAACGTTTTGTTTTTGTTAGGTTATATAGCGTAACGCATAACGTAGGCTACGCAATTTTCTATTTTTAAATTAAAAATAAATATAAAACTATATAAAATAAATTTTATAAATTGAAAATTGAATTTAAAATTCTAAAAGAAAATATTAAAAAAATTATATCCTAATATTAATTCTAAATTTCTAACAAGTTTCACAGTAATTCTCATATTTATCTTCATAAATTAAATTACATTTACACTCATAATTTCAGTCATCATCTAAATAAAAAAACAAGATTTCAAATTTATTATCAATTATTATCAATATTATAATTAATATTTTGTAATACTCAATTTATGTTATTTTTAATTGTTTATTTTAGATTAGCCGAGAATTAAATTTAATTAGCAAGTAAGATATTTCAATAATTGGAAAGAAATTATAACAAAAAAATTAGTAATTGGAAAGAAATTATAACAAGTAAATAAGAATGTATAAGCTAACAATGCCACAAACAATTAAATAAGTAAACAAAAATCCGTCAAGTGAAAGAAAACTACAGCAATTCGCTGACAATTAAAATAAATAATCAAAATTAATATAAAAATTATTATAAATAACGTAACATAATGTAATTTAACGTAACTTAACGAAAAAATAACATAAAAAACGCACTGTTACGGTGCATTGAGTTATTTTTGACTGTTAAATAACGTTGGTTTTCTGTTAGGTTTCATAACGCAACATAACGGATTTCATAACGCGTTATTTTCAACATTACTTCTTGATTAGCAAAAACGATGATATCATCATAGTTGGTTCCATTGGAAGATCTTCCAATATTATATTAGGGAGCTTAGTAATATCTAGGCTGTAAAGAAGTTCTTTGAGTAATGATAGTGGCTTAATAAGATCTTTAGACTCTAACTCATTAAGAATTATTGTGGTTAACTCAGGCTGAGAAATCTAATTTTTAGACTCGATGATGATTTAGACTAGCATTGTTCAAAATTCTTTTATGGACTCTGTTTCATGTTTTGATGTGACCTCTAATTTTTGTTCATCTTTTTCAGCCTTTGTCTTAGGCTCCGGCTAGGTTGTCAAATCGGGATACGTATAAACTATCATTATCGTTATGTATCGTATCATTTATCGTATCGCATATCGTATCGTAAGATATATTGATTAATACAATAGGTAAATGATAAACACATAACACTATATAATATAATAAATATATGAGTAAATCTAAAGTATAAGTAAATAAATAAGCTAAGACAAATACTAAGGCCGGTAGTATGTTAAATATAAATCATTTAACTAACATTCAAAGTGTGATGATCATGAAATCATTAATAAAAATTATACTATATTAGTAAATATATTACTAAAATCACTTAAACTTGAAAATGACATTCATTTTTCTCATATTCATCTCTTTGCTCCACTAGCTTCTCCTTTAACACACTTATTTTCCTTTCTTTTTCCTCATTTATTATTTATAATAGCATTCAAGTTTAAGTTGATAGAGACTAAATTAGAAATAATTAACTAATTAATAAAAAAAGTTACCATTAAATCTTCTCTTCCTTTTCTTTTTAGTAGATCCATCGTTTCTCCTTCAACTTAAAACACAAATTGAAATTCTTCCAAGCAACACCTTTCACCATGTAAAGTTATTATTTCTCATCAATCTATTTATAATTGAATTTTATATTAAACAATCAAAATAGATCATATGTTTCTTCAATATCTTATCTTTTTTTTTGCCTTGGTTTCGTTGCATGTTATTTTCACAAAAAAGCATAAGTTTGTAATCCTCTGAAAAAAATATTAATATAATATCAATTAATCGTCTTTTATAGATATATCATTATCATCTTTCCTAAAAACTTTTATTTTAAGTTCTTCATCATCTTCTTCTCAAATTATACAAATTCTTCCTTTTATCAAGTTTAATATATAATAAGTAAGCTCTTTAGATACTTGAACTAAGAATTAGTAATTAAATAATTTATATTGACTATAAATTATTAATATACCTTTTTTTGGTGATTTGTTTAAATGTTTTTATCAACAAAAATAAGTATCTTGAACTTTGATATTCTCTGTTGTTAAATGACTACTTGTTCGGAATTTTTATCTCGCATTTAACTCAAAAAGTTTGTTTGAAATATATTTATAAGCCAAATCAGTGTATCGTAACGTATCACATATTGTAAGATATGTATTGCATTTCGTATGATACGCTTACCGTATCATAAGATACATAAACCAATAGTATTACTGATAAGATACATATCGTAGGATACGTATAGCATATCGTAGGATACGTATCGCATGTTGTAGGATATTGTCCGGCTCATGTTCTTGTTCAATCTTGGGCTCAAATGAAAATAAATAAGAGTTTAATGAATAATCTGAAAGTTGCGGGGCATACTGTTCATGATAAAGATTTTTCAAGATAAACCAAAAATTGACAGTATTTATAGTTGTTTTCCAACTTAAAAGAAGGCTTACTAACCAATTTTATTCGAGCGTAGGAGCATTTTTTCTTATGTCTTAGATGAAAATAACTGAACCTTTTCGGCATTACTCTCTAAGTCTTCATAAACATATAAGTCATTAAAACTATGAAATACTAGAACAACATTATACATGTCATGCTCAGCTTGCTTAGGGTCAACATCAATATAAATATATTGACCATAAAGTACGAGTGTCGTGGAGAAATAACTCGAAAATTTAAAAATTTACGCTCAAAAGTTTAGAAAATACCCGAGAAATATAACATTCCAAATCTTGCTTGAATTGGACTCGAACTAGGCTTTCAATTGCCAAATACCTTTAATGGGTCTGCGATGCTAGAGGGTTGGTTCACTGTCTGATGGCCCAAAATTAAAGTTAGGTTAAGATCTGAATTTGAATTGAGTTGGATTGCTTAAATCTTCAAATCTTCAAGATGTTAGTATGATGTTGTTGCAAAGGTAGGGCCCTTACTGGTTAATCAAATGACGCACAACTTTACAAGCAAAGCGGGAGATGGAATCCATGAACGAAGATGTTGCTCGTGGGGAGAGGCGGTTGGTAGCCATGTGGGAAGAGATGAAGTAGCGGGTTGGCATGCACGTCGATAAAGGGATGGAGGTGAGCTTTGAATTGTTGGAGATGGATTAATAGATAATCACAACCTTAACCCGGATGTGATTAATTTCCAATTAAAACTTCACTTGGCTGCCCTAGGTGTGGGAGACATGCTTAAGGAATCAAGTGGAAGGAGGGGGTGATTTGGACGGATTATTCTTTTGGATTGATTTTTACTCTTATTTCTTCTCTCTGATTTTTATTTTATTTTCTATTTTTTTTGGTCCTTTTTTTCCTGCCTTTTTCTTTTATACTTTTCTTTTTGTTGATGGAAAGGGGTTGCGGATGTATATATTGGAAGAGATGGACGGGGAATTGAGGGGTGGGTTTGCTACTGAATTTTTTTTTCATCTTGTTTAGATTTTTTTTTTCTCTCCCTCTATTCTCTGTATTCAAGGGTGGGGTGATTACCTAGGAGGAGAATAGTTTTTTGGGTTTTTTGTTTCTTTACCTAGGAGGAGAATAGGTTTTGGGTTTTTTGTTTCTTTATCTTTTTTTTTTGTTTCAAACTAAAAGTTACTAAGTCAAAATGAAAGAAGGAGATGGAGAACTTGATTAGATCTCGATTTTGATGATGGATCTTTTGATTTTCATGCTCCGATACCAAACTTGATGCGGGATGGAAGCGATATGAGTTTTTTATGGGTGGGATTTGAGGATTTGGGGATGAACTAGGATTTTGAGAATTTGGGGATTGGAAGATAAACTAGTTTTTTTTTTCCTTCTCCTTAGTGAAGAGATAGGAGATAATCTAATCTAATAATCTAAATTTTAAACTAATCTAATTTAATGGTTCATGGTACTTGCATCATGCAATTTTTCATCAAATCATCATTTCTCTTTTTTTTTTTTGATCAATTTTGAGGTCTTTAAATAGGCAACTAAAAATAAAAATTTCACATAATATCCGATGTGGGACTAAATAAAACAGTAAAATCTCAAAAAAATAAAATAAAAATAAATAAATTCTATCAATATCTAGTAAAATAAAATCTAATAAAATCTTGGCCTAATCCTTTCCTTGCGGTGCCCTCATTAGGTAGCAACAAGTTTTGTTGTATGTGGTCTTCTTGCACATCCATTTGTAGGGTCTACTTGGGATCCAAACTCAATAGTCTGTACCATCCCTTTTGCACTTTGGGTAATCCAAATCCCAAATGTTCTATTGATGTATTCCAACTTCCATTAAGACTCAAAGCATCATTAACAAGATAGTATTGCTGGTGTTTATCTTGTTCTTATACATACACACACACACACACACACACACACACACACACACACATACATACATACGTGTATATATATATATATATATATATATATATATATATATATATATATATATATATATATATATATACATACGTACGTACATATATATACATCAATACACATGCACACACACACATATATAATATATATATGTGAGTATATGTTCTTTTGATAAGAAAACGTATCAATCAATGTAGACATATCTAAACACAGTCTCATATATAGTGTTTTAGGGTGGGAAGGGATGATTTAGCTGCGACAACATGACCATACACACACACACACACACACACACACACGTGTCGGAGTGTTGGGGGTGATACTCCAGAGCTGCCTCTAAATCCTCCAAGTGATTTGGTCTTTTTTCTAGGATTGATACCCTTCTCAGTAAGCTATATGAATTTAAGGATTCAAACCTGAAAATTGGGTGGACTTGAATTGGGAATTATGGGTAATCAGGCCCAATTGCCATGTTTAATTGAATGTTTACAGAACTTGCTTCCTTTGTTTTCTGACTGTTGTCTTCCATCTACTTACTGAATTCCTTATAAGTTCTCTGTAACATTTTGCTCGTATGCGTAGTTTCCCCTTAAAGCATTCTTCCATTTCTCTTTCGTGGTCATGCTAAAAATTTTTGCTGGTACCATCCCTCAAGATTATGTAATTGATTCTTTTTTCTTTCTTCTTATTTCTTTAAAAAGAATGGTCTTCTAGTTTCCAGAATCTGCTCAATTGATGATAATTTCCTTTTCAAAATCACCTTAAAATTTAACTTCCAAAGCTTTCGACTATAAATGAATGCGCACCCAGAGAAATGTGCGTAGTGAAGAGCACTACTATTTAGCTATCTAAACCCACCGGTATGCGTGGCTCATTTGGCCTTCATAATTTTTTAGTGGTTGTTTATATAAGCAAGGAGTATATCTAGGGTTAATAGAAGGTCAGACTAGTGAAGTTTGAAAATTTATTTTCTGTACTTGTTCTTTTGTTCGGACAAGCTTATTTCCTTGATACAATCTAGTTTTATTTCTTTTCCATCTCTAATTATGCTCACCCCTCATGGGTGCCAACATGGAGCTTACACTTCACAAAGTTAATGTGAAATATGAACTTTCCATCTCTAATTTGGCCCCCTGATCGATTCTGAATTCCCCTTAAAAACTCCTATATATTAGTGACAAATTAGATAAAGATTGTTCCCATTGATGGTTCTTTTGTTTCATCTCAAGGACAACGTTCTTAGAATTATCTGCATGTTCACGAGTCACTTGTTAAACTACTCTTTAACCATAAAATAATTTTGCAGGCAATGAGTAAATCTACCAACAGGCTAAGGGACTCCTTACTTCCAAAGGAAGAGCCAAAGTTGGCGATACCTCTTTTGCTACTTATTGCCCAGCATCGTTCCATGTAAGACAAACTACATCTTCTGTAGAGAATTACTTATCTCTCACTTGTAGATTCTTGTTATTTTTGTTTCATTGTTTCTCTCTCTGTTTCTGAAGTTATTGCTCAAAGTATTATTGAATGACATACAGGGTCGTGATAAATGCCGATGTACCATACATCAAAATGGTCAGTGAGCAATTTGACAGGTGTCAGGGAACGCTTTTGCAATATGTGGATTTTCTTTGTAGTGCTATTTCTCCATCTTCAGCTTATGCCCAATTATTACCTTCCCTAGATGATCTTATACACAAGTACCACCTTGATCCAGAGGTAATCTGCTTGCAGTTACCTTTTAGTTGCTCTTGCTTGAACTTAATACGGTTCCTTAATGCAAAATTTTGCTTTTGATTATTTTGATATTTTATATAGCTGCCTGTTTCTTTATCATCTTCTTAGCAAACTGCTTGCTATATTAAAAAATAATAAATGAAAATGTCATGTAAAAAATGAACGGTGTTATTTCCTTAGTGCTGTTGTATATATCACTTTATATCTGAACCGTTTAATTGTTAACAGGTGGCTTTTTTGGTCTATCGGCCAGTAATGAGGCTCTTCAAATCTGCAACTGGGCCTGATGTTTTCTGGCCTCTTGACACCTTTGAACAGCCAAACCTGTCAAACATAGGAAATGAATGTGATTCAAGTCCAGCCAGCGATGTTGTTTTGGATCTTGGTTCCCGACAAAAGCCTATTAAGTAAGTTCAGTTCTGTGTTTCCATTTCTTCAGCATTTGTTTCCTTGTTTATCTTGGTGGTAGGGGCAATGCTTGCACTACATTTCCTGTTTTTCCTATGTTTTCTTATGCTTGTCTGTCTGTTTAACCATTATCATGCTTTTGGCATCATTCTTAACAGTCTAGTCATTGTTTTTGTAATTCCTTCTTTGCCCCTATCTGCTTAGGTGGTCAGATCTTCTTGATACAGTTAGGTCAATGCTGCCGTCAAAAGCTTGGAACAGCCTGTCCCCCGATCTGTATGCCACATTTTGGGGGCTTACACTTTATGATCTTTATGTTCCTAGAAGTCGATATGAATCTGAAATTTCGAAACAGCATGCTGCTATTAAAGCCCTAGAGGAGATTTCTGATAACTCAAATATGGCAATCACAAAACGTAAGAAGGACAAGGAAAGGATCCAAGACTTACTAGACAGACTTATTGGTGAACTCCAGAAGCATGAAGAACATGTTGCATCTGTACGTCGAAGGCTTAGTCGTGAAAAGGACACGTGGTTGAGTTCCTGTCCAGACACTCTAAAAATTAACATGGAGTTCCTTCAGCGATGTATTTTCCCACGCTGCATCTTCAGCATGACAGATGCTGTGTATTGTGCAATGTTTGTGCAAACACTACATTCTCTTGGCACACCTTTCTTCAACACAGTCAATCACATTGATGTTCTCATTTGCAAAACCCTACATCCCATGATTTGTTGCTGCACAGAGTACGAAGCGGGTAGGCTTGGACGATTTTTATACGAGACATTAAAGATGGCATATCATTGGAAGGTAGTACGAGAGCAACTGTTTTCCCCTTTGTTCTGCATTCTGTGCTATTTGCTGGCTTTATTAGTGTATCATTCTTCAGAAACACAAACTTGTCCATACTAACCACCTTTTCTTCTTCTCTTTCTTTTCGTTTTTTTTTCTAACAGAGTGATGAGTCTGTCTATGAACGTGAGTGTGGGAACATGCCAGGCTTTGCTGTATATTATAGATTTCCCAACAGTCAGCGTGTGACATTTGCTCAATTTATTAAAGTATGCTCCTTTTTTCTTAGTAACTTTTCATATCTAGTTTACAAATATGTATTTTAAAGTTATTTTGGATTATTTAATCACTATCAGTAATAGAAAGTTCTGCATAATTAATCCCGATGCTGCAGTCATGTTTACTTTTTGATTCATTTAAGACTTAACGTTTACTGTGATTTATTATTACTAATATAAACAACTGGAAACATGTTTTTTGGGCAAGTTTTAAGAAGAACCATGAAACTGTGACTTAATGCTTTAAATGTTGTTATAAAATGAAAGTGGTTTTGGTTCTTTAGGACTTCTGTCCTGGTTACTTTAATGTTATCAGAAATGACCAGCAATTTGCTTTCTTCTTTGGGGAAATGAACACAATTTGTTTTTTTTTGGAATATTCTTCGGAACAGTAAAAACAGGCACTTCTTGATGCTCATATATTGTTATGCCAGAAAAAAATTGAATTCCATCTAACAATGTTCCTTCTACATCCTCTTAGTTTAAGCGTAGTAATATACACTTAATTGTGTAATCATTTATGTTTGCATATCTTCTTTAATTAATGGTTATCTGATTGCACTATCCTAGGATTTTATTCTCTTGGATTCATATTATGTCTCAGCTTCACATTAATACATAAGCACAAGATATAATTAAACAACTTGTCTAAGTAAATGTAATGTATATTAATTAAGGTGTTCAACATATATTAACCTTATGTTTTCAAGAAATAATGTATTTGCCTCATCTTATCAATATTTCTGAATATGACCATGCATTTTTTGAGTTTTTATAGTAGTCATACCCTTTCTTTAGCTAGTAAGAGCAAAAAGTCTAATTATTGATGATTCAAAAGCATGGGGTTACTCAGGTTTTGCCACATGCATTATAACACATCCTTAAAGTTTCCATCCCAGCATTATTCAACAAAAAAATAATTTGCTTTGCTTAGACCTAGTAATGAAGTGAATATATGTATTTGTCAAAAACTGTCACACCCCACCCCACTTCTGATGTACGATATACGAGCACGTGCTGCAAATACCGACAACATATTCGGTTTAAATATGCTAAAGCCTCCGTTGGAATAATAATAAATTTGCTACAATAATACTCAATAATTATGATAGAAAAATTTAACAAAAGTTTGACTTTTTATTGATTTAAAATGAAGTTTGGATACAGTTGATATGATAACAGAATAATATAAAACTAAATAAGAGGAAGTAGGGAATCTGTAGACCGCTATCGAGTTTTAACATGATCTTCAAAATACATCAGATTTTGCATCAGTTTCGGTGTGTCCATCGGTAAGTCTGGGCATTGCTCGCTCAGGTCATCAGATTGTGACCAAAGCAGTATATGTAGAAATAGTTGAAAGAATGTAAAAAAAAACATTAAATCTGTAACAATAAAATTAACTCTTACAGGTTAAACTTATTATCTTATAATGAAGTCAACAGGAGTATATTTGTTTAGGATGTCATGTAATTGAAAAAAATAACTGATAGAATACTACTGTTTCGATTATCTCCTGTATAGATCCAGGAAATGGTCACAGGATTGTCCATTGCCGAGTTGGGCTTGCCATCAGGCAAACAGGAATAATCAGGTGTGATTCAGCAAATCACCATGCACACATGGTGTGCGAAATATTCAATTGTACAATTTAACAAGTTTACATCCGAAACAGAATATATTTCCATCATTCAATTCTCCCCAATCCAGTGTTGTTTTAGTCATATCAGGTCTAATTCTAGTTCTCATAGGTTGTATGTAAATCATGTCATGTTGAATATTCCAATTCTGTTTTATTAGTTTGTTGATAACATGATTCAAAGAGTTTGTTTGATTTATATTTTATTGAATAGATCACAATTGCCTAAATTAAACATTTACTTATTTTAGACATCATAGAGATATCGACCATAATTAAGTGTATGAATGCTAGGAGATTTTTTGTGCTACGCACGATTCTTAATTAGATAACCCGCATATAAGACAATTTGGCTAAACGCCAACACAAAAATGATATCACAAACAATATTAACCCACGATTATAGCTTTTATGTGATGTATGAAATATTGTATATATCAATATTCTAAAATCTAATTATACTATGTGATTTAACAAATTTAATAACAAGTGCATAACAAAAATGATAGAATTTCGATAACATGAACAATAATAAGTACTTGATGAGTTCATATGAGATAACAAATCATTATAAAAATAAATAGTTAAATAGAATAATATTATTAGTGAGTCCAAAAATGAACTCATCAGGATTTCATTTTTCGATGTCGATCAACGGAGCAATTTATACATTAAAAATATTCTTAGAATATCAACAACAGATTAACATAAATTTAGATGATTTTTTAAGTATTTTTAGGGTACTCAAAAATTGATTTTAAGGCGAAATAGTCTTAGTGGGTCCGAAATCTACAAATTAGTTTGGATCTATTTTATTGGGTCTATAAGATGGTAGATATTATTTTTACATCATTAGGATTGTTGGATAGTGGATAAGCTAACTTAAGATTCATTAGGGTAATGTAAACCCAATAAGAAAAAGAGATGGGTTCCACCAACCTAAATGAATGAAGATCCAGTAGGAGGAAGAAGATGAAGATTCCTTGGCAACAATGAGAGCACCGGCTCCGATGGTGACGACTATGGCGGCAGCTCTTGCGAATTGCTTCGACGAGATGAGAGTCAGAGAATTTTAGAGTGCTTGAGTTTGTATGCATTGAATTTAAAAGAGATGATGGATTTATATAGTATTGGATTTTGGGAGCTAACAATGTGAAGGGTTTGAGGATAATATGTATTTATGTTTAGAATTAAAAATATGAATTTAATTTGGAGGTTTCATTATAGTTAATTCATGGAGAAGATGGAAGGATGGAGGATAGAGAAATGAATGAGTTAGGAGTTATAGAAAATGAAAGGTTTTGGAGGTTGAAGAAGATTAATAATTAAATTTATTATTTTATTTATTTATGTATTCATTTATTTATGATTAAAATTAAGGGTTATTACAAAATCACAAGGACATATATGTAAAAACATAAATAAATGGTTAAATTTCATTATTTATCATTGTGTAGACTAAGTTACACACACACACACACACACACACACACACACACACATATATATATATATATATATATTTATCTTCTATATATTGCTGCTACTTTTGCTGCTGCTGCTGCTACTATTATAGAATGGGGTAAAATTGTTCAAGTGATGAGTCGTCTTGTGCTGCGCGGTCAAAACGCTGAATGAAGTACTATCCTAATTATCATAAGCATTCCTTCTTGCATTTGAATAAGTTCTACATTTATTATTACCTTTTCCCTTTGAATGCTTTCTTTTGCCTGAATATTTAAATAAAGATTATTGGATTAAGTACATTTGAGTGGTAAAATGGGGTAAAATGGCTGTGGGTATTCATGAATCACTAGTTTGAAACTTTATTTGGTTGCATTACGGGAAACAAATTCACTAAACCAGGAGTTAGTTTAATTTTATTGCATTGCAGGAAACAATTTTACTAAAATCTGGCGCCCTAAAATATTGGAAGATTCGAGTTTTTGAAAAAGCAGTCCTCCGGTTTTATGGGGAAATTGTAATATTGAAAATCAAATCTTTCCTTTCCTTTCATTTATGTTTGTCTCTTTTCTTTTATTTGGTTTCTTTTACTTCTTTATTTGAGTTAGAAAAGCAGTCCTCCGATTTTATAGGGGAAATGTTATATTAGAAATCAATTCTTTGCCTTTCCTTCTATTTATGTTTGTCTCTTTTCTTTGGTTTCTTTAACTTCTTTCTTTGTAATATATATATATATATATATATATATATATATATATATATATATATATATATATATATATATATATATATATATATATATATGTGAGAATAATGGAAATGAGCTGAATCAACTTCCACTATCTTCAATATTTTTTAATTGCATCCTCATAGGGTTCACGTATACCCAATTTCTTGGGTTTTAGTTTTTAGCCTTCCATCAAGTAGACACAAAATTAACGGTTTTGGGTGATATAATGTTTCCACTTGATAGAAAGGTTGAACTTCATAATCTATGAAATTTAATCCTAAAGAAACTAACCTATTGAGAATTGAGATTATAATCCCAAAAGAAACTTGGAAGTCATTATTCTTTTGTTGCTAGCTCATATAACTTGCTGATAGCTCATTTATGGTATATATATATATATATATATATATATATATATATATATATATATATATATATATATATATATATATATATATATATATATATATATATATATATATATATGAGAATAATGAAAAAGAGCTGCCAGTAATGTAATTTTTTTGTTTCAGTTTTTCTTAATTATAATCTCAATTCTCTAGAGTTCACAGATGCCCAATTTCTTAGGTTATAATTTTGATTTAACCTTCCATCAAGTAGACAGAAAATTATTTGGTGGATATATCATCTTGTATTTATGTGATGGAAGGACCAATGAAGTCTAAAACTCATGAAATTTGATATGATAGACAGAAAATTATTTGGTGGATATATCATCTTGTATTCATGTGATGGAAGGACCAATGAAGTCTAAACTCATGAAATTTGATATGAAAGATTTTAAGGAGATAAAGATTATGATAAAAGAATATAAAAAAATTAATAACATTACTGGTGAAAAAACTAATGAGATAATGATCACGAAAAAGATTAATAAAAAATTGATTTGAAAAATACAGGAATCTTATTAATTTTTCAACATCTTTTGGGATCGTGATCTCCATCTCATTAGTTTCTTTAGGATCAAATTTTTTGAATTTTGAAGCTCATTTGCCCTTTCATAAAACAGATGCAAGATGGTATGTTCACCGAATATCGTTAATTTTGTATCTAATCGATGAAATGTCAAATCAAAAGTAAAATCCAAAATTTTACGTATGAGTAAACCCTATGAGTTGATATCATAGTCCCAGAAAAATTTCTAAAGAAAATATTAGAGATAATGGAAATGAACTGCAACTCAAGTAACTTAGGCAAATTGTTAGTTCATTTTCATTATTCTTATATATATATATATATATATGTATGTATGTATGTATGTATGTATGTATATTATATGTGTGTGTATGGAGAGGGAGATGGACTTGGATCCTTTAGGAAGGAGTTGGGCTCAAATTCTTTCCACTGGATTTCAATGACATGACAAACATTATCATGATCCACTCCGTTAAAGTTAATCTATACCACTTAATGCCCTCAAATAAAAAATTAAAATATTTAAATTTTATTCTCCCAGACATCATGTACGACACAAAACGGATGGACGAAAATACTAGTTTTCATATATCTACACTTTATGACATAAATTCTTGATCCAACCATCTAGTTATGATTCAAACACTAACAAATGCTTGCACACCTTTTGTTGGATTTTAAAGTTTAAACATTTTGCACCGTAAACTAACCAACTCGCAAGTTAGGCCGTCCATTTTGCCTAATGGATGCATGGTCAAAACATATTTATATTATTTATTGTTTTGGTTAATAGCCACCTTTTATAATGTATGTCAACTTGAACGGTGTGGATTGTCCCAAAGTTAATTTTGAATAGGAAGGATATACTTTCCCGATGGGGCCATGCCTATCTCTCTCTCTCTCTCTCTCTCTCTCTCTATATATATATATATATATATATATATATATGTATGTATAATACTATGGCTTTGTAAAGTTGAATTTAGCTTTGTTAGCTTCTTAATTTTTTTCTTAGTTCTGAAGAGTCTTGGAGTGTTATTCTTTAGTTGAGTCGGCTTAAACTACAAGCCCACAAGTCCATGACTTATATTTTAGTACCTGCCAACTAGAGTTATATGATCATTGAAGTTGGTTATTTTTCCGAAGCTCTGTGGGCAAATAATTTACAAATTTTAGGAGGTTACCGTTGGGTTACAAGCTGCTTGTGGAAATTGCTTATAACTTTGACCTAGATTTGTGCAAATCCATGTCGTGTTTTAATGAGAAAGGTGACACTAATGATGATCTTAACAGTGAAATGAAGATAGAAAATATAATATTTTATAAATTTGACTCTACATTGAAATTTGAACTTATAAGGGTTCTCACTTAACTACCGTGATTGATAAAATGAGTTACTCGAAAATTTAAATTGCATATTAAAAGATTTGTTATATAATATTTTCTATTTCCCCACTGCTGTTGAATAAGTATTAGCAAGAAACCAGTTTTGATCATGAAATATATTAGTTGTTACTGAAATTAGGATTTATACATTGTTCTAAAAAAATCGTAAAACAAAGAAAGCCCCTTTTTCTTCCAATTCTTTTATTGCTTGTATGAATTATGGCCTGGAAACAAGAATAAATTTGCTTAGGTTGCTTAATTAGTCTTCATAAGAAGAAGAGTGAAATCCTTAGAGTTCTAGTCTTGAGTTTTCATCTCTAAGATTCCCTGGGTCAACTTCCATAAATTTTTTTTTTAATAAATCTCACATGTGAATCCCTCTCACTATAAAACATTTGTTATTCCTGTTTTACCCCTGTATATTCTTTACGTACTCTTCATCTTCATTTCCGTGTTCAATGCTGACTTTATCTTCGCCGTCACCGTCGTCATTTTCATCTTCGTCTTCATTGCCATTGCCATCATCGTCTTCTTCGTCTTCGACGTTACCGTCGTCTTCATTGTCGTTATCATAATTGTCGTCTTCTTCATCGTCATCGTTAACTGTCCACTTGCTAGTTGCAACCGGTCTCAAAAATTGCTGTCACTGCTCTAAAAAATTCTAATTGTCCACTCCCAACTTTCTATGTGCTTTAGTGCCACTGATATCAATAACTTTCTATATTGTTAACTGCCTACTGTTGTAGTGGATGGATTGCTGACAACATAAGAAGTTATTTTGGAGCGGTGGATAATTAACATATTTGAGAATGGTGGATAGTTAGTAATATAGAAAGTTAGCAGGTAAGACAGTTAACAATATATTTGAGTGGTAGACAATTACCAATTTTTGGGAGCAATGTGCAGTTAACAATTTTTGCGAATGGTAAACAGTTAGCAATTTTTTAGAGCTGTGGATGTTTAGTAATTTATTAGAACAATGGACAGTTAATGGTTAGACATTTAGCAATGATGATGCCGACGAAGCGAAGACGAAGAAGATGAGGACAAAGACAAGATGAAGAAAATGGCAACGGAGATGACAACAATGACGATCACAAGAAGTCAACATTGAATGCGGAAATGAAGAGGACATACAGAATGTACTCAGGGGTAAAAGGGAAATAATACTTTTCATAGAGAGGGCTTTTATATGTGGAAAAGCAGAAATTTTTTTCGGTATGGAAGTTGAATAAGGGATTTTTTAAGGATGAGAACTTAAAATCGTGGCTCTATAAGGATTTTACTCTAAAAATTTAAAATATTTATGACATTTTGTTTTTGTGTGAGTGCATATGGATCCTTCATTAATAGTGATATGTTCACGTAATCCCTTTGTTCCCAATGCTAACAGAGAGTACTATATATGTACTGGCAAAGAAACTACTTTTTTTAAAACCAAAATTGGATTCTGCAACTCTTTCATCTTCATCTATACCTATTTTAGTGCTTTAGGACTAAAATCAAGGGTTTAGTGTTTATCTGTGCTTCCATCATCTGCGTATAAAATGTTCTGTTTAAAACTTTTCATTTTATGCCTACTTGCTGGAATAGCAAATAAACTTGAAGGAGATGTTGATGAAGGTGAATGGGTTGGAGGAAAAAAAAAAATTGGTTCCTGACCTCTTTTATGTGTTTTAGGACCGAAAATATTGGTTCGATGGATAATGTGTCCCTCCATCAAGTGGGTATAAAATGCCCTGCATACATAAAATCATTCATCTTATACCCATTTTGATGGTGGAGAAATGAACCGTAAAGCCTATTATTTTGGTCCTAAAGAAGGTAAGGAGGTGTAGATGAAGATCAATAGGTTTGATCATTTTATTTTACTTTGTTTTTCTTGTTGCTGCTTTGGTTGCAGAGAAATAGTTTCTGCTGGTAACCCAAGAAATTTCCTGTGCTGCCAGTACACATACTGATGTTTGTGTATATAAAAGTAATATACTTGATGCATGAATTGTTGATTTTCTATATGGACAGGTTGATGCTAGCCGGCTTTCTAGTAGGAAGGCCATAGTTGCTGGCTTTTTCCATTGGTATACCTTACTTAAAATCTTACTTTTTCTCTTAAAGGTACATTGGAAATGGAGTGGTAGAATTACGCGTTTAATAGTGCAGTGCTTGGAGTCATCTGAGTACATGGAAATCCGTAATGCTCTCATCATGTTGACGAAAATATCTGGTGTCTTTCCAGTTACTCGGAAAAGTGGTCTCAATATTGAAAAACGGGTAAGAGAAAATCTGCTTGTTCGATACCTATGCCTCTCATATGATTTTGTATTTAAGTGAGATCTGCAAACTTTTTTCTTTTTAGGTCACTAAAATTAAGGGGGATGAAAGAGAGGATCTTAAGGTCCTTGCTACGGGAGTAGCTGCTGCACTGGCTGCTCGCAAGGTTTGAGTGATTGTAATTTTTTATTTTTGTATTTAATTGGTCATACGTAAAAATGTGTATTTATTTTCCTTATAATCCTTTTGATAATGTTATATACTTAAATTATGTAGAGTTCATGGGTATCTGAAGAAGAATTTGGCATGGGTTATCTTGATCTTAAGCCTCCAATAGCCTCGACAAAGTTGACTGGTAATCCGGGCAATGCAGCAAATGGTTCTGCTCATACTACTATTCAGAGTAGCGAGATCATTGGGGGCAAAAATCCTAGTACGGGAAATCAGACTATGGATCCTTCCAGTTCAAGTAAAGAACAGATTTCACGTGCAAAATCGTTGGATGGTAGAAATGAGCGCCCTGAAGGTCTGATGCCACACAAACCAAGGGGTGGCTCATCAGCAAATGGTCTTGACACTCCACAGTTGATGCCTCCTGGCATTCTTAAGCCATCTGGTACTGTGAAGAATTCAGATGAAGCAGCAAAACTCTCATTAGAAGAATCAACAGCTAAGGTTTCTTTGAAGGCTGCTGCGGATTCTGAGGTGTGTTTGTGAATGTTATAATGTGTTCAAACTGATTATTATTTATTTTTCCATATAGTGCCTTCTCATTTTGACTTTTCATCTTTTTTTTTTTTTTTCACTTTATGAATCCAGTACATTGCCTGACATTTTACTTTTCAAGTGTTTTTCCATAATTTTAGGTATGCTGATAGTCCACCTTATTTTATAGTGTCAAAACAAGCTCCTGTCCCATGACCTGTAAATGCTTCTCATTTCTTATTTGGATCCTCCACTGTTTAATTATCAAGTTTTTAATTGTAGGAACCAATATTTAAAATAGCGATGATGGTAACCTGACGTTTGCCTTCGTTAGGTTACACCATACATAGCGTAATGCATAACGTAAGTTACGCAATTTTCTATTTATTTAATAAAAATAAATATAAAACTGTAAATAATAATTTTAATAAATTGAAAATAAATTTAAAAATTCTGTAAAAAAAGAATAAAAACCATTCTATAATATATAGAAACTATTTTAAGTTACTAATCAATTTTACAATAATTTTAGCATTTTACCTTTATAAATTATATTAATTTCGCAACCGTAATTTCAATTATTACCAAAGTAGAAAAAATATTTCAATTTATTTATTTCAGTTTTGTTATTCACTAATACTATAATTTTTATTTTATAATGCTCAATTCATATTTTCTAATGCTCATTTTAGTCTAGTTAGAATCAACAACAAATAAGAAAATTCAACAATCGAAGAGGAATTATAACAAGCAATTGCAAATTAATAAGTTATCAATCCTATAAGTAATCAATAAGTAAGCAAGTGTGAAGTAAAAAAGTTGCATCAATCAGTTAACAATCAATAATAAATGATTTGCAATAATTGAAAATTACTCAAAAATATAATAGAAAATAACGTAGTATAACGTAATATAGCGTAACATAACGTAAAACAATGTAAAATAACTTAAAAAACACACTGATACGATGCATTGAGCACTGCTTAAAATAATGATAACGTTAACGTAACGTTTTTTTTTTTTTTTTTTTTCTTGTTAGGTTATGTAGCAAATAATGTAATGCATAATGTAGGTTATGCAATTTTCTATTTATTTAATTAAAATAAATATAAAATTGTATTTAATAATTTTCATAAATAAGTAAATAAATCCAAAAAATCATATAAAATACTGTAAAATCAATTTAAAAGCATAGAAAAATTTTAAAATTTGTAGCAAATATCACAATAATTTTTTAAACTATGTTTAAAATTCATAGTTCACATCACAATATACATAAAAGTTTTAAAGCTCTTAACAGTTAACACATTAACAACTTCATAACATACAAAATTACATATTAAGTATTTAATCTCTAAATTGGAATTTGGAAGTATTAGGCCCTGAAAATCACAACATAACATACACTTAATCATTAATTTCTAAGTGAAATTTCTACATAACAGGGACTTAATTGAATCCCAAAAAAAGCGGAATTTGGACGGAAACTGAAAAAAATTGTTGAAGAGGGTCAGAATCAGAAGTCTTTGTTATATAATAGGGTCTTAATTGAATATGAACAGTATAAAAATTTTTAATCAACAGCTTATGGAAAAAATAAGGATTTAATGTATTAATAAAAAAAATTAAAACTTTGATTTCCTAATATCAGCAAGTAAGCAATACGGAAATCAAAAAAATTTAAATTTTTACCTGTCGAACTTTGCCAGAGTTGGATTCATCGAAATTAGACTCGCCGGAGTTGCTCCTTCTGCAACGCTGTGTCCTTTCCCACTTCGATCGGAGAAGATTGACTTGTCGGTAGATCGACCGGCGATGGAGAGGGTCGGCTTGATCTGGAATTAGTGAGGATGGTGATAGAGAGGGTCGGAATCAGTGAGGGTGGAGAGGGCCAGCGATGAAGAGGGTCGGCTTGATAAAAAATCAGTGAGGATGGCGATGGAGAGGGTCAGAATTAGTGAGGATGGCGATGGAGAGGGTCAGAATCAGTGAGGATGGCGATCGGTGGAAGGCTGGAGTTTTTAGAGAGGGATTGGAGCGGAGAAACGAGGCGAGGGATTTTTTTTTCAGTCACGAAAGAAAAGCACATGAAAGAAAAGGGGAAGGAATTTAGAGTTTGGTTACGAATATTTATACCCAAAATAATCCTAGGAAATAACGTGCGTTATTTTTGCATTATAATGTTATGTTACTTAACACATGTTATTTTCAAAAAACGCACCGCTATGCAGAATTGCGTTTTTTTTTTTTTGTTAAGGAGCGTCGGGCCCGCGCTATGTTACGAAACGCGTTATGAAACGCGTTATTTTCTACACTGGCATTGAGTTATTTTCTACTGATAGATAGCGCTGAGCTTGCGTTAGGTATCATAATGCAATATAATGGGTTTCATAACATGTTTTCAGCGTTGGTAGGAACCAGTGTTACCATATTCATGCTTTATTTCATGTACGGGAGATATACAGTAAGTGTTACCATATTCATGCTATGCTTTGTTTCCTAGTACAGGAGGTACACAGTATGCTACTTTGAACAGTTCATTGTAGGAAAGGAGTATGCTTAATCATATAAGTACTTGGGGTGACCTATTTTTTTAGCATTATTATCAGGTCATTGAAGTTGTTCAGTTTCATCATGCAATTTCCATGTTTCAAATGGAAAGTGGTCACAAATGTTTACAGAATTAATATTCTAGTGAATAGCATTAACGACATATTATAGTGCTATTCTTCCGATGTAGTTAGTTTTCTTTTCTAATAATAATGATGTAGTTAATGAATATTGCCAATCACTGCTTCTGGACTGGCATTCTTACAAGTCTTGGGGTAGCATAGTACTGCTGAAGCCAATATGGTGTCATGAAGGCCTTTTGGTTGGAACTTTCTTTTCAGTTACTGCTGAAGCCAATATGGTGTCATGAGGAACATGTGCCTAATGTGATACCAATTTTCTGGCTGCCCTTTCTATTAATTCAGTAGTCTTCTGTAATAACAAAAGGAAGTGCCAGCAAGTTGAAAGAAATGTTAAATCCTTCTCAGAATTTTGTCCCTTGTAACTCCCGAGAATAATTGTTAATTTTTTAGTCACCTTTGATAACTAAATCTTTATTTATTCAGCTAGTTACAACCTAGCTGATATAATGGCAAGGTAACTCGAGCATGTGCCTCACTTTTTTGGAAATCCTGCTAGTTCAATATAAAAAGAATTCAGTGGTCTCCTGGTATAGCATCAGGCAAGTTCAGAAATTGTTTCATTTTCTTTCCTGCTCCGGTTTTTCTATTTTTTAAATCCTAGGTATCTACAATGTTGTCATGGTGTTTGGTCAATAGATCTTGAATTGTGTATTTTTATTTTTTTTTTCTGTGCATGACGAGGGCCTTATGGTTAATCATATTTAAGATACATTTTTGATGTCTAGCTTCTTGTCCATTTGATATTTTATGTTCCCAAGTTAGTAGTTATAATTTTGACAAACTCAGATAGTGATTTATCATTTATGGTTCCTTAATGGATGATTTAGGAACATCAAGGATCTGAAAGCAATCGTCTGACAAGAAAGTTTTTGATGTTTTACTGTAAACTTCATGCATTGTTGAATTCCAGTATGTTCACATAAATATTGTTCTTACTCCCCATGTATGTTGATCTCCACAGACGAGACCTCAACCAAAACGATCAGTGCAGAATTCTCTTGGAAAGCAACCAAAGCAAGATCTCGTCAAGGATGATGCTAAGTCTGGTAAATCAATGAGCAAAACAAGCAGTCATCCTTCTACTAATGCGGAAAGAGATATTTCAGTTCATCCCCCTGAGTGTAGGCAAGGTGAAAGTGCTAGTGCTCCTTCGGTTGCTATAAATGGTAATTCTCTTTCAGTCACGGGGAAATTATCTACTCCCTCTGCAAAATTGATGATTGATCTGCACGGTGGCATAACAAAAATGGACTCTGGAGCTGTTAGAATCTCTGATAATGTTTCTGAAGGCCATGAAACATCAAGAACCATCTCAGCTAGACCTCATTCTTCTTTTCAAGATGACTCGTTCACCAAACAACAAAAGAGAACTGCCCCAGCTGAAGAACAAGATAAACTGAACAAACGCAGGAAAGGGGATGGTGAAGGGAAAGATGGTGAGGGACTTGACACACGATCAATGGTTAAACCTCATGCTTTAGATCATGACCGAGTAGGAATAGAAGAACATAACTCAAGTAGGTCTACAGATAAGCATTTGGACAAGTCCAAAGATAAAGTTACTGAAAGATATGACAAAGACCGCAGGGAGAAATTAGATCATCCTGATAGGAATCGTGTTGAGGACATCCATGAGAAATCAAGAGATAGGTCCTTAGAGAGAAGAGAACGCTCGGTTGAAAGAATGCTGGATAGGGGAGCAGACAGGAGCCTTGATAGGTCTTTAGAAAAGGCAAGAGATGATAGAAATAAAGATGACAGGAGCAAAACACGATATAATGAGACACTTGATGAACGGTTTCACGGGCAAAACTTACCGCCACCACCACCATTACCTCCCAGTTTTGTGCCTCAATCAGTCAGTGGTAACCGAAGAGATGATGAGGTGGATAGAAGAGTTGTTAGCGGCAGACATGTTCAGAGGCTGTCTCCTAGACATGATGAAAAGGAACGGAGGCGCTCAGAGGAAAGCGTGTTGGCTTCACAGGATGATATGAAGAGGCGAAAAGAGGAGGATTTCCGTGAAAGGAAGCGTGAAGAACGAGAGGGAGGGTCCACAAAGGTACTCTTGCTGCTTTCTATAGTTAAAGATTTGCTTTCTGTTTCTGTTTTTATTTTATGTTTTTCTGTCTGGAAAAACTGCATAATTATGAATGTTAGCTTCTAAACAAAGTGTATATGTCATCTTATACAAGCCACTTATGTCTGACCTTATCTTTCATTGTTGAAATCGTCATATTGTTTCTCCTGTACTCTGATCTTTACTATAGTTCTATGGTCCCAGTGTCTCCAAATATATATATATTTTTTTCTTTGCCTACTTGGGTGACTCGTATTCTGTTGGACAAATTACTCGGTCTCTAGGAAACAGTATTACCATAAATGTATTCCTTCCATTACCGATGATACTATTAACAAATAGTTTCTGAAGATATTTTTTTGTGATTAACTAAGTCTAGACATCAGACATTGTCTATATTTCCATTTATTCATAAGATACAACATGAAAAAAATTTCTATCATATGGCATTTTCCCAATTTTATTATCTTCAGAGTTATTTGATCAAGGAATTGTTTATTTTCATGATGACTGCAGTTGATCTTTACAAGATGTTAAAAGGCATTGACCAATTCATGTTGTTTTGACTATTCACAGTGTAACTTACTACGAGTTCACCAAGTATTTTCTACCAGTGTAGTAAATGACCTGTGAAACAGATGAGGACGGTAATCATGGAGAGAGGGAATTAATGGTTGATGAATAATGAATGTTATTTGAAGCAGATTAAGGACTCTTTTCCTCTCTTTTTTCCCAATACAGAAATAGCATTACACACTTTTTCAATATTGGTACGTCCATTGTATCTACCTTGAAAAATAGGGGTGAACTTAAGTTAGTTCAGTTTGCGTGTTCTCAAATTTTGGTAAACGAACCAATTTTAGCTCTGAACAAGAGTCAGGACAATACCAACACTATTAGATTTAGCTAACACGAGTGCAGATGAGGATTCTACAATTGATTTCTAAAGCTTCAGATTTGGATGCCCTTGCTCATGAAGCTATGGATGTGCATGTCGATTCAGATCTGGCTAGAAAGGTTCTTTTGAAACCGTGTATAAACAAACAAGGATTTAATCTTTTCCTTATAGGAACATTACTTTGGTAAAGTTCAGATAGATTAGATATATTGGATAGGTAGACTGGAGGTGTTGGGCCAGCTGATGTGGATTTTTATCCGGTTCCTTTCTTTCCCTTTTATATTATTTCTTTTTTGGGATGCTACTTCCATCTCCCAGGATTGGTGCCTCATCCTCAACCAATTTCCCTGTGAAAGGAAGGTCAGCTGGGTGTTTACATCAGAAAACATGGTGCAGAAGGTTGAGAGAGATTATTAGATTATTTTCATAGCTCTTGTCAGAATTTCATTCCCTCATGTGGGAATAGTGCATTATGATACCTTTTAGCATGGAAATGGCAACTCCAAGACAACTACCCAAAAACACGCACGCATGAGCATGCGCTTGCGCACACACACACACACACAGAGTCCATCCACCCATACGAACAAAGAATGATAAACAGTCTCAAACCACTTAATCTGGACAGTGTAAATCTCTTCAACGTAGCGTCTGAGCTTTTGTTCGTCTATAGACAACGAGATAATGCCCCTTAAGCTGACATTGCCAATCGGTGCATAATGGACTTGAGAAGACATCACCTAAATTTAGTTTTTAGAAATTTCTCGTGTGCTTAAAGTTGGACTATTGCTCTCTTGCCAAGATAAAATGTAGACCTGTTGTAAGAAAATCTTGTTTGTAATGGAAACATATTAAAGATGTGTCCCAGGACTGTTTTGATTGCTTCTACCCTTCATTCTTCCTTGATAACAATGGACATTCTGCTCTTAAATAACAAGTGTATGTTGTTATTGCTGATAACCTGCCCGCTTTGTTGCCTGAATACATAATAGTATGAAAGCATCGAAGAAAATAATTCATCTTGTAAATAATCTTTTTCATTTTTATTATTTAATGATAATTCTTATTCTAATTTTGTTATCTAGGTTGAAGAGAGAGAAAGAGACAAAGGCAGCATTTTGAAGGAAGATATTGACTCTGCAGCTGCTACTAAGCGGCGGAAACTTAAGCGGGACCATGCGTCACCATCTGAACCTGGTGAGTATTCACCTGTGATTCAACAATCTCCTCTTCCTCCTTCAATGGGGATGGCTCCATCATTTGATGCGAGGGAGAGGGGAGACAGGAAGGGCATCTTAGGGCAGCATCGGGCTGGTTATACAGATGAGCAAGGATCAAGGGTTCATGGAAAGGAAACCATGAGCAAGAACAATCGTCGTGAGATGGATCAGTATCCTTTACCAGATCTTTATCTCTTCCAATATATTGAAAGAAAGCTTCTATTCTTACTGACCATGTTTTTTCATCTTATTCATACCGCGTTCAAAGTTTTTTTGCATACATTTTTTTCTTTTCACCCATCTCCTTTGACCATAGTGCTACAAAGTTTGCATAGCCTTGGTCGAGTCTCCTTTTGAAGTTGGACGAGGAGGAAAATTGCTAAGAAGTAATTATCATTGATTAATTTTTTGAACAACATTTCAACCATAAGGGTGGCTTCCCAAGATCTACGCAGTTTCCTGTAATGTAACTGGCTTTCATGGGTAAATTTTAAGTTGGTGGTAGATGCTCTTAAATTAGTGTTTTTTTTTTATTTTTCCACTTTTGCTTAGAGGTTGCCATTACCTAACCTCATTCTTATTTCATACTGAAGGACTCCTAAACTAACTACGTAGTATGGATACTTCTTATTCTAGCCATTCCCAAACGCGTGCCCGACTTCGATATTTCTTGGACATTCCTTGGACATGTGTACTTCTTAACCTTTTTCCCAAGTTTATAATATATTTTTAAGTTAAGACACTTCTGAAGCACTTGTTGGCTATGATACATTGGGCACTTGATAAAATTGTCTTGTCCTACATACTTGAACATGACACTTGTGTCCTTCATCATCAGACACTTGCAGACATGTAGACTAATTTTCATCCTACAAGTTGTAAAATGTTTTTTTGCTGCGCTCCTTTTGGCCAAAGCTAATGAATTTATAGATAAATCTCCTATGATAGGTCCTTCTATGCACGATATGTTTCCAATATGGATATTTGTTAGTCAAATATACATATATTCTGATGGGTTGTACATATGTAGTCGTGTCCAAAGTTTGGACAACTATCGTGTCTGACACCTTGTGTCCGTGTCAGAGCACGATTGATGGAGACCAAATTTGAAATAGATTAGATATTTCAAATATTTTATTTATTTTCAACTTTAGGTTGAATTTCATTAGGATTACACTGTATTCGGTTTTATTTTATTTGCATATGTTTGTGCACGTATAATGTGTTATATAAATATTAGCTTGTAAATTAATTTCTTTCATAATGAAAGATTGATTGAAAATTGAAATTCTTTGGTATGCAATTTGTTTTAAATCTCTTCTTTACAAGCAATTTGTGAGCACCTGGTTACAATTCCCTAAAATTATCTTTTCAATTATCTTGTTGAGCCTAATTTTTGTTCTGTCACCAAATTTTCTACCGCAAACATGTGAATCTCTTCTGTCCTGTATCAACTGCCCTCATATCCGCATCTATTACTAATAGCTTCTTGGACAGGTGCTTTTCTCACTCTTTTGTTTTCTTATAGGTTTTGAGTCATATGCTTGGTTTTGCTTATATATAAAAGCTATTTGGTATAGCTGGACAATCTTGATCTAGTGAATGAAAAAAATGTAATCTCATCTAGATATGAGTTTTGAAACTGTACTATAAGATGTTACTTCTTTTGTTTTGTGTCATATATATAGCTGTATATATGTGCCAGCATTTTACAAATTTTACGTTCTTGTACCCATGTTTGTTTTTTGTAGCTCCTAAAAAATTCAATTTGCGAAAAATTTGGTCCCCTTTATGGAAAAATTTCAATAGTAGTTTCCTTGCTCCATCAGTTGCCAAGTAGATTATCATAACTCATCAAATTTTAGATCTGTTTAGGCACTCCAGTCATCTACTCATCATGGCTTGTCTTTTATGTGTCAAAAGATTTAGGGATATATATATATATATATATATATATATATATATATATATAGAGAGAGAGAGAGAGAGAGAGAGAGAGAGAGAGAGAGAGAGATTCACCTTCACCGCCGCTTAGGTGGCCCAATAAAATTATTACACGTGGCACCACTCAAGGTAACAAATAAAAGAACTCATTTAACCACTCTTTGAGTAGCGCCACGTGCAATAATTTTATTGGGCTACCTAAATGACGGTGAAGGAACTCCCTTCACTGCTGGTGAATTTCCCGTTTGCTCATATATATATATATATATATATATATATATATATATATGGGGTAAGGGATCTTTGTGAACCACGACTTTCAGTTTTATTTAGAATTTTCATTAGTTTAAACCACATTACTATATAATTACTACTTTCTCAGACGATTGTGCTTGTGTAGTAATTATTTGCCATTTTAATATATGCCCAGAAAATTGGTTGTATTCCATTCATCTTGTACGTGTGCACCTGAACAAAATTTTATTTCCTTGACCTTTCCTCTAAAGAGTACATGAAAGGGAGTGGGAAGAGGAAAAGCGGCTGAGAGCTGATGCAAAAAGAAAGCACCGAAAGTAACAGTCAAATATCAGAGGCTAGCTTGATATTATTTGGACGAGCTGCGCAAATGAGCCGAGTGACTACACTTGCCAACTGTACTACTACTGGTGGTCAAGTGGGAAGTAGCTGCCTCGTAGAGGTTTTGGCTCTTCTGGAACAGGCTTCTAGAATTTTGAGAAGTCCCTACCTGAGCATCAGGTCTTTTGTTTGCTATCAGGGAATTCACTGCTTGATTTTTGTTTGATGTGCAATGGACGCGGCATAGAATTCTGTCAGGCTTTATGGGGAGCTGATTGCATGTGTCTGGTGGAATTGGTGCTGAAGCAGGAAAAGTTGTTCAAATCCGTTGACACATTATTTTTGGAAAATATACAGACTTGAAGGACTGATAAACAAAACAACCATGTAAGCTATTTGGTCCTTTGTGATGATGTATATTGTTTGTTATACTGACTACAGAGTTGTAGCTTCGTCAATAGATATATACATTTATTCTAGTTGTAAGCTAATCTGTGGAAGCGGATTAAATGCAATGTCTCCATGGAAATTGATTGGTTGCTGCAGCAACCATCTGCTTGCTATAATATTTGTTTTTTTTTTCTCTCCTTCCCTTTGCAGCTATTTTTGGTCGGTGAGTGCACAAGTAGTAACTCATCAATTTAGAATCTGATTCTTCTCTTTTTTCGGAACCAAATATTCTACTGCTCAAGCTTTAAAATTTTGAATATTCTTTTGTTTCAGGACTGCTAATGTGTGTTTTCAATTATGCTGCTGGTGGAGATCATATTTGATTCTATAGATTAAATTTGATTTTATTTGGATTACGTTAGGATTTTAGAATATTTGATTGGATTCTGATTTTATTAGGATTTTGAATAGCAACAACAATATCAGCAGCAACCAATAGCAGCAACAACAAGCATGGAACAACAGCAATGACTGCAGAACAACAGTGGTAACAGCCAGTAGAAGCAGAACAGCAGACTCGTTAAGGGTTTTCTTTTAATTCGGAGTCTGTTTCAATTCCGATTCAAACCGTTTTTATGCCTCCGTGGATATTTTCTAAACCTATTGAACTAAAATTTTGAGTTGATTATATATAGAGTTCATATTTCATGGTCACTACATAAACACCAATACTAAAATATCACGAGTTGAGCGTGATATGTATGCTACTATACCCATTTTTTCGGTTTTGACGATCGGCAAAATTATGAAGATTGGGAGAATTATCTCGAAAATTTCTTTAGATATTTTTATCTAACATTAGTACAGAAATGTCGTTACGCCTGACAAAAGTTAGGTGGAGAACCTTATATTTGGAGTAGAGAGTATAAATTATGCTTGGATTGGAATATCTTGCGACGTCTGCTTCGTCATCGGTATACTCAATACGACATTCCAAATTTATCATCTCATCGATTTCAATCGTCTGAGCCTAAAACAATGACCACTTATGAAAAGCTTCAATATATGATTGATGAACTTGAAAAGTGTAGCCGAATACTTGATAGTTTTAACAAAACACTTAAACACAGGGATGAAAGAAGTCAAATGGTTAACGATGATAGTATCGCCAACAAAATTGAAGCAAATATTCATATTGTTGATTGCGAATTGCAGCCTATACTGAATATAGAAGTTCATGAAGAGCCACTATTAATGCCAGATAGAACTTCCTTTCCATCCATAGAAGTTGAAGACTCAAAATTTCAGATTTCTGACGATCTCTCAGTGGAACCAACTGAAAAGTTTCAGCCACATAAAATAACATCTAATGATCATATTCATGAGCATAAGCCAATAGAAGTATCTCCTCCTCTTCTATATCACATGCCCATAAAACCGACAGTTTCTTTAGAAGACCTTCTGCTAAAATTTCGTAAGAAACTTCATCAACAATTCATATTTACTGATAGTATTTGCATATCAATTGCAGATATACAGGGAGTACAGGAGTTTCCAATCCAAAGCGAGACTTCAGACAGAAAAGAAGTTATTGTTGATGATAAGGTAAAAACTTCAGTTTCTCTTGAGAGATTCATTACAAGAATTATGAGGAAATTACCGACTCAACATACAAATTCATATGGAGTTTCGATAAAAATTGCTTCTACTACCTATGACCTGGATATTTCATGGGATCCATATTCGACTACTTCTATTATAGGTATCTTTCCAGATTTATCGTGATTCGACACAAGTTCACTAAAGAAACCAGTTCCCCCTCCACCATCTTGGTTCAGATGTGATGTACTAGATACGGTTTCTCGACCACACCATGGCTCAATTGGGATATTTTGGTGGATGTTGATCAGTTCAACCCGGACGTATTTGTCATTCCTTATCTCCGCATTCATTTCATCGGGATGAATGCTTTAAAGCCGGGGAGAATTAATGGAGATCAGATTTGATTTTATAGATTAAATTTAATTTTATTTGGATCACGTTAGGATTTTAGAATATTTGATTGGATTCTGATTTTATTAGAATTCTGATTTCTATTAGAATTTGGTTTGTTAGGGTTTTCCTATATATATGGGTTTTGTATGAAGTATTAAAAAAAAAGAATAATATTTGAAAATTTATTGAGAAATTTCTGGCGTGGATTTCGCTTGAGCAAATCTTTCCTCGTGGATACGTGGAGAGTGGGCATGAATTCGCCTGGGTGGATTTCCAAACTCCGTAAATTTTTTCCCAATCTATCTATTTTTCCCAATTCACAAAAAAAAAACTCTAATTTTCAAAATCCTAACCCTAATTTCGCCTCCATCCTGCGTCAGCTGCTGCCACTGACTTCTGCGCTTCCCTGAGCGGAACTTGTGGCCTGTTTCTGCTGCAAATAGCTGCAGGCGAGTTCAAGAGTTCCTTTTACGTAAGAGTTTCAAGTGTGAAAGCTAGCAGCTTTTTCTAAAGTAATATTTTTTCTGGTTAAAATTTCTGCTACACAATTGAATACAATCTAGACGAAACCAAATAAATGGGGATAACAAGGTTCCAATTTCTAGCTAGGTCCCAACAGCTAGGGATGAAGATGGTAATGGATGTGTTTGGGTTAATTTTTTGCTTATTCTATGTAAAATTTTGTATTAAAAATAAAAAATTTTAAATTAAAATTTTATATAAGAAGAATTAAAAAATAGTTCATTACTATCCCTATCTATGTCCTACAGCGGAGCCAGGATTAAACTAAAAATACTATAATTACCTGAGATGTTAGTCTAAGATGAATTTGAAGGCTACAAAATATTATAGAAATGTATAATGGGTATCATTCATTCTCAATTTATGGCGAATTGTGCGTTGGGTTGAAAGCCGAATGAGGACGGTTCTAGGGGCACTATCAGTCCACACGCGACGATCTGATTCAGCTCTGTTAGAAAGTCCAAAATTAGGTTAAATTAAAAGTATATATTAAATGTGAAAACGAACTTTTGTTGACAAGTCAAGAAATTCTTCATTCTTCTGCTTTATTTTATTTTTCGGGGGACCCAATTCTTTTACCATTTCTTCATCTTCTATTGACTTGTCTACATCTAGATTCACCTTGTTTTGCTAAATTTCAATATTTACTCTTTGCTTTATCTCTCTATATTCTTTCTTATCGAACAAAATCTGGTATCTTATTTTTTAGCGCAACTATTTTTATTTTTCATTTTTCTCTCTTTCCACAATTCATTTGTGGTCTTCTCAAGTTTCAACTTGAAGGTTCCTTGCAGAAGATCACTGATATCTTTCTAGAATTTAAGTTGGACCTAATAACTGATTAAATGTTTAGCTGAAAGAGAGAAAAAAAAGATGAAGACATAGAAATGAGCGGATACGGAGCAAATATTAGTATTACAACATCATATGTTTACGACATAAATGAATACAAATCAAATATAATATGAATATTAAACTTAGTGTCCATATATGGCAAAAATGAAACATTTTTTCGGATTGGATCCAAAAATTGAGCTGATATTATTAGTTATGATGATAGTTATGAAGAAAAAAATATAATTTTTCAATAATTATACTTATTCCACGTAAAAGTATTTTATAATGCATTACAAAATACTAAACTGATATTATCCAATATGTTGTCATGTATGCTATCATATTTCGAATATTACTATTTGGATACGTCTACGACTAGTACTTTGCATATTTGAACCGTATCCTTAAAAGAAGCGAATATTTATATTGATAAAAATATAGATATGGATTCAAATGCAGATCAAATTATTTATATTTGTTTACATCCCTATGAAAAATGCAAGAAAACAGAGAGTAAGTGTGAAAGAAATGGATATTACAATTTCGTATACAGATATCTTTTCGCTTTTTTTGATGGAATTTCTGTTGATCAAGACTCGATCGAGAACGTCATTATCACTCATCCTGTGCATTTCCATTGCTAGCCTAATTGCTGTGGCATGCTAAGAGAGACAATAGTCGAGCTCTTTTCTTCACACTACATGTAACCTACTGCTACAGCTCTACAGCGTTGATGAATAATATTTTTGTAATAGAGAAATCACTGTCAAAATTAGCTGAAAAAACAAAATAAAAGGATGTTTATCATCAAGAAACAATGTCGTAGATTTGATATATATACATGCAACGGTTATGTTGTCTCATCGTCTCCTTAATTATCAAGAGGCATATTTTTGGACAACACTACTCGTGTCATATATCTAATACATGCAAAATATATATATATATATATATATATATATATATATATATATATATATATATATATATATATATATATAGAAAACGGGAAATATACCGGCGGTGAAGGAAGTTTCCTTCACTGTCGCTTAGGTGGCCCAATAAAATTATTATAATGGGGTCATTTAAGAGAATTCATTTATTTGTTATCTTGAATGACGCCCCGTGTTATAATTTTATTGGGCCACCTAAGCGGCGGTGAAGGAACTCCCTTCACCGCATGTGTATTTCCCGTTTCCTCATATATATATATATATATATATATATATATATATATGCTTAGTCTTCTCCTTTAATATCCAGATTAATATCCAGTTTGAATAGTTCTATACCATGTAACTTCATGTACAAAAACCCAAAAAACTGTGAAAATATTGTGAACTATTAACAAATGAATCAAAATTTAATGAAATCAGCTCAAGATGCCCTCTTCAACCCTTTAAAATCCATAACATCAATGCAATCATACTTCTCTTTAAACCCATTCATGAGCTTCAACAGTTGAGTTGCCTTCTCCTTAGCCATCCCACTGCAACCAACCTGCAACAACAGCAAAACCTTTGGAAACGCCCCCACCTGAATTGCCTCCACCAGAACCCCTCCACTCTCTACCCCCCCGCAGTTCTTGCAGAGCTTCCAGAGCGCCGAGACAACGAACTCCGTCGCCAGATCCGACACCCGAAACATCTTCTTCACCAGCACGGGCACCGTCAGGGCGTGTCCGCACGCCTCCTCCCGTCCCCGCTCGCAGCTGCACAATGCGTCGAACACCGCCAGCACCTTCTCGCACGTCGCCTTGTCGGAGTCCACTAGCATGTCGAGGAGCAACGGAACCATGCCTGAATCCACAAATCTTGTCGCAGTCTCTTCGCTGGAGGTGATCATGAAGAAGGATGCTGCGAGGGATGCCTTGGTTGCCCGTGGCGAGATTGGCTCCCGGACGAGCTCGATCAAGGCTTCGGCTAGCCCGTCGGTCTCGCCTGCTATTCGAATCGTTTCTTTGCTTGTTGACAGGACTTCTTTGATCACTGCAACGGCGTTTAGCCTTGCGGACAGGTCGCCGTGCCTCAATATCGAAGCGATGGACTTCAAGGAGTCCCGCGAGCCGAGATATCTACAAGTCTCGTAGTCAAGAGGCTGAAAGCAGACTATCGTCGACAAGATCTCGTCCAGTGCTCCTTCGGCCGAAGAGCAAGTGCAGGAAAATTCACTGAACAGAGCAGCGAAAGCGGGGGCAGCGCCAGCAGCCACAAAGCACCGCCGATTCCTCTCGCTCTCCCTCGCAACATGCCCAACCCTTGCAGCCAATTCACGAGCTCGAGCCGCACCATCTGATCCACCTTGCTGACTTAGCGAAGGTATCTGTGCCAAAATGTCCGACGCCTGAGCTGTCGTTATCGGGATCTTGGGCGTGGGTATCCTCTCTATGCCATGGGATCGGTGTGTAACGCACCAATCCTGTATGTACCGACGCAAGGAGTGATTGGGGATGACTTCATCGGCAATGAGTTCTTGATTGGTTACCGGGCACGACGAATTGCCCATGTCGAGCCACGTCTCGATGCAAGGGCGGTCGTAGGTGATGCCCGTCGACACGGTGACAGGATCCTTCATGAGATCCAAAGAAATCGGGCACCGGAACTGATTCGGGATCGACAGCTCGGCCATTTGAGGCTTTGGCTTGATCAACTTCCCGCTTTTTCTTGTAGAAGCCATAGATTTTTGTGATTGAGAGATTGGATTCTGAGAATTGAGATGATATTGCGGTTGGGATTTGGGAAGTGTTTGGTGTTAGTATATATATATATATATATATATATATATATATATATAAGTTAGCCGAGAGATGAGAACGTAGAGTTAAGAGGTTTGAAATGGGGAGGAGGAGTTCGAGTTGGGGTTGGAATGTTGAACGTTGAAAGTTTGAATGTGAAACCCGCGGGGATGAAACGGTAACAGAATTGGATCCGTTACCCCTGTGTGTTATTTATTTTCTTATTTTGTTTTAGAATGCCGCGTTTTTTCGGAAATTTTGTCTTTATTGACTGGAGCCGGGTCAACTCGGTGCCGGACCCATTGGCCTTGCTCGTTCAGCGGGGTTTTGTTCCTATCAGGTTTTTCTTACGTGTGGTTTTTGAAATTTAACATTTTACCTTTTCTACTTCTTCAAATTTTCTACTTGTTAGAATCTTCTTGTAAGATTTTTTATTTGTTGGGATATACGTATAGCATTCAAAGTATGTTAAAAGTACATCTTAGCCAAATACGATAAAAGGTATTTTTACATACCTGTCCCTTAAATATTTAAAAGGGGTATTTACTGGTTTGTCTCTCAAATCTTTATATATTATGATTTTGCCCCCCAAATCTTCATATTTAGAATTTTGCCTCTCAAATCTCATAAGTTACAACAATTTTGCCCCCTCTCTAACACAGTTAAATATTTGACCATTTTACCCATCTTTTCTTCTTCTATTTTCCTCCTCTCTTCTTCTTCTCTCTTCCTCCTCTCTTCACCTTTTCTTCATTATTTCTCCTCTCTTCTTTCTCCTCTCTTCTTTCAGTATTTAACTGTGTTAGGGAAGAGAGGAGAAGAGAGAAGAAATAATGAAGCAAGGAGAAGAGAGGAGGAAGAGAGAAGAAGAAGAGAGGAGGAAAATAAAAGAGGAAAAGAAGGGTAAAATGGTCAAATATTTAACTGTGTTAGAGAGGGGGGCAAAATTGTTGTAACTTATGAGATTTGGGGGGCAAAATTCTAAATATGAAGATTTGGGGGGCAAAATCATAATATATAAAGATTTGAGGGACAAACCAGTAAATAACCCTATTTAAAAATTAGAATTTAGTCCTTCAAATTTTCATATTTATACTTTAGTCTCTAAATTAGTTAATTTTCCACAATTTAGTACTCCAGCCATATTTTTAGTCCGAATTTCCCGTTATACCCCTGAATAACTTCAGTTTAGTACTTTCTCTTCTCATCCTCTTCTTATTAGGTTCTCTTCTCCATTCTTCTCATCTTTCTCTTTGATGGACAGCCATTGATGACCTCTTTGATGCTTCTAATGGCTCCTCCAAAATTGAGCCATAATCCAACATCGAGCATCCTCAGCATATGTTCACTATATGAGAATTAGAGTTACAAGTATAAGATATAATGATAATAATATAAATATCAAGGTCTCAAAAACCTAGCGTATTTCATGGTAAGATGAGTCCTTTGTACTATAATTAATTCACACTATTTACTCATTATTTTTTTCCTTCTATTTATTGTGTTTTATTCCTAATCCTTCTTGTACTGCGCACTTCAATTTTCTAATCTTCAATTCCTTGTCTTTCTAGGCTAATGAAATTGAACTGAATGGAATTAAGAGTAGAGAAAAAGGAGTAAAAAAAAATCCTAGGTTTACTAGGTATTGTGTTCAGATATCCTTTTAAAAAGTTTCTTTAACTATATTCATATAATAGGAGGGACATCTCATCATCAATATGGACACGATTTGAAATCACGGGTAGTAACCCAAATGTGCTTAGAAGTGTCATAACTGCTATAACATGGAATCTATGATTGGAAAGAAATAGAAGAATTTTTACTGATAAAACTTATAGTTTGGACCACTGTATTTACTGTATTACTAACGATGTGTTATTGTGGATAACAGTTTTTGGAGATTTAGGGACAACCTCCAATTCTACTCATTCTAGAAACAACGTCACGGAGACTTTGAGGCCACAACATGGCATAACAGATCCAGGAGATGTTGAGAAAGAGGTGGTACACGACATCCAGGAGAATGAGGAGTAGAGACAGTTGACGCTCATTGACTGCATTCATGATGACACTCATGGGTTGTACTAGACTACGTTATTTCCCACTTTTACTTTGGGTTGGATATATGTACTTTTCTTTGTTCAGCTTGTTGTAAGTTCTGTTAAAACCATTTTAATGGAACGCGAAGGGCAATAACTTACCGTTTTTTTTTTTTAATCTAAAAAAGACTATATTCATATAATTAATGAGTAGAGATTATCCGGCACATTGTATGTGAGAAGGTCAATTTATTGCTTTTTAAATAGATAGTATTTTAGTTCTATTCCTATCATATCGTAACATGATATCAAAAGGAATTTCTTCTAATGATTGATATATGAGGTGGATAGAAATACCACATGTCTGATGTATTATACAAATGTGTAAGAAGGTCCAAAGACTCCCATTAGATAAATAAACATATAAAAAAATTAGCAAAATAATGATGATGATAATAATAGTTAAAGACATGACGTTGGGGATGATATAACGTCTAAATCTAGCAGTAACATAGAGACGTGATCTGACAAACAAAAAAGGACAGTTCTAGAATCTTAAGTATTGCAAGATAGTGACTGTTGCATATTTTTTTTAGTAGACAAATTATGATATCGAAGCAAATTGTAGTCTTTTGTTCATAATTTGTGAGAAGCTAGCTTGGTTGATTCGAGGCATGCGTGGTGTGTTCATACACTAGCAAGTCTAGATCAAGACCATGGACACAAATACAAGTCCCACGTTGTTCCCACTTTTCCTCACTAATGTTAGGGTCATGTGTTGATGATAAGAAACGTATGTGGAATTCTTGTATTTTGCTAGAAGAAACTAGTGTGAATTGTTAGCTATTATCATGCCCTTTGACAACAATAAGAGTCTTGGTGACTTTGACAAGTTGGCAAGTGATCAAAACTCTAACATTCTAATTTCCACGATAGGGGCATTTAGATATATCTCTTCGAGATCTAGTTCAGATGGTGATTAGAACTCCAACATTCTAATTTCCACAATAGGGGCATTCGGATGTATCTCTTCGAGGTCCAGTTCAGATGGTGATCAGAGCTCCAGCATTCTAATTTTTATAATAGGGGCATTCAGATGTATCTCATTTTATTTATGAACATTCTTCACTAAAGAATTTTTTATTTGAGTCGCCCTACCAGACCAAGTCATCGATACCTTATTCCATATAATAAGAAGTGCAAATGTAACATGAGTAACGAGAAGTCCTATGAAAAATATGAATGCCTGCCAGTAGAAGGCTTTTTGCGTTCAGTCAATCTACGCAGAGTAAATCGGTCCGTAAGGAACCCCCAAGACTGGCTGCATTCTGATGGCTACACAAAAGTGACGAATTTGCTTTGACTACTGAATCATGCTTGTTTGTTGGAGCGAATTGGATGTTCAGGCTTGCCCCCTCTTCCCCTCGTTCTCCTTTTTTTGACGATGCACTATTGAATCATCAACTGGCGTTATGCTGCTAAATCAAGCGAGGGACATGTGATGAAGCCAATACGCTACCAGATAATCACAACAATTACGTATATAGTCCCTCACACATGAGTAAATAGTAAAATAAAAATTAAAAAAGTTTAACAAGAAATTGGCATATTTGGTTTTCTCATTTTTGTAATATTTGTCATTATTACGGGCTGAGCCACCAAAACAAAAATTTATTAAGGAAAGTACAATAAAAAAATTCATAAGTTAGCAATAATCGTTTTTATAATTACACCGTCAACTAATTAATTATTGAAGTCAAATTTCCTTACCGATATCCATAGTCAGAAGAATCAAACATAGAATCATTCTTTCTAGAACATGGGATGTTACCTGTTGGACTAAAGTGATTCACAACATAGGGGAAACTGGTGCTCACTAAGTCAAGTGTGGTGCGCATTTAGAATTTCGCTCCATCGCATGCAGTGCAGGCTGTTGCATTAAGGGTGTGTTTGATTGGATGGAAATAAGTGAAAGTGAATTTATTTCTACTATTTAATTTATTTGTTTGAGTAAGAAGCGAATTAAAAGTTATTTTTATCAAGTTGATGTGAATCCTATGTGGCAATTTTACTTCCACTTTTCTTTTCATCTCATTTTTTAGAGACGAGCTCATGAATCTCTAGGAATAATGAAAAATAATGTATTTTATTCAACTCTCATAATTACTTTTCAAATATAGTGCATGTAACAAATATAATAATATTATTATAATATTTATTAAATAATAAAATATTACTGCTTCTACTTCCTAATCTACTTTTTTTACTTTCAAGATTTAACATACATACACTAGAATTATATTAAAAATGATTCTTCCTAAATTTTCATTTTGAAAGATTCTTCTAATTTTTTTTCATATTTCCTTTACTTCAAACTATCCAAACAAGCCCTAAGTGAACTCTCCCCATGTCCTTCTCAGTGTCCTCCCCAACCCAACTCACACATTTTTGATATTTCAGCTCACAATTTTCTCACTGTAGCTCCTCAACATACTCTCTCTCTCTCTCTCTCTCTCTCTCAAAATAAACATTCTCACATTGCATTTCATTTCTTCACACCTATCTCATGCCTCGTGAGTCAGACTCATAAAAGCAACTATCCCTTTTCATGTATGATTTTGAGTTTAGGATCCTAGAAATGACATGCAGGGGTTGTGACAAGAGCTATGTTGCTGGATTCAAGCAAAGAAGTTAGGCTTCAAAGCGTGACATTTGATTCACTTGTTCGAATTGAGTCGAGTTTCCACATTTGGACTAGCAATTGTTGTCACACATAAAAGCTCAAGCTGTAAGCTCTCTTAAGTGTCACTTCACTTGTTTAAAATTAAAAAGAAGAAGAAGAACAAAGAAAACTTGTTCTGGTACTAGAATCCTCAAGTCATTGGTCCGCAATCCAATTACAACTGGCAAAGTTTGATGTGATTAGACAAAGAGAGTAATAGTTCTCCATGGACTTGTCAAATTAGCACTCTCTTCTTAAAATACTTTTCAATTCCACACCTAATTTAAAAGATCGAAAGTAAGGCATCTATTTACCTGTTTTGTACGCACAGAAAACAGTTTTATGTATATATAGGCATGCATAGAAGAGGAAAATAATGTATACGACGCTAGCAGTACAATATATTAGAAATGATTAATTACACTCAGACCCCCTGTAGTATATAGAGTATATAACTTATCACTTCTAAAGTTTAAAACTCTCACTTAGACTCCGTGAACTATCTAAGTCATTGTGTTTTAATTAAACTCAGCTCCCCTGGTCCAGGGAGATCTAAGTGAGAGTTTTAAACTTTAGAGGTGATAAGTTGTACACTCCCATACTATATGAAGGTCTGAGTGTAATTAACCATATTAGAAAATAGAACGCACACAGCAAAAAAAAAACTTGAACCAATCGAAAAAACATACAAGCACATAAATATTATGCGGTTGCACCAACTAAGATGATCAATATACGTCGTCCATAATTAAAGGAGGAAAAATCTACTAAATCTTGAATGAGTACTCACCAAAAATCTGAAATCTCAAATTACACCCTTAATTTCCATGAAAATATAGAGAAGCGTACCAAGATTATATGCATTTGTAGATACTCTAGCTTTCTTTGACGGCCTTACAGTGCTTAACAAGCTACCTGTCTTACAATATGTAACAAGATAACCTATCTTACAATGCTTAATTAGATAGCTTGTCTTATAATGTTTATCAAGGTAACCTGCTTTACTAAATGAAAATTACTGTAATTCAATATATTTAACTTAGATATTTAATAAAATTAATTATATCCCATCAATCAAATCACATCTAAAACAACAATAATAAATATACAATCTTAATTTGAAAAACCTCTCATTAAAAATCACGGATCAAAAAGTTGTACTACAAACTTTAGCTTTTATAATTCTCAGTTCCTACTAAACTCTTATAGTTGTTAAAAACAATCTAAAAATCTATCTCCCTAACTTACTTGCTTGACACCACAAACTAGAAACTGAATCATTAAACACCACAAGCAATAAACCCTCACTTGCAATATGGATTTTGTTTAAGAATCAAAAGAAAAATACCATCTAAAAGTTACCACATGAACGCGATAACTGATGTCTAGATGATTGAGATGATTTTAAATATTAATGTAAATGTTGATCTCCAAACTAAACTCTTTACAAAACTTCAAATCTGAATCTAATTTGGATCTTCCGCTTCCGCGACAACATTTTCTGCTTATAGTATCTCAGAAAAATAGCCATAACTTTATGTAATTGACATCGAATTAGAGCAACTATGAAGCTACTGGAAATATAATTTGATGCTTTAAAACTTTTATCTATTTTCTACAGATTTACCCTTCCAGGCTGAATTGTACTCGAACTCAACTTGATCCAATCATTCTCTCATTTTGTCTTGATTTTATCTACTTGAGTGGATAATCTGCCTTAAAACATCCCTAGAATATTTTCAAAAAATATTTTCTGAATCTTAACTTGATTGTGATGCAATCTGGATTTTGAAACAAGTAAAACTATTGAAAAACAGTATTCGAGTCACAAAACTCAATATTTTGCAATTAATTGGGATTTGTAACCATTCCAATCTTTATCTTACAACTCTTTAGATGTTCTATGGCCAAATCTCATTAGGTTTAAGGGTTCAATTACCACGCTCATTAGTGGGTGTAAGACATTCATTATAAAACAATAAACATCTTGACATAAGGTCAAATAAATTAACTCACAAATTTTTTACCCTAAAGAGACCAAGAAGCCTGAGTAGTTTTTTTTTTTTTTTACTAGTCAAACTCACACACATATATTTTTATCAATATTATCCAAATTGAATCCCTATCGAAAGTCGAACTTAGAACTTTTCGTAAATTAAAAATGTATAATGCCACTTGAGCCGTGACAAGAAGCCTGACTAGTTGAAGATGAGGGCCGAGCATGATTTTTAATGGAAAATAGTAATTTTTTTTTTACTACTGGCATAATGGAAAATTTATTTTCCTGCGCACCCAATAATATTCATCTCTCTTACCTATTTATTTCCGACAATTCTCTAAAAAACTCATTTCTTTATGTAACATTACCCAAATTGAATTTCTATTGGAATCAAAGTAAAAAACTCTCAAAAATTGGAAAGAGTTAATATCACCAAAGACAAGATTCATTGGTGAAATAGGTAATGCGAAATAGATAATGCCACTAACATTGGTGAAATAGGTAATGCGAAATAGATAATGCCACTAAAAATAAGGCTCATTGGTTGTATCTTAGTAAATGAAGGAAACTGAATGAGATGTGCATAGACATTATTCTTGTGGGCATAATAGGCTGACTATACCCATTAGTTGGTATTTCCTAAATGATTTTTTTTTTTTTCTTGAACAAGCATTAATGATAAATATCTATAGGATTCACAGTTAAAGCCATTACTAGAGGAAAATTTGACAGCAGCCCAACCTCATTTAGTCATTTTTCCCAAACTCATTATTTTCACCATAACCTCCTATAATCAATGCTACAGTTACAAGACTATCAAGTAAAGCCATATATATACTTTACTCAACAGTAGGCTTGACTGCAAACTTTCAAACAAGCTAGTATTATATTTATGCATGCAGAAAAACAAACTGCAGCAGAGAAAAGAATGCCAAGTTACAGCCAAAACACTGTAATGCAATCTCCCTAAGAGGACAAGTTAATTAATCTCATTCGGGCCTTTTGAAATTAAAGACCAGCATAAAATTCTATAATTACATTAAAGAAACAGCTTCTTAACAATCGGCTGATATAATTAAAATACTACTTGATTAGTAAGTACACAAATGAGATGAAAAGGATTGAAGTGGTTCCAGAAAAATATCATAATAAACATAATACACGAGAGGAGATGGGCTACAACAATGCAAGAAGAAGCAGAATCAGACCTCAAGTTAAACGAAAATCAAGAACCAAAACCTAAAAAAGTGAAAAATTAAAGTCCTCTGCCGGCTATTTTCACACGCTATCTCCCATCGGCCGATGTGAAAGAATCCGCAAATCCCGGTGGCCTCGTTGGTATGCTGGTATGCGTGTTGTCCATGTCGAAGAATGAAGCAGAAGATGTCGCGCCATCCATGCCCTGCCACTTCTTAAGAGCCTGTGGCAATGTCATGTCTAGGTCGATACCGTAGCTGTCCTCTGAGTCTGGATCTGCAGGCTTCCATAGCTCGGCGAGTGAGGCTAGAACATTGACAGCGTGACCCATGTCAGGTCGCTGGTGGGGCTCACGCACACAACAGTGACCAGCAAGCTCTGCCACTGTGCCTATGCTCGCCAAGGTCTCTTCATCATCAGAATCAATGATCAGGTTGGGATCAATGATGGACTTGCGGAAGGCCTTCTCGTCCTTGTTGAGCTGCATCCTGCGGAACCATGTAACAAGGTGCACGCTCTCCTCTGGCTGGCTTTCATCAAGGGCCTTGTGCCCAGTTATCAACTCCATCAGTATCACACCAAAGCTGAAAACATCAGCTTTGGTGGTCACACGCCCGGTCACTGCAACGGGTGTTTTTTGCATAACATCAGTCAGAGACTTGATTATCACCGGATTGCATTATGATTAGAAGACTTAATATTCTGAAAAATCCCAATGTTTCCATTTCAGGTCAAATTATCATTCAGTTCCCATAGATTACCAAGTTAAGATGTAGTCCGGGAAAGGGATGACACCCGTCGTCAGTTCCAATAAACATACTTTTCTAGTCTCTGGTTGTTTGATAAATTCATGTATAATTTTGTTTAGTTATAATCAGGGCAGTAAGTGTGAAGCAATTAGTACCTTTAACATTACAATATTTGTGGAAGAACACATCATATACAGGATTGATATCAGAGGAGTGTATATTTGTATACAATGAATATATGTCTGATACTTGATAGAATACTCAACTACATTATACCTCTGATTAACCTCTATATAGTAGATATCTGTAAATAATAGACGATAAACTGTGTGCGCACAAGTATATCTTAGGACTGCAATTTTCAAAACAGAAGTTTAGGGACCACAACTTACAAGCAACACTTTCCTGCTGGAGAATTCATCTTTTGGTTGCTCCGTTATCCATAAAGTATTATAATACTTTCATTTAGCTACATCGAATATGCTACCGATTGACCTATTAGTAATGCCCACTCTAATGTAATAATTGTCGCACCATTTATAGTTATCGGCTAAATTCTTGTGATCACCTGCTCCACTATTCCAAAACTTGTGTTGAATTCATGATGATGAACTATAACTATTTTTGTTATTCAATTAAAGTCATGTAACAAATTCTATCTCAGGATTCAGTTAAATTCATGTGAAATGCCTGTCAATAGAACTTCGGATCAGCAATGTGGACAGGTTATAGCCTTATTTTGATAAGTTATCGCCTTTTAAAGTGTCCAAGAACAAATACTTAACTGAGATCACATTCTAGCGAACTTGAAAAAAGCACTAAATCATACTGAAACTGAAACATGTATGATCTACAGCAAAACACTAATGCTAGATAGGTAACATGATTTTGTAATTTAAATAGAAACATCCTGCATAAAAATGCATACTTGCTTTGAATGCTATCACGTAAAATGATGCATCAGAGTAATAAGCAATAATGTAATATGATGAATGACTGAGTAATTACCTGCATACTCTGGTAATGATCGAGTAATAAGCAATAATGTAATTTGACGAATGACTGAGTAATTACCTGCATACTCTGGTGCAAGATACCCAAAAGTCCCGGCTAATCTGGTCTCAACAGAACAACACTTGCCATCAGGTGCAAGCCTTACGAGCCCAAAATCAGACACCTTAGCCTTCATATCATCTCCAAGAAGAATATTTGACGGCTTCAAGTCCCTATGGATGAAGCTCTGATGTGCCAAGCTATGCAAGTACTCCACACCCCTCGCCACATCCAAGGCAATGCTCAGTCGCTTCTTCCACTCCAGTGGCTTCAACCCTTCTTCCCTCCAATCAAATATATGCCGGCTCAACGTTCCTTGTGGCATGTACTCATACACTAACAGCCTCTCATTCCCATCCAAACAGTATCCAAGTAGCGACACAAGATTCCGGTGCCTTACTTTTGTGAGGACTGCAATCTCTGACTTGAACTCGGTCAAGCCCTTCGATCCCATTATTCCAGATTCCATCCTCTTTACTGCAATCTTAGTGCCATCATGGAGCTCTCCCTTGTACACTGTCCCAAACCCACCTCGGCCTAAAACATTCTCTTCACTAAAATTGTTAGTTACATTACGGAGCACTTGGATTGATATCACCAAGTTACCAGCCTCCACCACATGGACATCACTTGGTCCAGCGCTTGCCTGGCTATACACCTCAGATGTGGTTGCTGCCACATTCGTGCCCGCTCCAGCAACGGTGATCTTGATAGCATCAGGGTCAGACCCAGAATGTCTCGGATGGATCACAGTTGTGTTTGGGCTCTGCACTCGCCCAAAATGTTGTCGCCTTCTCTTGTATAAGAAGACACCTAAGAACACGAGAAGGGAAATGACAAAGACAGCTGCCAGCGCAAAGCCTATGACAGCTCCAGTGGAAACGGATTTCTTCTCACCTCCCCCATTAGCTGATTCACCTGAATTTGAACTCGAACCACTACCATTGTTGTTTGAACTAGAGCCCGGGCTACCCGATGGAGCAACCACATCCTTTCCAATATTCGGGTTCCCAGCAGTCTTCAACAACACATTCTTCCCAAAGCTTGGAACCTGTCCAGAGAGATTATTATCCGACAAATCTACCTCCTTCAATACAGGCATCTCCGAAAGCTCCTTCGGAATCGTCCCAGTGAGATTATTACCCGCGAGCAGAATCCTCCGCACTGACGGAATCAAGCTGAACTCTGCCGGAATCGTCCCATTCAGACCCAACTTCTGAAAATTAATCACCGTAATGTTCCCACTGTCGTCACAGGTCACCCCAAGCCAACCATCACATGGATCATTACCCTTCCAGTTCTCTGCAAACTTCTTTGGGTAACCGAAAGATTTCACAACCGAAAGCAGAGCATTCACCCTAGGGTCACAATCCCCGGGCTTTGTCAAGCAAAAGCTCTCGCTCTCAGGATCCAAATCTAGTACTTTAATTGGGTTTGCGAAAACGGGGACAGGCCCTTGCAGCAAGTTATTCGTTAAGACAAGGCGATCCAAACTCTTCAGCGAGATTAAAGATTGAGGAACAATACCAGTGAGCTGGTTATCTCTGAGGTCCAAATCTCGCAGGTTGGTGAGATTTGAGAAGTCCAGCAACGGCCCAGAGAATCCATTAGAATGTAGCCAGAGCTCCTCGAGCTCGGACATTCCGCCGACGACCTCGATGCCTCCGGACATGGCGGGACCCTGCTGGTTGTTGAGCCAGAGGGACCTGATGCTGGATCCGGCGAAAACGGCCGGGATCGGCCCCGACAGCGAGTTGAAGGCCAGACCGACGTGGTTCAAGCTCGGAAAGCTGGTAGCGAAAAAGTCGGGCAATTCGCCGGTGACATTAGCAGAGTTGGCGGAGAAGTTCGCCAGAGCACCGCAGTCCTTTAACGACGGCGGAATCGGCCACGGCTCGAACGGGTTGTCATCGAGGTACGCCGACACGAGAGACGAGAGGCCGGCGAAGAAACCGGAGGGGACGGAGGTGAACTGGTTGTTGTAGAGGAGGAGAGCCTGTAAGGCGGTGAGGTTACCGAGGGAGGAGGGGAGAGCGCCCGAGAAGAGGTTACTCTGGAGCTCCAAGCGGGTGAGGGCGGTGAGCAAACCGAGCTCGGGGGGCAGCGTGCCGTGGAGGCTCTTGTTACCGATCCGGATGGCGGTGACGCGACCGTCGGTGCAGGTGACCAGATCCCAGGTGCAGGGATCGGGTGTCTTTGCCCAGCCGAGGGCTCGGTCACCGCCTATGGCTTTGGACAGCGCCTGCATTGCGGTGACGTCGCCGGGATCGGTGACAGCCGCCGCAGCGGCCACGAAAGACACTACGAGAAGAAGTAACTTGATCTTCTTCATCTTGTCGATAATTTTTTTGGCGTTTGAGTTGAGTTTTGTAGCTAGGGTTTGAGAAAGAATGAGAGCATTTGAGACTGAGTGGGGTTTTTTATTTTTTGGAGGTGAGAACGAAAATGGGAAGGAGAAAGGAAAAAGGGAAAGGATTTCGCATTGAGGAGGGCTGATAACTGAGTGAGGTCGAGAGCACATGGGGATGCACATGGGGAGGTGGGGCCCACAGGCCTAGTACAGGGAACTGTTCGGGTGGGAGAGAAGCCCCAGCGAGGCTAACGCCAGCTGCACTCTGGATTCGCCTAACCTGTGTTTTTATTTATTTATCTCGACAGTTGTTTTTTTAGGGATATGTTATTTTCTCAATTTCCATAAATGCCCCGACTTTCTTGATTTGTATTTGATATTTGATATTTTTTTTTTAGGCTAAGTATAAAAAATATCTACTATTTTTTAATAGGGGTATTTGCTGGTTTGTCCCTCAAATATTTAAATATTATGATTTTGCCCTCCAAATCTTCATATTTAGGGTTTTGCCCCCCAAATCTCATAAGTTACAATAATTTAGTCCTCCTCTCTAACACAGTTAAATATTTGACCGTTTTACCCCTCTTTTCCTCTTCTATTTTCCTCCTCTCTTTTTCTTTTCTCTTCCTCCTCTCTTCTCCTTTTCTTCATTATTTCTACTCTCTTCTTTCTCCTCTCTTACTCCTCTCTTCTCCTCTTTTCCCTAACACAGTTAAATACTGAAAGAAGAGAAGAGAAAGAAGAGAGGAGAAATAATGAAGAAAAGGATAAGAGGGAAGGAAGAGAGAAGAAGAAGAGAGGAGGAAAATTGAAGAGGAAAAGAGGGGTAAAATGGTCAAATATTTAACTGTGTTAGAGAGAGGGACTAAATTGTTGTAACTTATGAGATTTGGAAGGCAAAATCCTAAATATGAAGATTTGGGGGGCAAAATCATAATATATAAAGATTTGAGGGACAAACCAAAATACCCCTTTTTAATAACCATATGACTATTTTTTATTTATTTTTTATCTAGCAAGTTTTAAAATTTCATGCAAAACCTTCAAAGAAGCTGAACAGTGACAAATATATTTTAGGGATTTTTACATATTGGTCTATTATATCTTTAAAAATTAGATTTTAACATCTGAAATTTTTATTTTTTAATTTTAATCTCTAAAACCTTTTAATTTATTTCACTTTGATTTCCTAGGTAATTTCTTGAGGCCAAATCTGAATTTTCCGTTACACCCTGAATTCCAGTAGTGAACTAACTTAGCACCCCACCCACGCGGCCGCGCCTCTCCTCCCGCGCATCCACCCTCTCCTCAATGGCCCGCCTCTCCTTCGTTTGGCTTACTCAAACTTGTTGGGAATGTTTCTGGTCACAAGGGTAGTGATAGGCGAAGTCTTGGACCATAATGATTCAGATACAGAATATTCCTCCACCTCCTGCTGCTGCTGCTGCGGATGCATGGTGTTGGTCATCATCGTCAATAGATTGCTTCTTGTTCCTTTGGGTTTTGCGGCGCCAACATGATCTTTTACTCTTCCACTTGTTTATAAAATTGGACTTGATGATGGCTTGCTTAACCCCATAATGATCAGGAATCCCTTTCTCCTGCTGCTGCTGCCCCTCCTCCTCCTTGACCACCTCCTTGATGATGCAGGGCATTTCTTCGGACAATGGAGGCGCACGAGTGCGATATGGCTCCTCTGAATGCATTACGACGGAAGGAATTAAGAGACATCGGATTGCCATCGGTGGCAGCGCTCTCGGCATGTTGTAACTGATATTGTAATAGCAACCAGAGAGCTCATGCTCTTGCTTGAGGGGAAGAGTATTATTCATATGAGGCCTAGGGTAAGAAATATGGAAATTATAATTAGGTTGGAGGTAAGTCATCATATTGCGAGGAAACGAGAAGAAGGAATCAGCGGCCAAATTTAGCTACAGAGGTCTACCGATCCGATCAAGGCAGTTCCCGCCCTTTAGGAGGGGGTGGATGCGCGGGAGAAGAGCGGCCGTATGGGAGGGGGTCCTATATATGTTAGTTCCCTCCTTTTTAGGATATAGCAGAAAATTCGGAGAATAAATTTAATTGGTTTAAGGAAAATTAAGTAGGGGACTAAAGTGAGTAATTTAAAATATTTAGGAGACTGAAATTAAAGTATGAAAAAATCATGAACTAAAATCTAATTTTTAAAGATTTAAGAGACCGATATGTAAAAACCCTTATATTTTATATGTCCAAGTTTAATATAAGACTGCATTTTATTTAAGAAATTATTTTTAATCTATTTATTATTTCAGTTCAATTAATTTTATGGAGATGTGGAAATTAGATTCAATTAATAAATAGATTAAAAAACTAAATTAAGGATAATATGATCATAAATAAAAATGATAATAATAAAAACAATAATTACCTAAAGGATGTGGATTTAGAAAAAAACATAATAGTTTATGAGGTGTATATAACATAATAATAATTTATTGAGGTTTAAAAAAAAAAAGTGATAGTTTATTTATGTGGGTTTGGATAAAATTTAGGAGACTACAAGAATTATACAGAACTCATCTTAATTATTTATTAAATTAGTAGATAATTAAGATTTGTTATATTAAATTAGAGAGGAACAAAGATAAGGCTCACTAATATAGTTGATTATTCAATAACAAAGAAATATTTGCTGGTTAGACTGGATAAACTGAGTAAATATGTTTCCTATTTAAAATCAGATTGCAAGGTCTTGAAAAGAAAAAGGAGACTTTAAGTTAAATAGAGACAATAACATTTTTAGAAGGGCAAAATGGTTATAGTAGGCATCTTCTGTGGATGGGAAATTCTATTCACGCACACCACTTCACTCAAGAAGTACATTTCTCAGTTAAAAAATTTGGTCGGAGATTAGTTCCTGCAAACTGATTTAACATCGCCAGGACACAAAGTATCATCGCAAAAATTAATAGTTTGGAGTGGACAACGACGAGTATTAGTAATTGCGAATGCCACTGGCAATGGTGGCAACAAGTTGAAGTTGGGCTAGGGGCGCGGTTGCGTGACCACATCCACATGGTGTATTTGTTGCAGCTGTTGCCAACTATGCTACCAACATTTTTGTGTTTGTATGAGCCGCGGGTATAGTTGGTTTGTTTGCCTCATCATTTATAATCATATTATTATTATTATTCATATCATAACTTATTATTTTTTTTTCCTACTAATATAATAATATAATACTTGTTCAACTTAGGTGCAGGTTTTCTTTTTCTTTCTTTATTAATTTTTTTTCTCTCTGAACGAGCTGTTCCCAGTCACCTCGCAATCATCGTTCCAATGCATTCTAGGGTGTCAAAGAACCGCGTTACGTGTTTTTCCCCCCACTTATCCTTCCAACTCTTTCATCCTTTTTTATTTTTTTTTTGGGTTCCAAGATCACAGTTCAGTTTTATAACGTAAACCTCGCGTTATCCAGTCGTAACGTCTAACGAGCTGCCTTCTCTTGAGCTCGAAAATTGAGCTTTCTGTTGTTAGAGACATCATGCTCTGCAGTTCGGCTGAATATTCATGCACTTTCTAAATAAGAATTGACTTGCGGTAGTTTGGGAAACTGTTCTAATTTGATGGCTTATTTTGTGTTGAACGGATATCTAAATGATCTACGAATTGTATAAGGTCCATGGTAGCAACGGAATCGAGGAAATTATATAGAAATGACATTTCTTTTCTATTGTATTACGTGATGAATTGTTAGCGTTGGTCCTACCTACATTTTACTTCTGCAGATGAAGGGGAAAGGTTGTAGACGAAGGCGAAAGGCAGGATCGGGTGTTCAAATTTCTTACGTAAGGAATGACAGCGGGAAATTCTAACTGCGCACCACACTTGAGATAGCGAGCATCATTTTGTCCTGTGACTTTACTATAGGATGTGGTGCTCACTAATCAAGGGTGGTAGAAATGCGCTTCATCTAAGTTGGAGGCCTGTGTGTCCTTACAAAATTTAGATCTGGGGTTGTATATTTAAAATTGGTCCAACCATGAATCTGTCGTTAATGTATGCATGTCTGTCATAATGTCCGGCTCAAGACTGCTTAAAGTTGTATATGGACCAGATCAATATTTAGCATAAAATCTCCGTGGACCAGACAATATCTTTTTTCCAGCAACAGCGGCTCCCCTTGAGAGTCAAGCCCATACTCTTACAAAACAAACAGGTAGAAAGCTAAAAATTTACCCACATCTATCTTACTTCATAACTTTTTTTTTTGGGAAGCAAATAGGAAAAACTATTGCAAGAAATAATGTGAGACATGAAGAAATTACTATTTTTCAAACAAAAGTGCCATAGGAAAAGAAATTATTCAATTGAGGATATCACATCGAATCTCAATTGGGGAATTCGTTTACGGCCCTCCAAGCTAACTCTAAATGGGGCGTTTCAAATTTGATATAGAGGAAAAGGGGCCATGCTGTATTAGCCAAATTCTCGTCTCAACAATCTATTTGGATATCCTTAACTTTCCTTTAAGTATGTACATCACAATTATCTTTCTAATGATAATTATTTACTACACTTTGATCAATGATAAGCCCATCAAGATATCTCTCTTGCAAGAATATTAGAAGGCTGGTCAGAGAGGAATAACAAAATATTTAACAATAAAATTATAACTTTGTTTTATTTCTTTCTATGTGGATACATCACTATCATATGCTATTGCTGACAGGTACAGATCTACCAACTATAGAACAGCCTCGGTACCAGAAGTACACAAAGACCCGCATAAAACATCTAGAGTTTCAACCTGGAAATGAGGAGGGTGCAGAGAGCCAGAAGGATGCGTGAGACAAAGGAACCAATAGGCGAGACACAGCATGGTATTCAATAGACAAGAAAGGAGTATGATTTAAATTTGGCTATGTAAACAATGTAACTGTTTAAAGACATACAGTAGTAGTACTAACTCTCATATATATATATATATATATATATATATATATATATATATATATATATATATATATATATATATATATATATATATATATAACAGGAAATACACCGGCGGTGAAGGAAGTTTCCTTCACCGCCGCTTAGATAGCCTAATAAAATTATTACGCGTGGTGTCATTTAAGAGAATTCATTTATTTGTTATCTTGAATGACGCCCCATGTTATAATTTTATTGGGTCACCTAAGCGGCGGTGAAGGAACTCCCTTCACCACCAGTGTATTTCCCGTTTCCTCATATATATATATATATATATATATATATATATATATATATATATATATATATATATATATATATATATATATATATAATATGAACTCTTTGTTTCATTATATATTATTAATGAAAAATAGGAGAATATAGTACACTGTTATCTTAAAAAATAAAGAATATTAGAAAGTTATAATGTAAAAGATGACTGTGGACTCAAACGTGCACAGAAAGATGGAGTCTAGTATTCAGTTTTATCTGTGCTGAAAAAAAAAAATATCTATCTGGTTCCACATAAGTGACCATAATATTTCACTTTTTAAGGAGCTTCTCTTTATAAAGAAAATAAAAAGTGAATTTCAATTGTACCCTTTTCCCCTTCTCAAAGAAAATTATTCATTGTGAACAATCGATCCACTACCTAACAAGTGTTTCTTGGTTTTTGTAAAATATACCACTTATTTGATTATTTATTTATTTATTTTATTTTTTTGGCCTTTCCTCTAAAACATCACTTACTTGCTACAGAAACAAGCATTTTAGTATAGATATCTCGCCCTTTGATGAACAGGGGAGTTTCTAGATTCCAATGGAGGTTTTAGATGGGCTCAGCATTTTTCCTAGGGAGCCCATTTAAAACTTCTATCAAATTATAATTTTATCATTGAATTTTTTAGACCAGAGTATCTATGTCTTCCTCCTCCCTTCTCCTTCTTTTCTTAAACTAGAGTTTAGTTTAAAAAAAAAAAAAAAAAAAAAAAAAAACCCTTAAAACCCACAAGAAATGGCGGAAGAGAATCAACGATGGCATTGTCTGGACCGACGGCGGCGGTAGGCAAAATGAAGAGAAGAGAGGTTAAATAGTATTGTGTTTAGGGAAGAGAATAGAAAGAGAAGGAAGAATCGGATATTTGGGCTAGAGAAGATTTTTTGAAAGAGGAGAAAAGAGGAAGAGAAAGAGGAAGGAGGAAGAGGAAAAGAAGAGGAGAATAAGAAAGAATCAGTCATTTTTTTATCTGGACTAGACAGCCCGGATCAACCATTGTGATCCAGACTAGACAGCCCGGATCAACGAGTGTGATCCGGGCTAACAGTCCTGGATCACTTCAAATTGATCCGAGATTACTAGCCCGAATTAAGTAAGTGAGAGAGAGGAGGAGATGGAAGGATATTTTGATAATAATAGTATGTTCACTAGGAAAAACCCTCTCTTTTTAAAAGAGAGGGTGTGTTTACTAGGAAAAGTGGGCTCACTAGGAAAAAAGTTGTGCCCATCTAGAAATTCCCGATGAACAAACTTGCTTATTTGGTTAGTTGTACTTGTACATACCTTGACACCGTAATTTTCATGCTTGTTTATACATGACTTGATACCATAATATTTGCATGCCAAAATCTCTTTCATTCAAGAATTTGTTGTTGGCTCTATAAAATGATCATACTTTCTTCCCATTTCCGACCATTCAAGGGGAAATTCTATTCACACACACCACTTTGCTGATGATGCCCATATTTCTCAGTCGGAAATTAGTTATCCAAACAGTTTTTCACAATGATCGGAGTTTAACATCGCTCTGGAATTAATCCTGATCAGAGCAAACAACATGATCACAAAAAGTAATAGCACCTTGTAATTTTTTACAAATTTAAGAGATGAGCATAGTAAACAAAGTGGTGTGCGTGAATAGAATTTCACCCTTCCAAGCTTCAATTGCTAAGGGTGTGTTTGTTTTAATGGAAGAAAAATGAAAGTAGTGGAATTAAAACTACCTTCATTATTTCAAGTATTTGTTCGATCAAGAAGTAAATAAAAAGTCACTTTTTAAATGGTTACGCCTATGTGACATCGTACTTCTAAACTTTTCTTCCTCACACTTTTAGTTTGAAGAGCTTAGGAAATAGATAATCAAGACAAAAAATAATATTTTATTTATATGCCATAATTAACATTCAAAGTTATATTTTTGTACATAAAAACTATTAAAATAATATAATTATTTTTATGTTTAATTAATTAAATAATATTATCTTCACTTATTAATACACTTTCATCTTTCAAAATTAGCAAACAACTTCCATTTATATTTTATAAATAATTTCTTAATTTCTTCATTTACTTCTTATAATTTCATGAGTCAAACGCACCCTAAATCTCAAAATGACGGAAGTCCTCGTCAAAAAAACGAAGAAATCCCCGTCACTCTCACTCAGGACCGGCTTCTTCCTCTGCACCACCTCCGCTCTTGTCGACCGCATCCACCTCCGGCACAGTAAATTGCCGCCTCTGCATATTGCAGCCAATGCCGCAGCGTCCGCAGTGCCGACTTCACTATCGACCATGCTAGCAACCTCTGGTCCGGCCTCTTCATATTCATCACTGCCTCCTCTGCGATCATTTTATCTTATTTTTGTTGGGGATTGAATCCCCCATCGAGATCGTAGAGATAAAAAAAACAATACAACACAAGAAGAACACGAGAATTAACGTGGTTCAGTAGACCAAATTCAATCTACATCCACGGGAATAATGAGAGAAATATCCACTATGAGAAAAGTAGGTTACAAGAAGAGATCCAAGTATCTCTCTACTTCTTATATCTCTCATAATAACAGAACCATCTCTCTCAGTCAATTGTTCTCTATTCTCTCATATCACATATAAGAGATATATATAGTGTTCATATCCTAATCTCATTAGAATAGCACTATCACCATCTAATTGGTGCTCCAATCCAATTAAAACGCTGGTCTTCCAACTCAAGTCCATTTGGGACTTCTTGTGATTCTTGATCACATCTGGATACTCAACGGATGCGAGACACAAACCCAACAATCTCCACTTTGGCTCGTATCCGATGAGCCATGTATTTTGGAGAAACTCCATTGCTCTCATCATCCACTTCGCAGATATTCACCTCATGATCACCATGCTTCACCGACTGGGAACAACTTGTATAATCATCACCGCCTCTATACTTGAGCATTCATGATCAATAAACCATGCTCTCCTCCGAGAACTCATGATCACCAAACCATACTCTCTTGAACATTCACGATTACTACACCACGCTCTTCACCAAGCGCTCATAATCGCTAAACCGTGCTCCATCTCGGTCAAAACACCTGGACCTCCTAAGTACTCATAATCACTTATCATCTTGTGCATCAGACAAAAGTGATCGATATACTGTACTCCACCTTGATCCAAAAACTATGACCAACTTTTAAAGCCAGATGATTATATATTACTATGTGCTTTATTATGTCACGAAGTAACTATATCCATCAACATAAAGTACCATAACATACCTCATCATCGTACAATTAACCAACCATCGATTATGGATCATCTCGATCAATATCGATCTCTCGATCATCGTTGATCACTGCTGGTCTGTACAAAATCTGCTCCAAACAGTAGATTTTGCTCAATCCGCATCCACCACTATGTCCGAAATGCTGAAAAACATAGGATTCGACTTCTAGATCACCTTAATCAGACACCGATTCTTCGATCCACGCTATGATTAACCATAACCATCGATCTGTGCCTCAGAATCCATCTCAGTTATCAGCCACTCCTTTTGTGCACATTGCTAGAGTCTCCAGTTGTGCACATTACCGGTTGTATCTGGTTTTTTTTTTCTTCTTCTTATTGTTTTTTTTGCCTTGATGCCTCCGTCAACTTCCTTGTCGACTCGACATCAGATCCACTATCTCGCAATCTCGATTTCGGATCCATAACTCCGGCTCTGATACCAATTGTTACCAAAAGATAGCGGAATAATACTAACAATTATTTTTCATCAAATAATTTCTTTGTGCTAGCCGATTCACTATCTCGCGATCTCGAATCAGGATCCATAACCATAACTCTGATACCAATTGATGGGAATTGAATCCCCCATCGAGATCGTAGAGATAAAAAAACAATACAACACAAGAAGAACACAAGAATTAACGTTGTTCGGCCGACCAAATTCGATCTACGTCCACGGGAACAATGAGAGAAATATCCACTATGAGAAAATAGGTTACAAGAAGAGATCCAAGTATCTCTCTACCTCTCGCATCTCTCATAATAACAGAACCATCTCTCTCAGTCAATTGCTCTCTATTCTCTCATATCACATAAGATATATTTATAGTGTTCCTATCCTAATCCCATTAGAATAATACTATCACCATCTAATTGGTGTTCCAATCTAATTAAAACTCTGGTCTTCCAACTCAGGTCCAACTGGGACTTCTTATGATTCTTGATCACATCTGAATACTCAACAGATGTGAGACACAAACCCAACAATTTTATTTCTAAATTAAAAAAAAAAAGATTATACGTGGCATATGCACACGGAGTACTATATATATATATATATATATATATATATATATATATATATATATATATATATATATATATATATATATTGATTTTTTTGATTAAAAACGGTGGGCTAGTGCCCTCCGTGTTCCAATAAGTTAACTTAATAGAACTGATACATAGTACATAGTAGAAAGCATAACAAAAAACAAAATACAAGTCATGACGACGACATTACATATTACAACAAAAATCCTTTATACAACAATTACCAATAGCACAAACAACTGCATTTATCAACTGAGGAGACCAAGTTTTTTATGTTCCGGCCGATCCATCTATCTTGGTCACACTTGGCCATATGTCTCCGGTATTTGTGGCATTTGTGAGCCACCATCTCGATATATTTTAGAATATGAAATATGACCTCTCGTGAGAGGGCTCAAAAGGCTTAAAAGATTATATGATGAACATCACCAACAAACAACAATCGTGGAGTTATAAAAAGTCCCGTAAGCAACCAAAAAATCTTCACATGACCGCTTCTTGTTTCTTCCCCCTACTATGAAACATGATTTTTCATAAATAGGATTTGAAAATAAAAATCCCATGTAAGGACTCCAATTTTGATCCGCAATAAAATCATGGCCGACTTTACAACGAAGAGGATGGATAGTTCCCAACCGATGTGTCCTATGCAATACCGCTGGGAAATCTACTGAACACATCATGCTTAATTGTAGTTTCACTAAATACATTTGGGAAAAATATGCATAAAGTTGGAGTGAAAATCAATAAGGGTCCATGCCAAAAATTATGGGACAAATTAAACATAGTATAGGATGTAGATTCGAAATGGGTGGGATATTGGTTGCCACTATTTTTTTTTTTGGAATATATGGATATAAAGAAACAATAGAATTTTACTGCTTGTTCATTGGATTTATGCATTAGATTAGTTACTCAAGATGTTATCTTTTGGAAGATATTCCATTCGACGAGAACTGTTTGGAAATTCAAGGGGCTCTTCTGAAGATGTCATAAGAAGCCAATCACCATATCCAGAGTAGTTCATGGTAGAAGAGGGCTACAGGACAACAGCTCATGACAGATCATATTGTCCCATGCTCGGGCTTTTGCTTCCTGCAGTGGTTCTGCATATTTATACTCTTTGTTATGATTTCTATTATGTATTTTGTACTCTTTACTTTTGAGCTCTGACTCTTCTATTTTGTACTTGGATGATCACCTATGATTGTGATCTAGACTTCTGTTCTTGGTTCTGTTAATTTCTTATTAATAGAATGCTGAGGGGGTTTTTTCCTGCCGATTAAGCTAAAAAAAAAATTGATAAATTAGCACTAAGATATTCATACATATCACGTTTCTTTTTTTAATTTATGAAAAAGGTAATAAGAAAGGATCAAGCAAGAGATTTCTTCTATAATCAAACACTAAAAAAATGATTCCTCATTTGTAACGGAGGAGAAGAATAAAGTTGAAAAGCAGAAACTTGATCCCCACTTGCCAAGTTAAATTTCAAAGAATAAATCTCAAATCGCTATTCGGAAGCAAAGAATTAAGAACAAATTAAACTTTAAAAGGGTAATTAAAGGTGATTCCTTTCGTTGCCCAAATAATTCATTTCCTTGGCTTCCCTGCTATCTGCATACAGAACCTTTACGTATGTATGCCTCAACTCCGTAAGTTCAAGCAGTTTCGAGATTTTCCAAAGCGCTTCCTACATTTAAATCATGAGGTATGACTATTCAAAAGAGAAAAAGAAAAAAAATATTATTGATTGTGTATGATTTCCAAATTAATTTTTTGTATTAAGTATAAATACATTTTTTTAAAATTAAAATTAAATATGTAAGATGGCTCAATCAGTTGCATGCCTTAATTATTCAAAGGGTTAATTACAGTTAGACCCTCTGTAGTATTGGAGATATATAATTTAACACCCCTAAAATTTGAAACTCTCAAAAAACTCCGTGAATTTAGTTATTTTAACTCTTTTTTTTATACTAAAGTGTATTTTTGTTCCTCAAATTCCTATTCTACCCTCATTCCTCTTTTTAACCAGCACATACTCTCTCTCTCCCCCCCCTCTCTCTCTCTCTCCCCCCTCTCTATCCCTCTCTCTCAGTCACTTTCTCTTTATCCCTCTCTCTCAGTCAGAGAGGAGCGTGAGTGACTGAGAGAGAGGGATAGAGAGGGAGATAGAGGAAGTGTGCTGGTTAAAAGGAGGAATAAGGGTAAAATAGAAATTTGAGAGACGAGTACAATTTAGTATAAAAAAAAAAGAGTGAAAATAACTAACTTCAGTATTTTTTTTTAGAGTTCCAAATTTCAGGAGTGTTAAATTACACACCCCAATACTATAGGGGTCTTACTATAATTAAACCATTATTCAAGTCTCTACAAGTTTTCTTTCTCCGCCTTTGCAATGAAATATAACTTGTATCCAATTCGCGTATGCGAACTCATGGTCATGGCGCATTCAAGGTCAGGTATCGCGGACCGCCCCAAGGATCTCAACGTTCCCAACGTGGTTAAATTTCTGAGCGATTACGACCAGAATCTTATAACTCACCAACAACTAACCAGAATTCAGAGCATCCTCCACGACACGACTCCGGAGGGCAACACTCCGCTCCACCTCGCTGTGAGGTTCGAGTGGTGGAAGTCCGCGTCATGGATCTGCAGAGAGGGGGCGCCTCTGGGCCTCCTCGCACGGACCAATTCGGAAGGGCAGACCCCTATGCATCTGGCCGCGATGCAAGGTGGATGCCAGTTCTTACACGCGATAAAGAGCAAGGTGAGGGCAGATGTGGAGGGTGTGGAGGGTGGAGGGGTCGAACAACTGAAGCAAATGGCACGAATGGTGGATGGCAATGGCAACAACGCCTTGCACTTGGCCTTGAGAAACGCTCATGAGGATGTGGCTTCTATGCTTATCGAACTGGATGGGCCCGTGTTGTCGAACTCGTTGAGCAGGAAGGGGGAGTCACCACTCTACCTGGCGGCACGCAGAAGCTTGTCGGGGATCGTAAAGAAGCTGCTTGAGTTTGATCCGCCCAACTATGGAGGGCCAAGCAATCAGACTGCCTTGCATGCTGCGGCAATGGAAGGAGATAGAGGTATATAGCTGATGCCGAACATTGCCTTTTCATTGAAAAAAAAAAAAAAAAAACATTTCATGTTTTATTTTTCTTGAAATATAAGCAAATGATTGTATTTTTTTTTTTTTTTTTTTTCCCTCTCTAGGGGGAAAAAAAGCATTTCTTTTGTGTTTAGATATCACGAAAAAAATATGCAGGGTTTCAATAAACTGAGGAGAACTTTGCATGATACAAATTTTGATTACTTTTTTTTTTTGCCAAAAGCCTGTGGAGACTAGGCTCCAGCATTTCATTAAAAAGTGAACGAGAACATTTAATCAAAATGAAGGAAGACAAATAATGATGAAAACACTCTAAGATAGCTCAACCCTTTGAGTTATCACCAAATTTGGTGATTCCTCTGTTAATCACCATTCAATATAATATTTCTTTTTTTTCTTTCACTTCTTTTTCACTCTTCTCAAAATAATATAAAGAAAAATGATGAAGCTCTTCAGTCTTCTATTTTAATAAGATGACAGCTGAGATTATAATTCTATTAGAGATAATAAAGAAAGATGAATCACCACTCACAATATGACGGTGAGGCTCTTATGATTCATGTCTCGTAACTCTAATAAGAATTTCCTCTATGGAGAGAAAAAAAAAAAAAAAGGGACATTTTATAGCTTTCAAGAGTTTATTATAGAGTACTTGAAATTAATTAGTTCATCTGAAAAAATTTCTACAGAAGCTGCAAGGGCATTACTAAAGAAAAAGCCAAACATAGACAGAGAGAAAGACGCGAAGGGGCAAACTCCACTACACCATGCAGTCTACTGGGGAAATCTAAATATGGTGAAGTTATTACTAGAGCATGATCATTCCACCGCCTACTACAGAGATCTGGAGGGTCACCTGCCCATTCACATAGCAGTCCAACTCAACAACGTGAAGATATTCCTGGTGCTCTACAGCACTTGCCCTGATTCTGTGGACGTTCGAAACATGAAAGGCGAGAATGTGCTTCATATGGCAATACGATCCTCCAGTACCGGAGAACTGGTAAAATTTATCGGGATAAGGTCGGAGCTCAGGAGGTTAATGAACCATCAAGACGAGAATGGGAATACGCCTCTGCATCTTGCGATTCTCGAGGGAAGATTTCATAGGGACTTCAATCTTTTCCTCCAAAGCAAAGAAGTAGATCCGTGGGTCAAAAATAATATTGGCGACACTGCAATCGACTTGTTCTGTTCGAGGATGGACAAGCTCCTGCCCAATGAACTGGTACGTGACCTCGTCTACTATACATGTTTCGAGATGGATAGTAAAATGCAAAGCTTTTCCTAATGAACAGGTAAATGAAGGTACTGTATATAGATCGATTTTGATGTTCATTTAGCATATCATATGCAGGGGCTTTATCAGAAGCTATTTACGGATTGTCTGGCTATTGGCGAGGACAAGAAAAGATTGAACATGATCAACTTGGACAACGGCGTGACGGGAGATGATCTTGTTAGCAGATTCGAAAAGCATGCGAGCAATGTTGCGCTGGTGGCGACCATCATGGCCACCATAACATTTGCAGCTGCTTTTACAATGCCAGGAGGGTACGATCAAAACACCGGAAATATTTTTCTGTATAAAAATACGGCTCTCAGGATATTTCTCATAGCTGATACCGTGTCCATGTGCTGCTCCCTCTTGGTGGCATACCTCTATTCCTCCTCAAAGATTCTTCGGAACCCGGCCATGTTCCACCAGAACTATGCAGTATTCACTAGATACCTGATGGAAACGTCGTTTATGGGCATGATGCTTGCATTTGCTGCTGGAATGTACTCTGTGGTGCCATTCAAGTCCATTTGGCTAGCAAACGTTATCTTGATCCTCTGTGCTGCCATTCCGGTGATATGGTACGTTATTGAGAGATATATGGACAGGATAGAGAGCTCCATCAATCCCGCAGTTGACTTGAATGTGTGGGTGTACAGCGGTATGCCAGAAGATCGGGATGCCGATCGATAATTCAAAGATTAATTAGTAGCTAAGGTGGAGATTGCTCGGAATTAACTGCCAAAATTTAGCTATCCATGTAAGAGGCCAATCAAGTAATTCTGTACTTACTCGTCTGATATTCGTTGAAATTAGCTGGATTCAGATGGGCATGCACTTCAACCATAATATCAACTTGTAGTTACGTCCTAAAATAAGTTTACATCTGTAATAAGAAAATAAAATCTAAGCTTACATATTCCTCCAAGTTCCTAGCTATCATTAATTAGTATTTGAATTCTATATCAAACTCTTAATTTTTAGAGGTGGTGTCGTCATTCCTCCTTTGTTTTCTTTCCTTCTATCATGATGCAGCTGTGTCCCCTATGTATGATGCAGTTATGTCCCCTGTGTAATATCGAATACTCTTTGGTCCTCAAGGACGGGATTTCATTCTTGCCATTTTAATGAATGCCACGCGCGTCATCAACATTTTATGATTAGTTCTCATGACTCAAAACGAAGTATGTTAAGAAGAAAAAAAGTTATGAGTTCATCATCACATAACAGAGAATAAGTGTCTGGTGTATGGCCTAATTATCACACATGACTTGATCTAAATAACTACATTCCTATTCATTCACCAACTTCTTTAAAAACTTTCTATCACACAACAACAGCTATTCTGCGTTAGGTGGTCGACATGGATTCTGGAGATGGCTCCCATGCACGGATTCAAAAGGTATACGACAGGTATCGATAATATATTATGTTTGAATATGCTAAAGTCTAAAGGGCTAGTCACAATTATTTTATGAATTAATGGGAATCATCGCGATCTATACTATATAAATCTCCGGTGATTTAAATATTTTCTTTGTTGCATTTATTTAGTTATTTATTTTTACACATCATTGATGAGGGTTAATTGTTTAATTTTAACAATTTACCACACCATCCCACCCCAGCACGCACACACAACTCAAGAACTTCTTACTTTTTTGACGGTATGTTTAAAATCTATAAAGTTTCAGCATAGACGGAAGTAAAATTAGTTACTCTTCTTAATTTCTATGTCAAACACTAAATCCTAGGCCTTGTTGCAAACAATTGGATTTCAATTAAATTCTAATTAATCCTGCCACGATGTCACTAAGGCAGCAAGCATCAAACTGGCAAGTCTCGATAAAAGCAGTTTCACTGCTACCAGAGAATAAACTTTTGCAGTAGCCATAGTACATATGTTGGTAAAAGCGGTAACGATATTTACCTCTCCCGGTTCTCCATTAAAAATACTTAACAGAACAGAAGTACATAGAACATATCACACAAACAGGAGAGTGTTTAAGCATATACGCAACAAAACCAAAGTACTAATAATATTACATCCCAGAATAGAATATATCATGAAGCATTTCAATATCTTCAAGTAAGTCTGTCATCCTCCTCTGACAGAGAACCATCATGGACGGACATAATATCATGGTCAGACTCATCTCCATCTCTATTCTCAAAGTTGTCAACAGAGAGTATCTCTAACCAAATGCGAAAGTCAGAGTAGATAGAAAATATGAATTTATCTGTCAAATGAGCTGTGACCAGCCATAACACGTGTTAATCACTTCAACACAGATTTGACAGGATCTTGTCTTTCCTTGATCCTTCAATTACACGTCACTTTCCCAATCGAGAGTACTATTCACCAACACACTGGCAACAAGTTTGAGATTCGAATTCAAGAATCGTGCAAGTGTTGGGCTTGCGTCTTTCCACTGAGGCCCGATCCCTTGCTTATCCTCAAATTCTCCGAACTACTTTACCAAAACTAACTTTATTCTTTAAAGTTGGGCAGAGAAGGATCCTGCATAATGACCTCCAGAGAGCTACATATCTCCATTCATACTGAGTCAAGCCATCACCATGGCCATCACTGCAGGGCCTGCTTCGCGCACCCTGGCTGATCTCGCCATTTTCTCTGCCCATTTGCTCGCGCTCTTACTAACCATTCTCGTACTTCTTTGGACAATCCACTTCAGAGGTGGACTGGGCATCAATTCTCACGACGCGAATCACATTTTCAATGTAAGTGGTCGGTCGGCTCCTTAATTTTCAAGATTTTTAGCTAGCTTAACTGTTCAGGGTTAGATCGATTTGTATATGTTACTAGCGTACTTTATTGTTTACTGGATAGACGAACAATCAAAGCATATTGAAGTAATGTTCGCTGACTAAGGGAGGGGGGACCAAACATCATTTCTACAGAAGAATTAATCGAATGATACTATATTTTTTTATTTTTCATAAAATGAAGAAAGAATTCGAAGATTATGCATTAATTTCTTGGAAAATTGACAGGTTCACCCAGTCATTATGGTTTTGGGATTTATTATCGTCATTGGAGAAGGTATGCATAAGTTTGTATTGTCGTCTTTTATTGGATAATGTCTCCCTGTACCATCAAGGTTTGGCAATATGAGTCCGATTTCGTGCAGGAAACATGGTTTATAGGACTGCAGATAGACAAGTAAGGAAGACCATGCATTTGATACTCGAATCTGTGGGACTGGTTCTTGGTACAGTCGGCGTAGTTGCTACGTTCAAATTTCACAAGAAGACCCATACACCAGACCTGATGACTCTGCACTCATGGTTCGGGATGATCACAATCTGCTCATTTGCTCTGCTGGTGCATGCCTCTTCTCCATCCCAACTCTCTTGTTCCTTCCTTCCTCAGACTCTCTCAACGAATACTCGTAGCAAACGACTAATTGCTTATGATCTCTTGTTTGTACTATTTCAACAGTGGTTGGTTAGTATCCTCGTTTTTGCGTTTCCGAAAGCATCAGCACCATTCAGAAGAAAGGTAGCCCCCATACATGCGACTGCCGGATTGGCCGTTTTCGTAGTATCAATAGGCAGTGCGGCTATCGGGCTTGCAGAGAAAGAAGGCCAACCTGGGAGAGAGACTAACATTATCAACTTTACTGGCCTCAGTGTGGTCTTCTTCGCGATAGCTGTTGCCGCATCAACCATCCTACCGAGAGTGCTGGCTCTATAGACTCTCTCAAGAAGGAAATTATAAATTACTGTTTTATTTATTTTTTTGACAATTTTGAATCAGTTATTTTTTATGTTATTTGGTTTGCGAGTTCTCTTACTGTTAGAGGTTTAACACACCCTACTAAAATTCATGTTTTGGAAGTAGTTGTTTTTGGGTTACACATCAACAAAATAGCCAAAAAACCAAAAACCAAAATACAAAGTTCTGGCCAGCAGATGGGAGCCAGCGCATGTCACTACTCTTCCTCACTCATCCTGTGTCGGTGCAACTGGACTGAGTCCCTCCGTCTCACTCCCAGTCTGGATCGTCCCCCTTGGTCCATGCGGGTCTCTCTCCTGCTTGCATGAAAGTGTAGAGCCCCTGTTTCTCTCTGTGGAGTAACCGATATATCATTTATTAGTCTGTGAACAATACTGTTCTTCTTCTTCTTCTTCATTTTTCTTTTTTCTTTTGGTAATAATCTATAATTTCCCTTCGTTAGCAATCAGTAGTGAATTAAATTGAGCTAAAGATTGAGTTGGAGGGGAACTTCCCATTACCCCCCCCCCCCCCCCCCCCCCCCCCCCCTAGCTTAGCTTATGATTGGGTATTTCTTGAGGATGGTGATAAGCCTATCAAAGAATTAACTTCACTTTTTTTTTGGTTTTTTTTTTGGGTTCTGCAGTGCAAGTGGAGGTAGCAACAGGGCCCAACACTCAACCATGTATTTGGTAACTTACTAAGTACAGCCAGCAAGAATATTACAATTAGATCTGATTTATAATCGAACCTTGGATCCTTAAGAACGCATGCTAAATGACCCGATACCCTTATAGGTATTTTACGGTTTAATTTTTTTTTGAGGTTTAAGACGGTGAGCGTACTGTCCCCATACTCTATTAATGAGAAATAACATAACAACCGTTTTACATGAAAAACAACAAAAAAACTAAAACAGGCCGAGAAACGTACTAGCGCCAAAAGTTCAGCTAAACTACATCATACATGCATCAAAGTATAAATTACCAAGCATAAAAACAAAAGGCTTCCACTCAGTATGGGAGATGGGAACCAAAGGGTCTGACCCCTCAAGCACCGTCAGTCGTGTCCTGTGGAGGACGATTTGGAGACTCGTCCTGCATCTCCTCGTCCGTGTACATTTCTTCCAAGAGGCACAACCGTTCGTTCTCTGATAAAAAACCTGTCCATGAAATCATATCAAGATATGTGAGATAGAAACAGATATCAGGTGGACGTATGCAAATTCTATTGTTTCTTTCCCTCCACAAATTCCAGCATATGGCTGATGTCATTACGTGACGTGTATGGGCATTGTATTTTATGGACCTACTAAAACCCGCTCTACTCCATATATCCGATGTTTTGGCCATTTGGATTGGTATGTGCCAGCATGCAACGCACTTAACCCAAATTATTGCGGTGTAGGTGCATGTAAGAAAAATATGTTGTTCGCCATGAAAGTTGCACGCTTTTGATATTAAAGTATTTTCAATAAAAGGGTTACAATCGAACGGTTTCCCATTTACAGAAGATGAGGAAGATAGCTCTTCCCCTTTGCTTAAAGCAGGGCTTCTAGATAGCTATGGAGGACGATCCTGCTCTCCATTGACACTCCGTACAATATCTCTCAGTTGGCTAAAGGAAAGAAAAGAAGGCTCCTTTCTCTCGATCACAAGGAATAATTTCTGGGAGAAGACCTTTGTCTCTGTCTCTTTGCTCTGTGTGTTATCTGTGTCTTTCGCTTCCTACCTTTTATAGAGGTCTTGGAGTAACGTCCCGCCATATTTTGCTCGATCGTTAGCTCCCACTACTCGAGAAGTGCCGCCATATTCATTAAGCAGTTGCTCCCACGATCGAAGTAACGCCGCTGCATTTGTTTGGCAGTTATTCTCACGATCCGAGGTGGCAATTCTTCTGTTCGGGTCGGGTGACTTTATATTAATCCCCTCCACCCGAAAGCTATGGGTAGTGTCGCGAATCTCAGATTTAGATTCGCGAACCTGTTCCGTTGTCTGGATCGCGGACCTCAGTTTCTTAGATTCGCGGATCCGATGAGTTGCGGGCTTCTGTCTCTAAATTCGTGATCTGCTTTGCTTTTCCAGAATTTTTCGCCGACAAAACCCCCTCCAAAGTTTCCAAAACTCTCACGATTCTTTAAGGAGTTTCGGAATACTTTGGATATAATCTTTTGTATTAGAACTTCCGTTGCGTTTGTTTGAAGTTTGTGACTCTGTATTAGCGCCACTTCTGCTTCCTGTTATTGAAGAGACTCGTCTCTGTGTTAGGGGCGGGACTTCTTCATCTTTGAGTGGGAGACGACTCTGTATTAGGGTCGCAAACACGTGTCTGTATTAGGGGCGCAAGCTTTCCATCTTTGAATAGGATAAGACTCTGTATTAGGGTCGCGGACTATCTTCGAAAGGAACACGTCTTTGTATTAGGGGCGTGAGCCTTCATCTTGGAGTAGAAAATGACTTTGTATTAGGGTCGTAAATTATGGAAGGAACACGTCTCTGTATTAGGGGCGCGCTCTTCATTTTTGAGTAGAAAACGACTCTGTATTAGGGTCGCAACTGTAATTCCTAAGGGATCGCAACTCTGTATTAGGGGCGCAAGCTTCTGCTTTTTGGTTGCAGGAAGGCCGGAAGGTGGTTGCGTAAGAATTGAGACGTTTTTCTGAACCGCATTAAATGAAAAGGTATCCACGAGATTTGGGTCAAATATCGCTGTCCAGAGATCTCGGTCGTCAAATCATCGGCTATATAACCTCTATTTTACGAGAGTGGTTGTCCTTATCTCAAGAAATTAGAAATCTGAGTTCTTCGTTTGGACTCCTCAGACTCATCATCTTCAAGCTCAAATAGCTTTTGAATCTCTGTATGAAGGATTTTTTTTCCTCTCTGCAAAAGATAACGAAGAAAGCTTCTTCTTCCGATGCTGTTGCCAGTGGTCGTCAAGATTCTCAAACAACTTCTAGTTTGATAGTGGTTCGGCAGGAACCCTTGATCAGAGGTAAGTAAAAAAAAATCGAAAGGCAGTCCATTTTCTTGTTTTTTTTTTAATCTCTGAATCTGCATGCCTTTTGCAGTTGATTACGCCTTGAATCCTTGGTTAAAGGATTATTATCTCGGATATTCTGATGGTTATGATGGGAAGAAAGAGTTCAGATTTGGTCATGTTTTTCCCCACTGTACAGCTTCAGATAATCAAGAGAGAGCAGACAAGATTCTCCACCCTTCTCGCTCAACATTGCGAGAGTTGATGACCAATGCACCTTTTGAAGAAGAAACCGGTCTCCATTGCTCAAACCTGTCTTCTTGTTTGGGGACCATATTTCCATGCCTGATAATGGCTTGGAAGACGGCGATTATAAGTGGCTTCGTCAAATTGAAGGTCGCCACTTGTTTCTCCCTAATATGGAGAGATCTTATTCATTTTTATTCTTTCAGTCCTTTTCTGTACCCAGACGAATGGACTGACACATAAACAGGTCACAAGACGGTGTCTTGTTGGGGGGCTTCAATGCTCAAGGTGATTTTTCTCGTGGTACCGGGAAGAGCTTTCACAGATTGCTGTCGGGATTGCTTAAACACAATCTCCCCAGAGGCGAGGTTCCTATAATTGCGCAGACTTTCCTGCACCGTTTTACCACTGCACAAGGAGAGTTTCCTGTTCAAGATTTTCGTCCCCCTGGATGGGTTCATTGCTCTTCAAAAGGAGAGTGTGCAGTCTTGACTGACTTCTTCTTGAAAACCTTCAGGGATCAGCTTCATTACGCAGGGTTATATCGTGCTATCAGGGCTGTTCAGCACGGTTTCCTGCTAGTAGATTTCATTTTTTTGCTTTACTTGAATTGTACAATCCTGATACTTGTATAGTTTTTAGCCCTCGCGGCAAGTTGGGTTTTGCCCTTCACGAAATGTATGAAATTTCGGGCTTACCCATTGGAGACATCCCGTATGAAGAGTATGTCCCTACCGGGGAAGAACTCCATCTGTTGAAGACCTGGGACCCTGTGATTTATAATACTTACTGGGAACTGCTCTGCCACTACCATATTTGCACCCACACATCTGGCACCCGTAGTTTGAAGCCAAAGAAATGGTTGCAGTATCTTCTACCCAATTTTTCTAAGGGTAGTCTTAACTTTACTCGCCTTCCTCCAGTTTCTGAAAAGGAAGTTGAGAGAAGAATCGCCAGTTTCGGGACAGATACTTATGTCACTGAATCTGACGATGACGTCTTCAAGGCTGGAACGTCCTTTGAAAGTTTTCACTATCAGGCCCTCCAGCCTTTGTCTGATCCTGCCTTCTTGGCGGGCTTTTTGATGATATGACTGAAGAAGTGTGTTATTCCTACACAGGAAAACATACCCATTAGAGCCGTATATCCAGCATTTGGTGGGCGGCTCAGTTTGCTGCCTGCGATGGTTTGCAACATTCAGAGCGGACTGAGAAGATTATCTGACAAATTCTGTCAGGTGAAGAAGGAGCAAAGGAAGAAAGGAGATTCGATCATTAAGACTCCTAACCCACATGTAGAACTCCCTTATACTTATTTGATAGCTTGGCTGGTTCTACACTGCCCCACTTTGATGAGTCCTGCAGACTCGCAGATCGACTTAAATGCTCCTAAAGTGCAGCACTTTGAGAGATCGCAGTGGAAGGGAGGCTATATGGCCACGATCCGCAAAATCTTTCGTCATTTTTCAACTTTCGAGTTGCTCAGATGTTTCCCATACTTCCCGAATGCTGGATACGGAGAAGGATTCGAGGACACTGCTGGTGCTGATAAATTTACCACCCTATCCTCGGGATGTTTCTGGTGGTTGATAAACATCCGCCCAGGACATTTGGTCCTCCGTTTGGGAAACCTCTGCTATATAGAACCTTACTACCCAAATCGTTTTGCCCGACAGTTTGGGTATGATCAGCTTTATGTGGGCAACCCCAATAGAGAGTTAAGCTTTGTTGGGAATGTTCTTGAGGGAGCTCGAGTTTGGTTTCACTTCGTCGCGGGTGGAACTCTTGCCAAATTTGATCTTCCGCTCAAGACCCCAAACTCGAGTATGAGCTTCTGTTTCTGTAAGTGGTTTGCGGATGCTAACTCTGCTCCTCAGAGTTTCAATCTACATCATACCAGTCTGCAGGAGATCAAATCCTGGTATGCCCAGAAAAAGAAGGCCGGTAGCACAAAAGTGGCAGGGATGGAGGACTTCAAGGGGGACAACACATCCAGCAAATCGGAACAAAAGGAAGAGGACACTGATGCACCAGTTCAGGTTGCTTCCCTTGATGCTTCTCTTGATCCGACGTCGAGGAAGACTTCTCCTCCACCGCAGTCTTCTCCTGAGAAGTCTTTACACAAGCGAAAGAGGCTAAGGCATCTTAGCGACCTGCCTGTTACTCCGCAGGGAATTGATTCGTAGAGTACCCGATCTGGGACTGGTACTGCAGCGTCCCTTCCGATTTCTGGGTCACTCGTTGAAGAACCCGAGGAAGATGAAGATGATTCATTTTTAACCCTCCGTTCCTTTAAGAGGCGTCGGAGTCAAGGGCCTGTTCTTTGTAATGACCCTGTTCCCATAACTTCAAAGGATTCTATCTCTCCGGTTGGCCAGGCTAATGTTGAAATCGATGTTTCTTTGGCCTTACAAGAGGATTCCGTTGTCGTGAATTATTCTTCTAGGCACCCCAAAGCGATAAAGCACATGGTGCTTGATGAACTTGATAACATCTGACGATTTTACTTCGGTCAGGGAGATGGCCTCAGTCCACTTTGAAAAGTAATCAGTTATGGCCAAAATGAACCGATGTCCTCTCGTTGATGGCGGAGAAATTGGCCCTATGATGTCCATACCCCATTGCTCAAACGGCCATGATGTAGCCGTCGGGTGGAGATATTCTGGAGCTTGATGTATAAAGTCTGCATGTATTTGGTGGGCCCTACACTTCTTGGCGTAGTTGACTGCTTCTATCATCATCTTAGGCCAATAATAACCCATCCTTCGAATTCTATTCCAGAGTTTTGGTCCTGGCTGATGTGCTCCGCAGATACCGGCGTGAGCTTCTTCAAGTACTTTTTGAGCTTCGCGGTTGGAAAGACAGCGAAGTAGAACTCCATCGTATGATTTTCTATACAACGTCTGGAGCTCCGCATTGTAGTAAAACCGGATAACCCTTCTCTGAATGACTTTGGCTTCTTTTGGACTTTCGGGTAATATCCCATAAAGGACATAGTCTATATAAGGAAAACGCCAATCTCTTGGCTCTAGGCTAGATGCACAAGCATCAGCTTCGTTTTCTTGTGGCTTCTTCACTTCCTCTTTGAGCTCACTGTTTGAGCAGAATAACTCCTTGCTGCTTACCATAATTTGCCTTTTAGCATGCTTGGGCAAGGCTAATGTAGCAGCCAAGGAAGTTAGCGAGTCTGCATAACTATTGAGGTGGCGCTTTATATGGTTGATATAGAAACCCGTGAAACCGTTAACGATCTTGATCACCGCATGATAATACGGCAGAAGGTCTTCATGCTTGACTTCGTACTCCCATTTTATTTGATTGACAATGAGTTGAGAGTCCCCATATGCCTCCAAATATTTGACTCCCAGTTGTTTGGCTATCCTTAAGCCGATTAGGAGGACGTTGTACTCCGCGACGTTGTTGGAGCACGAGCTTATCAATGAGTAAGCTTGAGGAATGATGTGGTTGCGTGGAGAGACGATGACAACTCCCACCCCCGCTGTCATCTTTCCTTTGGATCCCATTCGGGAGGCACCATCAAAGAAGAGTTGCCATACACCTTTTGAAACTGTATTTGATTCGAGAGATCTTCTCGAACCATCCTTTTCTGGAATTAAATCTCGTTCCTCCAACTCTCCTGGGATTTGTTCATATAACCTTGAGGATGCCAGGACTGGATGTTCGGCCAAGAAGTCGGCCATGGCCTGTCCTTTAATAGCCTTCTGTGGGACGAAGTGCATATCATATTGTGATAGCAAAATGGTTCAATTGGATAGTTTTGAGTTTAATGACCCGGGTTTGGTCATTAATATTCTCAGAGGACTAACTCTCGATACAACGTAGATAGTTTGTCCGACAAAGTAGTGTCGCATTTTCTGTATTGCGAACACCAACGCTAGACATTCTTTTCCCACGGGATTGTACCGATGTTCCGCTCCGATCATCATTCTGCTGAGGTAGTAAATGGCTTGCTCGTGGCCTGACTCATTCTTCTGTACTAACAAAGTGCCCAATGAATGATCCATAGCCCTCACATATAACTGGAAGGGCCTTCCCGAAACTGGGGGCACGAGCACTGGTGATTTCGTGAGATATTGTTTGATCTCTTCAAAAGCTTTTTGGCACGCGTTATCCCAGATGAACGATACTCCTTTTCTCATCAATCTGGTAAAAGGTTGACATTTACCAGATAAATTTGATATAAATCTGCGAATGTATGCCAGCCTGTCTTGTAATCCTCTTAACTTTTTGAGGTTACGGGGAGGTGGCATATCTTGGATAGCTTTGACTTTATCTGGATCAAGATGTATTCCCTTCGAAGTTACGACAAAGCCAAGGAATTTTCCACTAGAGACCCCCAGGAAAGATTTGGCTGGATTCATCTTGAGCCGGTGCTTCCTCATGAGGTCAAACACTGTCTTCAAATCTTTCAGGTGATCTTCTTTATTTCTGTTCTTAATTGCTAGGTCATCTACATAGCATTCCACTGTTTTCCGGAGGTGCTCCTGGAAAATTGCATGCATGGCACGTTGATACGTAGCACCTGCGTTTTTTAGGCCAAAGGACATGACTGTATAGCAGTATACTCCGAGTGGCGTCCTGAATGACGTATGCTTCTCGTCATCGGGATACATCTTTATTTGATTGTATCCCGAGAATCCATCCATGAATGTCATGCGCTCATATCCACAAGTATTATCTATCATGATATCAGTGATGAGTAGTGAAAATTCGTCTTTAGGGCAAGCCTCATTCAAATCCCTAAAGTCTATACAAACTCGGATTTTTCCATTTTTCTTGGTCACGGGAACTATATTTGCAACCCACTCGGGGTGTTGTTCCTCGCGAATAAAGCCTGACGCGATCAGGTTTTTTATTTCAGCTTCTATAGCTTCCATAATCTCTGGGCGAAATCTTCGTTGTTGTTGCTTTACTGGCTTAGCTTCTGGTCGGATCTTCAATTTGTGAACCGCCACGCTTGGATCCAACCCTGGCATCTCCTCATAACTCCAAGCGAAATATCAATGTATTCGCAGACGAGGGATATCAATTCCTCCCTTTCTTCCGAGGATAGATTCTCACTTATAAATATGAGTTTAGGATTCTTTTCATCTCCCATATTGATTTGGATCACTTTATCTTCAGTTGGGGGCTCTCGCTGTTCAAATTGAATCTCCCACTTCATATTGAGATGCTTGTCCCAAGGGTCGTCTCTTACTTGTGAGGTTTCCTTCAAATCCTCGTCTTTGTGGATTGCGGAAGCCATGTTTGTGGATACCTCGTGAAAAATCGCGCCTGTGCTGACATCTGAATCCCAGCATGATGATTCTAACGAATGATCGTAGTGTCTTTTCTCAGCCTTGTCGCTTGAGGAGCCCTCGGAAGTGGTGACGTAGCCCAACTCTCTGCCGGTTTTCTGGTAATAGTCTGGCATCTTCCCCTCGGGAACAAAAGGTTGAAGGATTGTCTTCCTTCCTTTTTCGAAATTCAACCCCCTGCCTTCAGCCAGATTGTATCCCATTTTCTTTATTATTCCACGGGAATTTTCATCATAATGGAAGAACTCGGATTTTCCCTATTCTTCCCCAGAATCTGAACATTTCTCTTTGTTCCCGTGACTTGCTTTTCCGAATATTATAGCCTTTTGGGTTCCGTTTCTAGGAGGGACCTCAAAGATGGCTTGGTCAGCACTTTCAACGTCATCGCTTAATTCATATAAGGATGATTGGATAGGTGCTTGGAAGGAAGTCAGAGAATATATCTTTTTTACACAGTCGTTAAATGCATCTGTGCTAGTGCTTGAGGGTTCAGAATCAATACCAGAAGAATAAGCAAATCCCAGATTTTCATTTATCACCCATTCACCATCAGAGTGAACAGGGTTATTTACATCAAGGCCCTCGAGGCTTATCACAATGGGCTCACCATCCCAAATTACATCCTCGGATTTCGAATTTTCAGATCCTGATTCTGTATCAGCCTCTTCGCCGCTATCAGAGTCATCTTGAACGAGCTGTTCTGCGACGCCAAACGCATCTTGATACAGCAACGCGTCAATAAAGTAGTTTTCAACTCCCTTGAAAGGTTGTTTTTCCGCGATGAGCGTCTTCACGTTTGCATCTTCGTCGACATACTTCATGCATTGGTGTAGCGTGGAGGGCACGATTGGATTGCTATGGATCCAGGGCCTCCCCAATAACAGGTTGTATGACGTGTCCGCATTTATCACGTAACACGTGACTTCCGTCTTCAGGTCACCGATTTGACACTTGAGCTTTATTTTATCCAGGAGTCTACTACCGTTAGCATTGAACCCGAAGATAGTAGTGTTGGTTGCGGCTAACCTGTTTATCGGCACTCCAAGATATCGTAGCTTTCTTCGCGGCATGATGCTTAAAGCCGAGCCTGGATCAACTTGAATACGATCAATCTCCAAAGATCCTATATATCCCTTGTAATACAAAGGGCGATGATGCTTATTGCTCCTGACTTGCATATCCTCCGGATAGAAGGTGACGCAAGGGATGTTTTTACCTGATATCTGGTGACATGTCGCGCAAAGAGACTCTCCTTCTTCAATCATCTCTGGTATTTGCGCCAAGAACACTTGCGAATCTTGCAGAGCTTCTCTTAAAGCTTCCCTAGTAGATTTGGAGAGCTTCAGGAGCTCGTACAAGGTTATCCTTGCAGGGATATTGGCCAATTGTGTTAGGATGTCGAACTGGAATGACTTCCGTGAGTCTTCTGTAAGTTCTTTTCCCTTCTTCCTTAGAGTTTTGTCAAACTTCAGTTCTTTTTGCTTGACTTTCTCTGGAGATGGTTGAGAACCCGTTCTTTGACCGTAATTCTTTAAGTAATCTTTCCCGAATGGGTCCCCGTGGGGGGAGGGTCTGCATCCGAATCAGTCAGGGCAGGAATGATCTCATCATCTTCGGGAATTATGGAAACGACATTAGAGGTGAAGACCCTCTCTCTTTGTTTCTTCCCGGATGAACTGGAACTCCATTGTTCATCATTTAAAAGATCAGGATGTACCCATAGTATCTCCCCCTATCAGTTTCAAAGGGGAATAGTCCTTTCTTTTGCTATTTATGGGAATCAAAATTTACGACTTGCATCGTGCCTTTATGGATGGGTTGCACTCCATCTTGAACTGTTGACTCTATCATGTGGGGTGCTTTGCCGAACTTGACGGTCACCATGTTTGCAGTCACCTTCTTCTGGTGCTCTTGAAGCTTGATGACATTGGCGTCCACTAAGCCTTGAATTTTGTCTTTAAGGATGTAGCAGTTTTGGGTGGGGTGGTTAATGATCCTATGGTAGACACAGTAGTTAGGATCATTAACTTTCCTAACTTCCTCCGGTCGTTTAGATTGTGGCAACTTCAGCATCTTCTTACTCATGAGGAGGTTGAAGATAGTCTTTGTGTGCTCATCTTTTAAAGAGTATTGCTTTTGTAGCACTCGCGTCTGAGGATGAAATTTCGAGGAGGTCTTCGTGGGTTGTGGCGCATCAGTGACCATTGTCTCCTTTCCCTTATACCCTCGGGATCGGGACTTATAGCTGTTATCACCACTTCGCTTCGGTTTCTCCTCGCCTCCTTCGTCTTCAAGCCTTTGCGCAATTTCTTCAGCTTCTTCAGCGTGTAGGGCGAGATCCTTCCAAGTCGAGGACTTCACCACCCCCATCCTAGCTAAAATCTTGGTCGATAAATTATGTCGACAGGTTTCTACCAGAGTCTTTTCTGGCATCCCATGCGGGCACCTGAGAGAATCGTTCCGGAATCTTTTGTAAAGTCCCGGGCTGACTCTCCTTTCTTTTGTTTGGCGGCTAGAAGCGCCGTCATCGATACCTCCATATCATCTTCATAGAATCTAGTGAGAAAGGCTTTTTCCATGTCGCTCCAGGAATTGATGTTTCCCGGTTCTAATCTCCGAAACCATTCAAAAGCTAGCCCGGTTAAGGTACTAACAAATACTCTTGTAATAATAGGGTCATTTCCGGATAAATACCCTATCTGCGACTTAAAATAGTAGAGGTGTTGATTTGGCGATCCTCTACCATCAAAGGATTTGAGCTTCAACGGTTTGTAGCTTTCCGGGAACGGCACCGTTTCCCACTCCATGGGATATGGCCTTACTACACCCAGTTCTTGTAGGTCGCTCTTATGCATGAGGGCATTCAGTTGGTTCTGGAAGCTCTCCATCCAGACAGTATTTGCGTTTCTCTTCTGGTGCATGGAGCTGCTGTCATCATCTTTATGATGTTCTTCTTCCTCTCGATTGTTATGAGGACCATGACTTTCTTCTTCGGTCTTCTTTTCTGTATTATTCAGTTTAGCTTTTTCTAACTCCATCAAAACATGTAACATATCTTTAAGCTTGCTGATGGCGTTCTGCTGTTGCTGGATATGCCTATTTTGCTCCTCCATTCTTTGCATGAACTCTTCTGGGATGTTGTTTTGCGTCATATATGCAGAAGCAGAGTCTTCTAAAAGTGAATCAGACGTCTGTGATTCAGCCATAACAGATTTGGCTATATCTTCTTCATCAGATGAGATCCCCGCCATCTGCCTATAATTCATAGGGATTGCCACCCCACTTTTGAGTCGAGTGTGCCGAAAAACTCCTCGCTCTTCGTTGGATGGGTCTTTCGAACTCGAAGAGAGCTCCGGGTCATAAGCTTCTTCTTCGGAGACTTTCTTCGCCTTCTTTTTCTTCTTCTTTTCTCCAACACTTATCATGTTGGAGGTCGTCGCGAAATATTCCGGCTCAGAAAACTCAAGCCTGTGCCGTCTCCTTTTTGCCTATTGGTACGATGATGTTGATGGAGACGACAATCGACAAAACACCGAGGATCGGGCATGAGTTGAGCAATGACAGTGAGACAGTACTGCATTGATCAGTCATTCACAGTGACATTGGGATACATGGGATTCTTCTTTTCTTCTGTTTAGAAGTTCCCTAAGATCTCTTGCACTGGAATCTTTTGTGATAGGCTCATTTGTGAGAGATGGCTCGCAGATGGCATACACCTTCTGCGAATTCGAGATTCGCGAGTTTCTTCAGACTTTCCCCTCGGGACGCGAATGTATGCTCCGCGTTGACAATGGACAACTTTGACGGGTTTACTCCGCTTCCTGTAGGGAACGTGAGCAAACTCGTCTGCCTTTTGATCAACCACGCCCTTAGGCTTCCATATTTTAATTGTGGATTTCTGCCGAGATGAGTTGGCAGTTTTCTTTTGCTGCTCGTCCTTGTGAAGGGCACGAGTTTTGCTTCTCCTTAGGTTCCTCCTCGTTGTACGAATGAGAGGAACCTCCTTCTCTGCATGACAGCTTTGCAGAGCGAATGGTGGTCGCTTCCCCCTGCTGAAGCGGGGACTTTGATCCACTTTGCTTGAGAGATCAAGAGTCTTTGCCGGAACCGGCAGAGAGCCGTTGTTGAGGAAGGGGATCTCGGACTATCTTGGTCCGTAGATTCCCTTAACCGAGCCATTGCCATCTCCTTGGGAATTGACCCCTTGGAGATTTTATGGTATCCCTTTAGGGAAGTAGGGCTCTTGGAGCCTGAAGAAAGAAATTCTTCATACTTTTGCTGGTCGACGAAAATGGTGAGCGAGTCGACCATACTACCAACTAGAATATTGTCGGATTGAGCTACCACCAAGTCACCGGAGGTGATGGTTCGATCCCCAGCAGAGTCGCCAATTTTCTGTTCGCCATGAAAGTTGCACGCTTTTGATATTGAAGTATTTTCAATAAAAGGGTTACAATCGAACGGTTTCCCATTTACAGAAGATGAGGAAGATAGCTCTTCCCCTTTGTTTAAAGCTGGGTTTCTAGATAGCTATAGAGGACGATCTTGCTCTCCATTGACACTCCGTACAATATCTCTCAGTTGGCTAAAGGAAAGAAAAGAAGGCTCCTTTCTCTCGATCACAAGGGATAATTTCTGGGAGAAGACCTCTGTCTCTGTCTCTTTGCTCTGTGTGTTCTCTGTGTCTTTCGCTTCCTGCCTTTTATAGAGGTCTTGGAGTAACATCCCGCCATATTTTGCTCTACCGTTAGCTCCCACTACTCGAGAAGTGCCGCCATATTCGTTAAGCAGTTGCTCCCACGATCGAAGTAACGCCGCTGCATTTGTTTGGCAGTTATTCCCACGATCCGAGGTGGCAATTCTTCTGTTCGGGTTGGGTGACTTTGTATTAAACCCCTCCACCCGAAAGCTATGGGTAGTGTCGTGAATCTCAGTTTTAGATTCGCGAACCTGTTCCGTCGTCTGGATTGCGGACCTCAGTTTCTTAGATTCGCGGACCTCAGTTTCTTAGATTCGCGGATCCGATGAGTTGCGGGCTTCTGTCTCTAAATTCGTAGATCTGCTTTGCTTTTCCAGAATTTTTCGCCGACATATGTGAACTAGACTCCGCATCAGACTGACACAAGGCATAAATACTGGGTCCCTTCCACCCTTTTTTTTAGATTGTCCCAAATTAAAATCGCTCTCTTTACTATCAGCCACAGAAAACCTTTAACTTTAAGGGAGCATCTAGCCTGCCATATATGGTGCAAATGTCGCATCCTATGGCCGCCGTCGATGTACTGTCTGTATGTAGAACTAACCGTGAAAAGGAGGTTCTTTTCCCTTCTCCAAATGACCTCGCCATAGTCATGAGCACCCAGGGGGGATTCTATATGAGATTCTTAAGTTCAGAGGCATGCCGATAAACTGTAGCATCTTCATGTGCGGTAGTTCCTGGGTCCCATCTATTTCGATGACACAGTCGCCTTGTGGAGGCATTTTTGTCGGCAGCAAGTTCAAAGACTTTTGGGAAGAGTACCCTTAGTGGAACGTCTGTACACCACCTGTCATTCCAGAATGATACCCTTCCTTTCCTGTCCGGTTTAAAATCTATACTTGAGCGGAAAATATCTTTCGTTTTTAAAACCCCATTCCAAAATTTCGATGTATTATATGTATTATAATTTCTCCCCACTATTCGTCCCCTTTCGGGCCATACTTTAGCCGTAATAGCTTCTGTAGTTGTCCCCCTAACTTTGTTAACATACTCCACCACCATTTAGTTAAGAGAGCAAGGTTGAAAGTCTTCAAGTCCAAAATCCCCAAGCCTCGCTCCTTTTTTGGTCTGCAAATCTGACCCCAGACTACCAAACTATATTTTAGGAGGTTTTGTGACATTCTACTCTACAAAAATTTTCTCCTAATTTTGTCCAATCTTTTCCTAACTCACATAGGGATGAAAAATGATGAACATGAGATATAGGAAAATGGACGATAGGACCGTGTTCGCAGCAGAATTTTGTTGTCTTCCTTCCATTGAATAAACTTGAATTACAATGAAAGCGAACAAGAAGTGAAGATGAACAAACGAGAGGATTTATATCTCAATCGCTCTCTTTTACAATTAGATGTGGGATCTGTGTGGCGATGGGATCTGTCAAGCAGCTCCTTTGGACGATCTGACGTCGAACTCTTCTCTCTTGAAGATGACGGCCGACTGTAGAATTGATCTCTCTGGTTTTGATTCGTTCAAGGCTCTGTGTGTAACTTGAACCCTCAAAAATCTTAGAAGCAAATCTCAATTGCCGAAAAGAAGACCCCTAGGGCTTCCCCAAGAGGATATTTATAGTCTCAGGCTAATGCAAGAGTTTCTATCTAAATAGAATTTGTACTCATCAAGGATTCCAATCAAATATCTTAGTCTTGATTTAAATCTCTTGATTTAGAGTTCTGATCGGATTTGATTTGAGTAACTGGATAAGCCCAAATCATAATCTCAATCAATTTGAAATTCTGGTTATCTGCTCACGCGGAGATAATCTCATCAACACGCGGAGCTAAGAAACCAGAACGCGGAACTAACGTGAAGCTATTGGATAGCTCCGCGTTTTGTTCAAATGCGAGGCTAGAATAGCCAAACGCGGAGCTATTAAATTAGCTCCGCGTTCTGTTGTGGAAAATCATATATACTTAGAAATTTTCACTGCCAACAGACCGAATTTATTAGTACGATCTGTCCACCCAAAGAAGGTATCTGGCTTTCCATCCTTCAAGCCTTTTCTCAACCATGTCTATTTCCGGACCACAGTTCCTTTTGAGAAGCTTTCCTTTTCTGATCGGTACACCTAAATACTTAAAGGGGAATTTGTCCACTTTGCACCCCAAAATGCTCTGGATTGCCATCATTGGAGGATCAAAGGATCTCAAGACTACCATAGAGCTTTTTTGGAAATTGATTCTCAAACTTGATCAAGCTTCAAAGTTGCAGAGAACCCATTTCAGGACTATCGCCCTTTTAATCTTGTTCTCGCAGAAGATCTGTGTGTCATCAGCGTATTGCAGATTAGTGATAACAAAATTCCTCTCTCTTGATAGACCACTCACGAGTCCTGCAATCGACGCTTTCCTGATCATTCTGCTCAGGCCATTAGCTATGAGAACAAACATGAGGGGGGATATAGGGTCTCCCTGTTGCAATCCCCTCTTATAAATAATTTTCCTACCAATCTCTCCATTGACAATCATCTGGATCTTTGCAAAAGCCAGCCACATTTGTACCCATCTAATCCAACACTCCCCAAATCCTCTTTTCCTAATAACTCCAGTAGACAGTCACAACTTATCATATCGTAGGCTTTTTCAAAATCAAGCTTGAGTAGGAATCTCTGCTTTTTGTCCTTTTGCAGTGGTGAATAACTTCCTTTGCTAGGACGATTCCATCTAAGATACTTCTCTCTTGTATAAAATTCGATTGTGTCTCATCAACCAGTTCTGGAAGGACAGTTGCAAGTCTGTTGGCTAAAAACGTTGATATGATCTTGAAACAACTTTTCAATAAGGCTATAGGTTGATAGTTACCAATTACTCCATGTGATTCCTTTTTCATAATGAGCACTATGGAGGAATAGTTTATTCTTTCAATATTCTCTCTTTCGTTTGTGAAATCGAAAATAAGCGCACCAATATCCCATTTTATCTCCTCCCAGAATGTTCTGTAAAAAAAACAAAGGGAATCCATCTGGACCTGGTGACTTATCGGGCTCGAGATTCCAAACTGTCTTCTTTATTTCTTCCTCTGTAAACTCTCTTTCTACTTGCTCAAGGTCAACAGCGGGATACCACTGGCCTTGAAGCATTCAAATTCTATTGGCCGTAGCTCTTCGAAACAGTTGTTTAAAATGATGATGAATATATTGTTGTATGAAAGACTCGCCAATGTGGACTCCCTCCCTTAATGTCAATGATTCATTGGTATTATTCTCCTTCTCATGTCCACTACTTTGTGAAAGAAACTTGTATTTGCATCCCCTTCTTTCAACAATTTGATGTGTGCTCGCTGTCTCCATTTAATATCCTCCCTCCTATAAAATTCTTCTATCAGGACTCTTAGATCCTGTAAGCGGACTTTTTTTTTCCCTACTCAACGTCTGAGCCTTCTCTTCCTATTCGAGAATCTCAATCTCCTTCAAGCATTCCTCTTTTGGCAGTGCCTATGCTCTGATATGCTTCCTCTCCCATCTTAAGAGGGCTCTGTGCAACCGATGAAGTTTCGTATAGAAGACTTCTGCCGCATCTATCTTATTTCTCTGCTGCGACCAGTTTTATCTAATGATTTCATGTACCTCCTCATAATCGAGCCACCACTTCTCAAACCTGAAGATTCGCTTTTTCTTCTGCCTATTTTCACCCGAGTCCAATTTAATAGGTACGTGGTTCGAAGTTGGCCTTCGCAAAGGTCGTACAGTAGTGAAACTAAACTTACTTTCCCATTCTGGGCAAACGAGCACCCTGTCTAACTTTGCCATGTTCGGCTCCTCTCTCATATTGGACCACGTGTAACGACACTCTATCATTGAAATTTCGATCAGTCCCAGCTTTGCAATTGTTTCATTAAATTGATCCCTGCTCAGGCATTTAAGTCCCCACCTTTCCTTTCATTCGAAAACCATTCTACATTAAACTCTCCTCCAATAACCCAAGGTACTGGCTTCCACGATCTCACCCTCCCTATTTCACTCCATAGACCAGACCGACGGTCACTGTGGTTTGGATCATACACTGCCATCACCACATGCATCCATCTTTCCTTCTCCTTGTAACTATAGAGATGGTGAAATCTCCGACCCAGGAATCCACTATTTCAAAACAATTCTGATCTACACCTATCATTAAACCACCTGAAGTACCGACCGCATTCTTAACAATAAATTCAAATTTGCCCCCTAACTCGTTGAGGGCGTACAATGTTGGATTGATGAGTTTTGTTTCCAGCAGATACACAATACTGGCCGCTGCACTTCTACATGTCTCTGATACCATTCTGCGTTTTCGCTTGGTGCCAATTCCCCTAACGTTCCAAAAAAAAATGTAATCATATCTAAACTACTTATCCTTCTCTATTTCTAACCAACGGGTTAGATGCTTCCTTTCTTCTCCATCCCTAAATTGTTCTCTATCCCTGTAACTTTCAAGTCCCTAATTAATGCCAGGTTATGGGAATGTTAATCAGTGTTGGTGTCCATATCAATGTCACATGCGCATGCAATAGATAATAATATATAATCAAGCAATAAATTAAGTACATCTAAGGGAGCGATATTATTACCTTGCTCATAGTTTATGAGAAGAGCCTTGCGCTTTGTGGTAAGTGAGGCCACCTCTCCTATTTGGTATTCAAGACCTCTCCTCTTCTGCTCCAATTTCCTGTTACGTCTGGGTGAACTCATCCTTATTTCTTTAGCTGATGGTCCCAGAATTTCAGCTCCTCTATAAGGACTAGACTGTCCTCCCCTCTCGGTGTGGGCTTGCTCCACAAGAGGATTCGCCTGTAGACTTGTCGGCGAATGATCCTGATCTAGCAAAACCCGATTATATTCCGGACTGTTCACCTCCACCGTTACTTTTTGCTGTGTAATCTGATCCTCCCCCCTCTGTACAGCAGTATGTCTAGGCTGGTTTTTGAGCTTCTCCCTTAGTCTCTTTGGGTATCTTGATGGTTGTTGTCTACGCACCTTCACCGGTCTCCTCTTCTCCTCTCCAGTAATTATGTTGGTCAGTAACTTTGAAGTGGCCTCTTTGATGACATCTTTATCAAAATCGAACAATATGGACAATCGGCCCAACTGCCTAATTGACTTGGAAGTCTCATCGTCATTATCAAGACCCATATTTTTAATTTTTTCAAAAAAATCCAACACCCTGTCAGAAGTTTTGCCTGCTTCCGTGAAGCTGCTGGAATTATTGCCTAACACACCAATTCCCTATTTCTCCCTATCCAAACATAAAATTCCTTTTTCATTCCGGGATATATAGCTAAAGTTGGAGCCCATTTCATTTAGTGGTTGTTGAGGGTGGGCCCCACAGTTTTGTTTTCCTCCCATGTGTGCCACATTCCTGTCATACAAACATTCGTCCTCAAAAACACCATCCCCTCGTGGGCCCCAGTCTCCTCCATGCACTGGCACAGTCTTGGGCCCCGATCAGTGTTGTGGGCCCCACCCTCTTCTCCCATATGTTCCCCATTTAAATCCTTTCGTTCTTCGAGGGGAGTGTCCCCTCTCCGAGCATATCTGTGGGTCCCCACTACAAAACCCACCTCTCCGATGCCCGCTTTATCTCCATCCTCCCTAAGGTAAGAAACTCGGACTCTTTCTCCTTCAGCATGCCGATTTTCTCTTATAGATATGTTTTCCTTGTCTGTGTAAGCCGGCTGGGCAGCTTTCTGCTGTGTTTGGTAGTGATCCTCTTTCAAGTTGGGCTCCTGCCGCATTCGGCATGTCGTACCGTCACTCTGTCCTCTTTCCTAGCTGAAGCATCGATGAGACCCGGCGGCGAGGATGGTCGGACCAGTAGGCATGGTAGCCCCCTCGCCGAGAGCGATTGCCTTCCCCTTGTCTACTAGCGAACCATCAGCCACCACCGATAGCTCTGGCTCTCCGAAAGTGACGCTGACCGTGCGGTGTGGTCCCAACGAGAGGCCGATCATGTCCATTACAGTCAATGTTAGTTTTCTCCGTTGGTTTCCTATACCAATCATGAGCTCACTCGGTATAGATTCGACGTTTTCACAGCCTACCCTGACCTTAGCTACAGCCAACTCCGTTCTATTGAGTGTAGCTTCGTCGACGTTGATGAGATAAGCAAATTTTGCCACCACCTTGCTCAGATCATACCTATTCTAGTAGTGCAGAGACAAGCCCTGGATTGCTAATGTTGCTGACATCGGAAAAAGTTGGATCTGGTCATCCTCCTCGCCGGACCACCTGCACACCGTAAAACTGGTAGTATGTTCTCCCAACTGCATGTTCTAGTCCCTCGGCGGACGGGAAACGAACTAGGTAATATCTCCGTAGGCTATAAAATTTTCACTCAAAACGGTTGAAAACTACTGAAATTGTCCTCAGACCGCCGATCATGTCGGGGACTGAGGGATTTCCATGCCCGGGGTATACCACTCCAATGACCCTTGACAGCCAAACTCTATCCTTTGCTGCCTTATCCGAGGTTGGAAGGAAAAGCACTGGTTTGTCTCTTTTCTCATCGCGCTCGATGGTTGTTTGAGTCTGTTTGCCAATGCTCTCCTTGATCTCCGGTCTTGTACTCATGGTGACTCTAAGGTTTACTCTTGACCTGTTCCCCTTCTGATCATTGGTAATTTCCTTACTACCCCTCTGTTGCACTATCGGCAATTTACTTTTGTCTTTCCTTTCCACAGCAACTACTCTTGTGGTTGATTTCTTTGGTGGAGAGACCAAGTCTCAGCACCTGTGGATCCAGTGACTTCATTCTTGCGGGTAACACCGGGCATTCAGCAATCTTATGGCCAAGAATCTTACAAAAACGACACCGAATAAACGGACACTCGTTCTTGAAATAGCCTTTACAGCCACAGGTCTAGCATTCCTCTCTTTTCTCGCTTCCAAAGGGTGAAGTCTTGCTCTTCCGGCCAACAGCATTAGCCGAGGCTAATTCCCTATCCCTCCTGCTGGTGGTGCGCGCCCGGACCCCTTCCACGGCCCTCCCTTGTCCTCGACCAGCACCGCCCACACACCTCTCTTCCGGCCAATGATGTCTGACTGAGGCTTCGATGATTGCAAATCACCGAACTACTTATTCCACTTATTTTACAGTTTAATTCACTTAAGAGTCTAAACAAAGTTTTCCTTTCTAAGTATAACTAGAATAAAACTATTTTGTTATGTCTAGGTAATAATTAGAGGAAAAAATAAAAATAAAAGAACACAGCTTGAACTATAAATTGTACCAGATATATTTGGTCCTCGATGAAATATCTGTACTTGGGAAGAAAAACTGAATTTAGATACTTCACACCCCTTATTCGAATCCGATAGATAAATTATTGTGTTCACATCCACAAGCAGTGGATGTTTAGATTTCATACTCGGTTTAGATCCATGACTGATCCGACAAATTTATAAGGGATCTGCAGGGGGATCGTGTGCAACAGCACCCGGAGTAGCTCAATCGCCACCCCCATGCATATGAAGTGAACATACTCAATCCACTCATATAACATTTAACGCATTTGATTCTTAATGGAAACTCAATTCTGTTAACGTTACAAAAGAATATGTGTGCGACTTTAAAATATGTGTGCGATTTTACCTAGGGAAAAAAAATTCTATACTAACTTGCACGAGACATCAACTAGCTGGGGACTGCATAAGCTGTCGAAGAGGAAAGAGCAGCAGTAGGTTGAGCCTATTTGGGAACAACTGCATGCTGTTGTAGGCAAGATGCCGTGAGTTCTCACAAGCAGATTTGAAGAGCTCTGAAGATAGAGAACAGTTTATAACAAGGGAACTACGAATTTCAAAGTACAAGTACGACTCCTATCCGGAATTTGGGAATGAGAATAAATTTGAATAGAAATATTTTAAGCTTTAGTTTCAATAATAAGAATTAAAATAGTTATAATTAAATATGGATTTCTTGTTAAAAAAAAATTAGTTATGTTTACTTTATGAGTTCAAAGAATGATTATAAACTGTGATAACTCTTGGTGAGGGACTATTTGAGATAGTGTTATTAAACTACCCCTACTAAGTACACACCCTATGAAATTAAAAATAATGATTTTTATAAATACATCTCATTATATTTCTAAATTACTCTTGTCCTTTTTTTCCTCAACCCACTAATCCTTCTTCATTTCTCGGTCGATCTCCTCGTAAACGAACCCGTGCCTCATCTGAGTCCTGCACCCCTCCTTGTTGTCAGCCCACACCATGCACCCGCACCTTGCTCCCCTCTTGCCCAATATCTCTTCCATTTTCAAAGAAATTCTAATTTACCGAAATACTTCAAGAAGTTTTTATCTACTTTTGAACAAAAAGTAAAATATTAAAGTGTGAATAATAAAATTTTAATAAATTGTTTTATTTATTGTTCAAATTTTAGTTTTTGTGTGAAGTTAAATTGTTTTTATTTTTTTAGATTAATTTTGCTTTACTCCTAATAGTGAGGTCCTTCCTTAGAATTTTATTTTTTATGACGGCAAAACATCGTTCACACTCAAAATAATAGGTAGACTATTTACTACTACTTGCTATCACAGTTAACTAAACAATCACAATTTCCAGTTAGCAATGCACATTTTCCTTCATTACAAATGAACTCTTTGCAAAGCGGAATCATATGTTCAGACAATAATCCATGTAAGAGCTTTATATTTGACAACCATTTAGATAAAAGAAAGATTTCGTTTCTTTTGCTTTTTCTTTTTTTTTGTGTGGGTACTTCTTCATTTTGCACTCATGCATGGCAAGTGCCCAAATATTGATCCATGTTCCATCTCATGCTGTTATGTTCCTAGCTTACTAGCATACCAAAAGACATGATATCACATCTTCTCACTCTAACTGCTAAGGGGTATACATATATATATATATACATATATATATATATATATAGGAAATTCACTGCCGGTGAAGGGAGTTTCTTCACCGCTGCTTAGATGGCCCAATAAAACTATTACACGTGGCGCCACTTAAAGTAACAAATAAAAGAACTTTCTTAACCACCTTTTGAGTGGTGCTACGTGTAATAATTTTATTAGACCATCTAAGTGGCGGTGAAGGAACTCCCTGGTGAATTTTCCGTTTCCTATATATATATTTCACCCTATAACTTACAAATGATTCCAGGCTGAATATCACAAATCCAATAGAGTTCACTCTGATCGGTACTCAATCTGGTTCAGATAAAGCCCATTAGACCAGCATCAGACTCGATCGAAATCAGAAATAGTGCACACGAGAAGCAAGTCACACAAATTATTGTAGGCTTGATACCTTGATGATAACTTACACTCTCTCCTGGAGACTTATCCTTTGCTTAAGCTCGACTTCTCTGAATATACCAAACCCAATTCCTCCAGCTGCACGACCATCAAAGTACCAACAGCTCAATATATAGAGAACAAGCCCATATAAAGGCTAGCAAAACCCCCTAGTCTTGAATCAGCAGATCAATAATACAACCAGCATGGCCATCATCACCGCAAGGCCTGTGGCGCTCATTGTAGCCTCTCATGCCAGTAATGCTGCTCATTTGTTTGCGCTCGTAGCTGCCATTCTTGTGCTGGTGTGGGCAATTCACTTTGGAGGTGGACTTTCGCTGCATTCTGATAACGAGGCTCTCGTTTTCAATGTAAGGGACTACGTTCCTAGATTTCTAGCTAGCTTTCAGTTGTTGATAATTGAATTTGAGTTTGTTACTATATATAAGAAATATTTCGGATACAGTAAGCGTGCATACACCTTACAATAATGCTTACTATTATAATTTAGTTTCAACATCTCGCACTTAGATGTAACTATTAATACTTTTCTTTGAAGAGAGAATTCTAATGTTCATAACAAACTTTTCATAAGTTGACAATTGTTACTGTCACCGGTGAGTCGGTGGCATCAGTAACCAGCCACCGGCCTAGCCAATATGGCATCTGTTAAGTAACATTACTAGTCAATTCTATAAATTAAGCTCCACGATAAACACCCTAAAGGAAAATCAAAATAATTATCTTTAGGACGTACGTGATTCAAAAAATAACACCTCAGATCAACCCCAAAACACTCTGCAGAAGACTGGAAAATTTTAGGACTATCTTTACCGTCGACATATCACTTGATTTGCACCAGCGTGCCATTTGCTAGTCAATATTCTAAATTTATAAACAACTACTATAAAAGATTTAGCTAAACAGTATCTGCAACTTACCATCATATATTCACCAATGGTGTCAAATGAGAAAACCAGATAGCTAGTTTGAACACATTGTCAATTACCTCATCTAACTATTTTAAAAATGATTACATATTTGCTTTTATATTCAAGTTAGGAATCTGTTACTTAGTAAGAATCTAAAAATTTTGCGTTCACCATGTTATCGACAGATCCATCCAGTCGTCATGGTTTTGGGATTTATTCTTCTAGCTGGAGAAGGTATGAATATGCAATCAATCGTGTATATCGATCTATTAAAGCTTGTTTCCCTCTTCTTTTTGACAATTTATGATATTATGATCAGAAAGAAACATACAGGGAATAGAGGGTAATCTTTAGTTTATTCCATGCAGGAATTATGGTGCACAGGACAGTTCCTGCAAGGAGAGAGGTGAGGAAATCCATCCATATGATGTTTCAATTTGTCGGGCTGGTTCTTGGTATTTTTGGAGTCTACGTGGCCTTCAAATTTCACAAGGAGAGCGAGATACCAGATATGTACACCTTGCACTCATGGTTGGGCATGATCACTATCTGCCTGTTTGGTTTGCAGGTTTTCTTCTTCCTTGTTACTCTCCTATAAGACAACTACCATATAATATTTACAATTCCTTCTTTTTTTGTTACTTTGTACTGATGTAAGCACTGCTGATACTACTATCGACTCGTATTTATTTATGCAGTGGTTGTTTGGCTTTCTCTATTTCTGGTTTCCAAGAGCACCACCACCAACAAGAATAATAGTAGCTCCCATACATGCGACTGCTGGTTTGGCTATATTCCTACTCGCCATATGCACCGCCGAAAGTGGCCTTATGCAGAAAGGAGCCAATCCAGGGACGGAGACTCGCCTTATAAACTTCACTGGTCTCTTCATTCTCCTCTTTGCAATGGCTGTCTGCCTCTCAACTGTTCTGCCCAGGGTACTGACGGTATAGGTTCTCCTGGCAACAGAATCATGTATAAACACTTCAGTTTGGACTCTCCATTTTCTTTTTCCCGGCTTTTCTTTTTTGACTGGAATGGTGGATTTGCTTTAGGATATTCTTTGGAACTGATTAACTCTCTGTGATCGGTTCTTTACTTGTTTGTGGGGCTTTACATGTATGTAATGTATTAATGGGTAGACAATTACATCCTAACTCTACATTTGCACAACTTTATTTCAATTTTAATGTTCTATAGTTTGGCTTTTTGGTTTTTGAAGTTAGATAGAACTTTAAAGTTTAGAACAGGACCTCACAATATTATCTGCGAATTTCAACTTTAACGGTTTACTTTCAATAATAAATTAAACAATGATTATAGGCCTATTCTATCTTATCTGTCAATCAAATACAGAAACAAAAGATGTACGCAGGAGCCAATTAAAACTACTTCCGCAATGGATCACCAATTGATAGAGAATCAGCATATTACTTATAAATTTGAGTAGAAGTTGCATCATTTTGAAGGATACCTATACAGTGTAAAATCTTACCGAACTCCCTTGTGCAAGTGAAAATGGAATAAATAAGGAAGAAAGGAACCTTTGCTGAACAATAATATGCGCTTACAGTGATGTAAATACCCTCGCATGCATTGGTCTTCTCCAAATCTGGGGACCCAAAAAGAGTAAAATGTGTATAAATTAATTGTATAAATTGCTGCTTGTTGCTACTTTACATGAACATGAATACAAGATAAATGTAGGATAGTTAATTCGCCTATATCTAGTAGTAAATAATGTACATCATTACAACAATTACGCAATCTCCCAATGAAAAGAACCAGCAAGAGCCGATTTCTCGACAAACCCCTTAGATTAGGGAAGCAGAAATTTCCATCGGGTGATCTTTCCTTCAGAGGTTTGTAGAATGGAGCACTCGTTTAAGACTATAACATGCGACGCAAAGGAAAAACTCATGCTGAAACCTCCATATAGTATGAACTAAGAGCCTTCTGACTATCTGCTAACAAGCCACCCTGGCTTAAAGATGGGATTGTGCTTAAAATTATGCCCACGTGAAGATGTTGATTCACCCTGACGGCGGTAACACTGCTCAAGAGAAGAAAACAATAGTATTATTTCCAACTTGGAACTGAACTGACAACAAAAATTGGCCCCATATTGAAAGGAATAAGCTTGTTAATAAGCAAGTAGCTCTTCGCTACTGGCCACATTTATTAACATTGGGATTCTAGGAATTTCATTTAAGAATGTAATTTTGTTTATCAAGGGCAGTGGTTCAAGGTCTCAGCTCATTAGAAAGATTTGTAATAAATGCCATGCTTCTAGAGGTTCAACAGAAATCCTGGCCGTAAACGCAGGATAAGACACTGTATTTATTCAATCTTGCAAGATGAATTTCCTGATTAGAGAACCAGCAAAATGCAAATTGTCACTCATATGCAAATGAAATGCTACAGTAAATATTTGTCAATATCGACTCCAAATGATTTCCTTATTGGAAAATAAATGAGTACCTTGTAACAGACAACGGAATCATCTGGATACATTGCAAAGAGCTTAGTACCAAGGCGGGCATGGCAGGAATCACAGGTGCTCTCATCATTTATTTGAACATGCCTAGATCGCTCTTCTAGCCTAGATGATCGTGCATCCAAATCGATAGCACGTGAGAGATTGTGAACAATCTAAGGGGACAAAGAGGCAAATAAAAAGGAGAAGAATAAGTTAGTATGCCAGAAAAAGATGAATGAATCATATTACTCAAATACGAATTCTAATGTAGTTATCGGAAATTACTAATTCACAATGCTTCTAGCCATCTTCCAATTCCCAAAATGGAGATAACAGCAAAAGGAAACAAAAATCATTCACACATTACAGAAGTAAAAATTTAGTTATTATTAGTAATTGAAGCATATGGAAATTGGTCATCCTTTGTTGTATGCCAAACAACAACACAAAATAATAGTGCCTAACAGTTTACATAATATGAAACCAATACCAAGTATAATCTACAAGTAATGATTTATTGAAATATTTTTAGCATCCTAAAAAATTACAATTTTTAAAAAATGATTTATCAAGTCATCATTGTCATTGTCATCATCATTGTCGTATGCCAAACAACAACACAAAATAATAGTGCCTAATAGTTTATATAATATGAAACCAATACCAAGTATAATCTACAAGTAATGATTTATTGAAATATTTTTAGCATCCTAAAAATTACAATTTTTAAAAAATGATTTATCAAGTCATCATCGTCGTCGTCGTCGTCATCATCATCCAAGCTTCTTCCTACAGGTTGGATATACAGCACAAGGATCATGGTAGATTTGACGATCAAATATGATGTCAACCTATCCATATCGTAGAGCTTAAATTTTCTAACAAAGGAAAACTACAGATGACAGAAAGCATAACCCTATACTTTTATAGCCAGTTGAAAGGTAGGAAGTCCTAGCATATCATACTAATCACACAATTTAATTTCATATAACCAAGTAGAAACAATGATTTATCAAGTTCGTTTCAAAATTTTGCAACAACAAATAACTTTTTGATGGATTCCAAAAATTAAGTGCTGAATATGCTCAAATTATCATCCATAAACAGTAACCTGTCCCTGGCGATGATGATGAACTCGAGCTCTCAACATTCTCAATATGGTATCTGAGGCTAGCTGAAGAGGCATATCAGGGGACAATTTCTGCAATTAAAAACATCATTCAGAATGGATGTCATCAAGGCTGAAATATATAAGCTCTGGGGCCTGCTCTTCAAAGGAAAACGCTTGCCAACTTTAAGACGAAGGTAGGATCAGTAAGCTTTAAAAAGGCTAGTGCTGAAGATAAAGAATATGAATATCATTTTTTTGGCAGGTAATAAAACAGTATGTAGTTTAAACGACTATCCTATTGAAGCAATCATTATTAAACCCATTCGGATTGAAGAATCAATCCTTATGGATAATGCCAAGACAAATAATAGTCATATCATATAGTGCTACAGATTGGAAATACATGGAACATCTAAAAAGAGGGCAATTTTGTTGGGAGCATTACACCTGACTCACGATACCATCTTTGGGCCACATATGTTGACACCAACTTTGGAGAATATAGCGTTTCTTTTTTCCTCTTGTTGCGTGTGTGTGTGTGTTGGTGGTGTCAGGTGAGAGGACCAAAATCTAGCCCCAACTTCTCAATTCTACATTCTCTTAGTTGCATAGCCTTCCCTTTATGTTTCCAAGTGAAAGTCCATTATCCTCCTGTTCATGGGATCTGACCTAAACATGCACCAAGTTTCCTTCAGTTCCTTTTAGGATGTAGCATGATATGCAACTTTACTATAATTTTCCTTGTCCTATCCTTCGTAAGACCATGGCCCCTCTTCCTTACCCAAAAACTGAAATCAACTTTCATTCCTGAATGCCTGGTTATTGATTTTCCAGCTTCCCCAACTCCAAGAGCACCTTCAACATTTGATGTTCTTACCTGACATTGGTTGCTAGTGTCTACTCTTGAAAGCGTCATTAAAAGAATTCTATTCAAACCTGGCCGAGCATCATAATTGCACTGCGACGAGATTGATCAGACATCTGAAATTCTTAACAAGTCTTCCCTCGATTATTTGCAATTTTTGCAATACCTCAATTTTCAGTAGAATTATCAGCTTCAAGTCTCAGTAGATAAGTCTGAGTACATAGTTGAGACTAAGCATGACTATGCTAGAACCTTATACATTCCTCTCGAGAAGCTCAAAACTTGCAATGCAGTTACAAAATAATGATAAAACAAGTGAGAAGGCCTTATTGCATCACCTAGAGAATGAGAATCAACTTTTGGATGATACTTTTCTGATTATCAAGCTGAGCTATTGTCCACTTAAATTGCAGAAGATGCTTACCAGAATTACAAAGATGGCTTCTATATTCCACTTCTATTGCAATGAAAATTGCTGTTAAAAACCCAGAGGAGTAATTATGCAAACCATTAGGAGAAGGTCTCGAAGGGACATCAAATGATCAGGCTTAATTAGCTTATTTTATTTGGTTTAGAGATTTTTTTTTTTATTTATTTATTTTATTGGCACGTACATGCAGAGACTAGTATATTTAAAGGGATGTAAGACTCTTTAGTCAGGAGTGAAGACTGAGTATGAAATTTGTTCCCTATAAGAAATCTTAGACATTTGATGTGCATTGGAACCTTCCACGAGTGATTTATATGAAATGGCATGCAATTCGTTTGGATGTAAGATATGAATTTATCTTTTATTACCTTCATCAACCACAAGTCTAGTTCTTTCCCAAATTCACTAAATCCCCTGACAAAGTCCTAATTCCACCTTATGCTACATCACAACTGGTATCAATGGTGAATATGACCCCCAATTTCCGTCCCAATCTTCACCTTCTCCATAATCTTAGATCAACACCATCTTCCATCTTCGTTTTATTGTTTAGTTTTATTTTTTTGAAAAAAAGGGGAAAAAGAGAGAAAAAAAAAAAAGAAGCAAGAAATACAGGGGAAAAAAAAGAATTGCAGGAAAAAAAAAAAAAACCTAACCTTAGCCCTAGCGCACAATGCTACCATGAAATGACCGAAGCAATACCTTCCTCGTTGAAATCTGTCGTTGGTATCGTTGTCCTAAAATATTTTTGCCACCAGCGTCTATCTCCTTCACCGCTTCCGTTGTCGCCTATAATGTCACTCCCCTTCATCATCGCCGCCAACCTTTCTAAAACAACAGTCTGCTACCATATTATTATCTTTCTTCGTTGTTGCAGAAATAGTTATTGTCGTCGTTAAAGATCTTTGTTGTTATCGCCATCCCACACTGCAACAGATTTGCATCGATCAAAATCAAATGTCTGTCCCGATTCTCCACAACGATGAGTCGTCGATCCTGACCTAACCTCGCCTAAAACTACCATAACTTCTCCAAACATTACCATCTCGAAGACAAATGGCTCATCTTGCGCCAATTATAAGTTCTCGAGCCAAAACTCAACTCGATAGAGCCGAACCAAAGCCGATTCGATGCTAAGCCGAATTTAAGTTGATCAGTAGTTCCTGAGCCAAATCTAACTGCAACATCTAAACCAAATCCGTCGTGATATAGATTGTCTTGTTAAGAATTTTCAGGTGGTCGGATTCTAGGCCGTCTTTTTCAGCCAGATCAATCACCTCTTACTACTATTCAAGCATTTCCATGCATGATTTTTAGTACTTGGTTTGAGGTAATATTTTAAAGAATCTTGCCAGAATTGGCATGAACAACTAGGAACAACTGGGTGATTGGGTGCAAACAACTGAGTGAACAATTGGTCATGGACGACTCACCCTCTCAAGTGAAGTCTGATTTGAACTAAGTTTTAATTGCTAACTATGATGTATTCTGAGTTGTGCATTTATTTTAAGTTTATCATGCAAAAAAGTTGATGTTTATTGATCTCATTCATTTGTCTGTGAATAACATTATATAGGATAACATTTCCTGCATTCAGAAACTAAACTGAGATTTTAGGAATATTTTTATTTTATTATTTAATGCATTCATTTAGTTTGTTTGAGACTATGATTTTTGCATAATCATTCGTGTTCGCTTGCTTCGCACTGAATAAGTACTTCTAGGTTGAATCGTGTGTATGGCCAAATGAAATATGATATTTAGGTGTTTTACCGAGTCTAATAAATGAAATCGTACTAGAGATTATAATTATTAGATGGCTACTAGTCCTCATGCTAGAGATGACTATATGTATATTCTGTGGTTATGATTGGCATGCTATTAAGACAGAGCAAATCCATCAAAAGGTCACGATAGAGCCTCCTGATTTTTATGATACATGATTCTCAAAATTTGTGATTAGATATGAAATATGGACTGCTATTTACATTTATATAACTTTTCTGATAAAAACAGAGTCCAGTTTGCTAGGTAGTAATTAAAAGATTCCGCTAAGCTTTATTGGATCACCATAGAAAGACAATTAAAGAGAAGATATTGTAGATATACATAGATGCAGGATGAAATGAAGGGAAAATTTAACGAAAAAATTATTCTCCCTTCTTATAGAGCCCGATTTTTAGATCAGTTGTTTTATCTAAGCTACGCAGACTTATCTGCAAGAGAATAGATTTAATGACCTTATATTTAAATGTAACTTTCAGATAAACCATCATCTATCATCATACTACATATATGTTTTACAATGGCTTGAGATCTAATTTCAAAAGTGAGAAGTTCCTACATATCATGAAATTCATAGAAAAGGCATTTCTTTTAACTTTAGAGCTAGACTTATTTTCTATAACACCTTTAGATAAAAAATCTACTTCCAAAGCTAGAAAACAGTGTTCAATGTGTGAAGGATATGACATCATGCTTACTAGGCTGATCAAGTGTCCAAAAGCAATGTTGAAAATAATGCATTATGGAACAAGTTATATTGTATTATAATAACTAGCACAAAACCAGCACCATCTAACAAATAAAAACAATACAATGCACTATAATGGTGCATTTTTTAATTATTTTATGTTATATTAAGATACGTTATTTACTATTATTTTTAGTAGTTTCTGGTTTGATACCGATTATTGCTTTGCTTGTTAGCTAATATCTGCAATTTTTTTACTTAATTGTTTGTTGTTTACTTGCTTGATTTATGATTACTTGCTCATTTGCTTACTATAATTCTTCTTTGAATTCTAAAAATTTCTTCCTTGTTGATTCTATTGAACTCTCAGCTAAATTAAAATAAACAATTAGAAATAAGATGAATTGAACATAGAATATTACAAGAAAAAATTACAGTATTTCAGATACCTGAAATTGAAAAAAATAAACTTGAAATCTTATTTCTTTTTTGGCTATGACTGAAATTACAATTGCAAATTTAATATAATCTATAAAGTTGAGTATGAAAATTATAGTAAAACTTGTTAAAAACTTAGAATAGTTTCTGTGATATATAATATATTTAATATTATTTTTTAGAATTTATTTTTTGATTTATAAAAATTAATATATATAGTTTTATATTTATTTTATTAAATAAATAGGAAATTGCAAAACCTACATTCTACATTATATGTTACACTATATGCAATTTAACCAAACAGAGGCAAAACCTTATATCACTATCATTGCTAATTTAAAGTTGTTCAAAATGTAAACAGTTTGAACATTATAATTACCAATGCCCTCGAAGAGACTAAACATTGATATTGTGCATACTGCATACTAATGATATTGAGGATTTAAGAGAATGCCCACGTTCCTTTTGAGGGTAGTAGTGATGTGGATGTGTTAACAAAGTCTAGTGCAATACTCGATGAGGTTTATGTTCATGAGGCTAGTACCAATGATACAGAGCATGTTTAGTTGAGTACAGTATGCCTGTAAAGGTTATTAGGTATTCACCTTCCACACCTAGAAAAGAGGAAGAGATTGAACATGAGAGTTGTTGCTAGTGTAACTACTAGTGACCCTCTTGAGTTTCTTTCTGCAGCTTGTCGAAATAGTTCCACTATTTCTTCGAGAGATCTTTCGAGTTTCTTTCTGAGCTTCATCGGATTCTTATTGATTTTAGTGTTATACAAGTAGAGGTATCTGACAGAAGTCTCCTAGAAAACCCATATATCTCATTCAATGTTTAAAATAGCGACAACGATAACATAACGTTTTGTCTCTATCAGGTTATATCGCATATAGCGTGACGCATAACGTAGGTTACGCAATTTTCTATTTATTTAATAAAAATAAATATAAAACTATAAAAATAAATTTTATAAATTGAAAAATAAATTAAAATTATAAAAGAAGAATATAAAAATATTTTATATCCTAGTATCAATTCTAAATTTCTAAGCAGTTTCACAATAATTCTCATATTTGTCTTCATAAATTAAATAACATTCACACGCATAATTCCGGTCATCATCTAAATAAGAAAGCAAGATTTCAAATTTATTTTCAATTATTATTAATATTGTAATTTATATTTTGTAAAAATCAATTTATTTTATTTGTAATTGTTTATTTTAGTTTAGCTGAAAATTTAATTTAATCAGCAAGTCAAAAAATTCAGTAATTGGCGAGGAATTATAACAACTAAGATTGTAATAACAAACTAACAAGTTAACAATGCCACATGTAATCAAATAATCAAACAAGTAATTAAGTGAAAAAAACTGCAGCAATTTGTTAGCAATCAAAATTAATAATCAAGATCAATATAAAAATATTAAAAAATTATTACAAATAACGTAGCATAACGTAATTTAACGTAACGTAAAATAACATAAAATAATGTAAAAAACGTACCATTACGGTGCATCAAGTTATTTTCAACTATTAAATAACGTTGATTTTCTATTAGGTTTCAGAATGCAGTATAATAGGTTTTATAACGTGTTATTTTCAACATTGATCTCATCCCTATCCCATTTGGATTTATAACACTGAGTCTAGTACATCGTATTGACTAGATTTACATGATGAGACCCATAGACAAATAGCAATATGCAATTATTATTAATTTGCTACATATCCATATAATATCCGCAAGAATTTGCAGTTGAAGGTGATAGTTGTATTCACTCTGAGTGGTTCTGTCTGAGAACTACACTACGTAGAAGTTGCATGCTCGATGTAAATATCATTATAAAACTATGAGGAGGATTGCTCCATCATTGATGAGTTGGATATCATATGGGCTCCTAGTACCAATCCAGTTTATAATGTTTTCAATGTGGAGGATTCAATTCTTTGTGTTTTTCCTGATCTATCATCTTCTTTGGCAGTTGTTTAGCATCAGACAATTCTACATCAATTCCCATGCCATGTGAGGAGATTAAGCAAATCGTCCTGAAGGTTTTAGTCTTTTACATGCATATTACCGTCATTATTCACCAGAGGGAACATCCCAAAGACGAGATTAATGGGCTGATCAAACAGATAGAAATAATTAGTTTATTTCATTTACTTTAAGCTTTGCTTGGATGTCAAAAACAAAGTGTTTTAGGATGTTTTTAAAAAATATGTTTTGAAGTATTTTGGTGGTATGTATTTGGGAGTGTTCTGATTATGGATTTTGAAGTGTTTAAGCTTGTACTTGGGAGTTTAGTTTTATCATTAGGTTTTGTGAATAAATATGTAAAAAACAAATATACCCAATTAAGAAAAAAGAAAGAATGTGTGAAAGAGTTGGAACAAAGAAAAGAGAGTATTTTTTGATAAATAATTCGGAACACTCAAAAACACCCCGATTTGAAATGTTCTCCAAAATACCTATCCAAGTGTTTTGGAAGTGTTCTAAGAACACTTCAAAACACTTATCTAAAAACTCACAACCAAGTATTTCTATAAACACTTCATAACACATGCTCCCAAAACACCTCAAAACACTTCAAAACTAATCTACCAAGCATAGCATTAGATAATTTCTTTTTATATATTTATTCTACCGGAATGCGTTGTGCACATAGAGTTTAGTATATTCAAAAAGATGCAAGACTCTCTAGTCAGCAGTAAAGATTGATTATGAAATTTGTTTCCCATAAGAAATCCTAGGAATGTGATGTGCTTTGGAACCATCTGCAAGCGATTCATGTGAAGTGGGTCTGTGATTTGCCCAACTGGGAAGCCCGACCCTATCTTTTGTTACGTTTATTGAACCCTAGTTTAATTCTTTCCTAAATCCATCAAATCTTCCCACCACAAACCTTAATTTCACTTTGTGCTGCATCATCTAGACACTGCCTCCAGGCTATGCTTAATTTTCCTTATCACGTATCTACTGAGCAAGTTCTGAGTACTTGATCCATTGAAGAAAGCATGGATCTGATTGATATAACAAATTTAGTAAAGTTGGTTCTCAATGAACATATAAAGAAATTGTTAAATTGAAGACTGAAAGACGGACAGTCATGCTGAAGAGGGCTATAGCTATCTTCTGTGTATACTGTTTCCACCATTCACAGTCTCCTAAGTTGAGTAAGATAATACTTAATTGAAAAAGAAAAAAAAAATTCAAAAACTGAAGCAAAAATTCTATTATCCCTGCTGTACGGGAATAAACAGTCATAAAAGAATAAATTCAAAATAACTGCATGGGATTATGCTTCTCAAGTAAGTTCAGGCGTATGCTTTCCGATACAAAAAATAGATAAGTTTAGTACCTCTAATACTTGCAAGGGATCTAGAGATTCTCCATGATTGTGGAGAAGCCGTACTGCAGCCTTAAACATGGGCTCCTTGCCATCTTGTGGATCCAAATACATATCCAGCAACCTTCAGTGCATACAATCAAAGCAATGTGAAATCCTAGAGCAGACACTACACGGAAAAAGAAATATGAATAATGAGAGAAATAACATACTGCATATAGGCATCACTTCTGCCAATTTCTGCACAATACTGTTCTGCAGCCTCACTATCCTCCAGCTTTCTTAAATACCAAAATAAAATTACTTAAGAACATGGAAAGCCAATCAGTGGAAATAACTTCTGGTGGTTATTTCTAATATATTTAATTGCTAACTCAATATTTTGATTGCATGATATTCATACGAAGTATAATTCCCAAATACTTGAATCTTACAAGGCTAAAATCTGCAGCACCAATGTTTCTTCTCCCATCTTCCGGTATAGGATAGCCTGTTAAGTATTCAAAACACTTAAAATAAAGAATTTAAAGGGCAAAAAGTCATAGAAACCTCTTCAACGTAGATAGAAAATTAAGAAAGGTTTCATATTAATGTCCAAGCATCACCAACTAGTGAAAATTTTATTTATCCACTTTAATGTTTGTTAGAAAGTTTAAAAAGAAATAGTGTGATAGAACAGCATATCTTTTTCTTAATTGCCTTCTGGTACCCCTTGATGACTATCTTGATTGACTTGATTGCATAAACATGATCACAGAAATATAGTAAATTGATGTAAACGCCCCTAAATGCAACCTCCCAAATTGAAAGGAAATAAGATGCAGATTTTGTGAGTTTAGCCCATTGTTTTCCTGTTAGACATCTATTTTCTATATAGGCCAGAATGGAATTTGAGATAGCAGACCCCTAGGATTCCCAATACATGCTCCTCCATTAAGATTACTAATTCTTCTATGGCTATGTTTCAGGGCTATCTATGTGCCTCCATTAAGGCTACGTTTGGTCTGACAGTAAATGAATGAAAAGAAAAGAAATGGGAAGAGAGAGAAATGGAGGGGAAAAAAGACAACATTCTCTTTGTTGTTGGTAATGAGAGAAACTAAAAAGAAAATCTAAGAAAAAAATAAAAATAAAATAAGATAAAATAAATTTGAGAAAAACCTGCGTTCCAAACTCCCTTTACTCTCTTACCATGATTCAACATGGTAGCACCACCAAGTAATTTCCTCTCATTTTCTCTACTATAAAGGAGAAAAAATAAGAGAATTTTAAGCTTTATTTTCTCACTTACCTTCAACTTTCTTTTCTTTTAAATTTTCTCGCCACCAAACAAGGGGAAAATAACTTCTTTCTTATCTTCTTTTCTTTCTTCCACTCTCCTCTCTCTCAAACAAAAGAGAGCCTAAAGAATCTTGACCTTTCATTTGAAGCTAATTGAACCAAGAATAAACAACCTATTTTAGAAGCCAATAGCCATTACAACCAAAATACCGACCCATATCTCACACTCGAAAACAAAGGATGGCACATCTACGCAAAAAAGTAGGACTCTACATTGTCAAATACTTCCCTAGCTTGCTTTTTAAATTATGTTTAAAAGAGTAAATAAATTGAATAACTGAAATGGGTATGCCTATTGTCACTTGTGATGCAAATTGAAATGCATGGGTAGTAGATTTTAACCCTATCCCCGATGACTTAAAACCTAAGCCCCAACTCAGAAAACTTAAAAAATTAAAATAATTATTTTGAGAAACTTGTAGCTAGAGGTATTCATAGATTAGTTTTAACTCCAACTGAATCCATAGTGAAAGTAAGTACATAACAGATTTAAAAATTAGATAAAGTATGTAGGTATGTCCATCTGGCAGAAAAAAGGTTCATAACATGTTTGGTGCAGATCAACCAGAAAAAACGTTCATGTTGTGTTGAAAGTCAACCCATACCACAAGAACCTATTTGAGTTACAATTCTCTAAACCCAACTCATTTTACCATAGAACTCAGATTCAATTGTAAACTATCGGCACTGTTCCCATTCTAAGACCCTGTTTGGTTTGAGAGGGAGAAAAGAAAAGAAAATAGGAAAGCAAGTTACTTTCCATTGTTTGGTTGGGAACTGGGAAGCAATGTTTAAAATAGCGATAACGGTAACGTAACGTTTTGCCTTTGTTAGGTTATGTCGCATATAGCGTAATGCATAACATAGGTTACGTAATTTCCTATTTATTTAATAAAAAATAAATATAAAACTATATAAAATAATCTTTATAAATTGAAAAATAAATTAAAAAAAATCTAAAAAGAATATATAATCATTTTGTAATACATAATCTATTCTAAATTTTTATTAAATTTTACAATAATTTTCTCATTTATCTTCATAAATTATATTAAGTCCGCAAATGTAATTCCAATCAATAACCTTAACAAAAAAAAAGCAAGATTATAATTCTTTATTTCAATTCCAGTTATTATTATTATTGTAATTTATATTTTCAAATGTTCAATTTATCTTATTTGTAATTATTGATTTCAATTCAGTTATAAATTCAATAGAATCAACAAAATATTATTTCAGCAACCAACCGTATAGGAATTACAACAAGCGAATAAGAAAACAATTGCTAATTAGCAAGTTAGTAATTCCATAAGCAATCAAACAAGCCAAATCAAGTAACAAAATTTTAGTAATTCGCTAATAATCAAAATAATAAGTAACAAAAATGTAGATATTACTAAAAAAAATAATAGTAAATAACATAATATAACGTAATTCAACGTAACGTTATGTAATATAACGTAAAATAACATAAAAAACGTACTGTTACAGTCACTGAGTTATTTTCAGTTGTTACGTAGCGCTGGAATTCTGTTAGGTTACGTAACGCAATATAACGGGTTATGTAACGCAATATAACGGGTTTCATAACGCGTTATTTTCAACATTGTTGGGAAGAAAATCTAAGGAAAACAAAGTTGAAGAAGAGTAATAGAAAATAATGCTAAAAAAAAATTCCCTTTTTCTCTCCCCTAACCTAGAGAAGATGGGAGTTACTTGGTATCACTACCATATGGAATCATGATAGGAGAATGTATAGAGTTGGGAATAAAGTTTTTTTTCTTAATTTCTTAATATTTATTTTAATATATTAGTTTTTCTTCTTATATTTTCCTTTTAGTTTCTCTTTCAGCCAAATAATAAAGAGTATCTTATTTCTTTGTCCATTTCTTTTCTTCTCTATTCCTTTTCTATTTCTTTCATTTTCTATCAAACCAAACATACCCAAAGTGTCTTCATAATTCTTCTAGTGAAGAAAGAAAGGCAAGGATGGTGACTGGGTCAATGGGGAGAAAGGTTGCAATCTACAAGGCACGTAGTCTCCACTGATTTCTTTCTTCTTTATCCTCTGTATCCTTCTGGGTTCTGTCAGATTGACCGCTACACACTAGGATTCAAAAACTAATGGCAAATTAAGTTTACATCAGGCTTCAAAGATAAGTTTTTGAAGGATGCTGGCAAAATAATGAAGGCATCACCTCATCAACATAATATTGGACAAATCTGACAACTTAGTGTTGCATTGGATCATTGTTTGTGACAATCCAATATGAAAATTCCCAATATGTATTGGTTTGAGCCTATTTTAAACCATGCTCACACCATAGATATACCACAGGATCATACATGAACAAGACGCCATGGTTACACAATCAACCCTAGCTTCATTGCCTATCGACATGAGCTAGTGCACATTACTTGCAGGATGGCATTAACACTTTAACAGACTATATGGACGTCAACAAAGATGACCATGTTGTAGATCCCGACAAGGTTAATACACGCATACATATAGGGAATAGTGTACCTAAGGTGTCACCACAGCGAGTTGCTTACGGAGGCGCCCTTGATTCTCAACATAGAGGTATATGTGAGCGATCTAAACCTTAGTTATGATCTTCATGCTCTAAATAGGTGATATATAAAAAATTGTGATGTATGTATGTATGCACGCATGTATGTTAAATCTAACTTCCCACCTTTAATGTACCTAATCCAACTATATATGTATGTATGCACGCATGTATGCATATGTATGTATGTATATGTGTGTGTGCGTATAACATATATTTCAATACCAAATACTATCACTATTCTCATCCTTAATTTCAAATTTAATAGTTTAAGTCGTAGATAACTCAGCTTCTAGCCATATTCAAAGAAATGGACATGTAGTCAAATTTAATGAAGCATACTGCCACCAAATTTCCCCTCCTTCATGTATATTCCTTCCATCAACAAGCAAAAAATTTCTCATGTCACTTTCTAAGGCATTTTATCATTGGTTGTTTACTTGTAATATTGACAGGAATCCTCTCCAAAGTTTTAAGTGAGGGAATTTAGTAAACTGAATTTTCTGCTAACCACGTTTGGTAATTAGCAGCAATAAAATAGTGGTTAGAGAAGTAGCCAAAACCATTAAGATTTTAAAGGTAGTTTCATGTAATATGTATGAAAATGGAAAGGATGTTTTCTGTCATTTCACAATTTGAATGTCCGAATGCAGTTGCATATTCATATTCCTAACATCCGACCAAAAACAAATCTTATCTAAATTCAGCATTCAAATAATTAAGAGGATTGAGTACTACTAGACCTTTTCTAGCCATAACTCGGACCCTTCTATCACATGAAGCACTTCTTCAGGATCATACAAGTCGGAAGCCTGTAGAAATAACTGCAATCTCTCCCTAACTGGATATGGACATGTACCTACCGTTTCAACATCAGATATATTAATCTTGTCAAATCTTCTACAATTAGAGATCTCATTGTCACAGTCAATGTCAACTGTTTCTATTGCAGATTTAGCAAGAGAAATAGCATAGAGAGTATGAAATCGAGTCTCGTCGGAATCTTGATCCTCAATTAACCATTGCAAATATCTGCAGAGATTCAGCAATTCTGGTTAATTATTACGTAAAATATAAATCGTATAAGAAGAAATCTTACTGGCCATAGACGCAAATTTCAGGTAGAAAATTTGGGAAATAACAACCGAACTTTGAAGATAGTTTCCCAGATAAGAAAACCAAGATATTCTGTTGAAAGCATAAATGACAAACTGAATGCAGAGGGGAAAAAAGCCAAAGCCTTAAAGCAGAAATTGGCATGCACTTGGACAGGGAAGTCACTGGCATAAAGGCAGTTAATGTATAACGTACATTAATACCGTAATGCCCAACAACAAACTCGGAATACTTAAAAATTAGATATGGATGAAGCATTTTAACAAATATCTATCATAAGGTTCAAGAATTCAAGCATTGCAAACAAATTGGATCAGGGATATTTAATGTCTAGCCATCACTCCAGTACCAACATGAGTATTCCTACACAACCAAATTATGCTCTTTCAAGGTTGACAACTATAAATATCCTGTCAATAAAACATGGAGACAATTTTCTAGACAACTCAGAACCTTTCAAATTCCTCTATTATTCTTTTTTAAGTGCACTCGAAGTTCCAAATAACACTCTCACAATATATAAATGCTCAATACCTTTGCTGAATCTCAACTTTATTCGGGTCAACTGCTGCAAGTACTTGTTCTGCATAAAGAACAAGAAAGACCAATAAGTTATTAGGATTTATGTAAGATATATTAATCAATTACAGACGTAACAGTGGATTTTTACCAGATTGTACCCCAAAAAAATTTATAGAACTGCAAACAAAAGCATGAGATGCAAATTAATCAAAGCATCATGAACTCTGGAGTAAACGTTTTAGTTAACTATAAGCAAATGTTAAACTTTATAGTGCTAGATATCAAATTAAAAGGGTTGATGCTCAAAGTCATGGTAAAGAGGTAGGTGTCATTCTGTACATGAAAGGTACTTCAAAAAATTTTATCAGTTTAGTTTGAGTTTAAACCAAAAAATAAAAATCCACAGCATCCATGTCACCTGCATCTATAGAAGGTAGACTCCACCAGACTGCCAGATGTAAGCAGAAGGTCTAACATCGGGTTTTAAATGTAGGACCCGCATAGGATGCGTGCTTATGCATCCTTAGAAATGAGAATATAACAAAAATAGTGTTGCCAAAGAGAGCTGTTTCACATAAATTATACCATCAGCAGGTAGTAAATATGTAATGCTTCTACTTATGGAATTTCCCACAATTAATAGAGCTGCAACATGTAAATTGAGAAACAAATATACATTTATGAGATAAGATTTTATTCTCATTTATGTTAAAAGTCAACTGGAGAAGGAAAATGATATCCTTCAGACTTGCATAACATACAAACAACAGAAACAGGTCACATGGGCAAAATCGTATTTTTACTAATTCATAATTTTGTAACTTGTCTATATATGTGATTACAGATATAGTTCATAGTTGAGAATACTTGGGGGAAGAGGGGGGTAAATCCAAATAAAGAAAAATATCCATACACATAAAGAATAAGAATTACCAGGTGAAAGCTGATCGACCCTTTTCTCAGATGTTAAAACCATGATGGCAAGTTCTTGGTCAATATCTGCAATCTAAAGCCAAAATAGCTTATTTAAGTAGAAATCAGGGGAATTTAACTAATGAGGTGACTATTTATAATGCCATACCACGACCATAAAACATACCCATCCAAGATGCTCCAATATCAGATCCTGATCGGAAGACTCCTGAAGTAGCTTTGATGCTTCCACAGCAGCAGATTTTTCGCCAGAGCCTAAATCTCTAGACTTATACACAGAGTCATAAACAACTGAAGATGAGTCTCTCCAGAGTCCAGTGGAATAGTTTCTTGCCAAGACACGCCAGATCGCAAGAGCCTTTGAGCACATTCCTTTACTCGCATATAGGAAAGCAAGTGTCCGTAGATGTCCAGAGTCATTTAACAGAGTTTCCAACTCCTCCTGCACCGCCCATGCAAGTTGCAGGGTCATCCTCAAGCATCCTTCTGACAATGACCAATCTGCTTTGCAATGCATAGGAACAATAGGTTCCACTGCTTACTAACAGACACAGACATAATGCATGTTCTTGAGGTTTATACTTACTTAAGTTTGACTGCAACTTAGGACATATGTACCTCAAGACAAACCAAACGATATAGAAGGTTGAAACTAGAGATAATTTAAGACATACCACAACACAGCTGTTCGATGATGATGCAAGCTGCTCCATGTCTTCCACGCGATTGAGGGCTCTATAAAGGTACAAAAGAAGAGTATCAACTCCTTCCTTCACTGGAGGTATCAAATCTCTCTCCCGGGAAACACGTAGATATCTAAGTACCCAAAAGAAAGGTTGCAAATATTTCATGTTAGAAATTAATACCTCTGACGTACATGTAAAAGATAGAACAGAATGATTAAATTTTTTAAAGTATAATTTTAATAATGTAAGAATGTGATAAAAACCTGGTGATATTTTCAATTGCAGACTGCATCAGATTGGCCCTACTAGGTGGATTCAAAAGAAAAGCGTCATCAGTAGCAGTCTCTACGCCTGCTTTTTTAAGGAAAATTGATCGTTGAATGGCCATCAGCCCATCATCAACAACTTGCTCTAGAGGTACAGGAGGAGGGTGCAATCCCCAATATCGGTTTCTTGGAACCTGAAAAAATTCATCTCTGTTCATTCTAATGAAAATAACTGTACAATTAAGACTTATTGATTCTTGATCAATTTAATTTACGTGATATAAAACAACTAACTGGATTACATTTACAAGAAAAACTAGAATAAAGAGGATATTTCCAAAACTGACTGTTTAGAAGAAAACAAAAAAACCTTTATACATGTCAATTATGTTGCATGGATATTTGTATCAACAAGACATATCTTATCAGATGTGTATTTCTTTTGCGTACTGAACATGTGTATTGTGTCTATTTATTGAAAATCTTCTACATATTGGTGCATTCTATCCATCCATATATTAGTATATTCATGCAACATAGCTTGTCTACTTCCTTAAATTAATGTTATAAATATTTTAAGAAACTGTCTCGCAAGCAATAACAAAGAAGATCAGCATGCTTTCACGAGTTGTAGTCATGTAGATTTATCAGGTTCAACATGCTTTAATAATTTGTAATCTTGTCGATTTAAACCATATCTACATCAGTAAAAGCCGTAACTCCCTATTCTTTGCATCTCTGTCACACAATACTTTTGGGTGGCAAAAGCCACTGCAATAACATTGAGAGGTGACAGCAAGAAGGAAGCAATTGCTTCATTTTCACGTTTCCCTTCTTTCCTCTCTCCTACAAGGATGCATAATCATCTATATGGCAGCATAATGGGCTCTTTATGGCCACTGATGCCGCCAAATGCTGAACAGTGAACACTAGTATGAATTCACAATTTTAAAGACCACTCGCTCAAATTTATTCAAAATTAATGTAATGAATCAATTCAAAAATAGCATAATGAATGACTGCAGGAGTTTGTCACAAGATATTTGACCAAACATGATTGTCAACAACAACAACAACTAAGCCTTTTATCCCAAGTATTTGGGGTAGGCTACATGACCAAACATGATTGTCCTTCCTATAAAATGTAGCACAATGATACCCCCAAATTGAACAGCCTAACAGAGGCCTCCAAGAAAAATACACAACCTCGGATAATATTGATGTACAAGACAGCATTCGACAGTTTAAAAAAGACATTGATCCTCCCTAACTCCTTTTTTATCATAAAAGACATGGATCCTCCCTAACTCCTTTTTTATCATAATTACTAGCATATAGATCCATCAAGAAATGTAGCTGCACGGTCGGTATGCTCAAAAAGGAAAAGGTGCTGATTCAAGGAAAAAAGAACTCTGTAAGGGCAATGCACTAGTGGACTATCAGCTAAAAATTTCTAGAATCCCAGGTAAGCCATCTCAGATATGTTAATGCTTCAATATATTAAAATAACTGGATGATCGTCCAGGCAAATAAAGCTAGCTAAGAATCCTTTGTGAATAACAAGCAACTGAATCAAGTGAAAGAATCGTTTGTAGCTTTGAATTTGAGCAAGCTGCTTATAAGCAACTATGCACCCCTCTAAAACATTAAGGCTTCAACCAGAACAGGTAGGTCTTTCAGGTATGGTTTTCTTAATTGTATTTTCTGTCACGGATATGAATAGAATTATATTGAGACATTATTCCAATCCTGTAAAAGTAAATACAGATTGGAACCAGCATTCATAATACAATTATTTAATGGCATTAAATACACGTAGGAAACAGTCATACCAAAATGCAAAACTAGGGATCCATGTGCATAGCACATAACTTTATTCCCTCCTTGCAGAAATGGGAAGTAGATTCATTCTCCCCTACTACATATATTCATTTGTGCATCATTCAGTGACCATGCTAAAGAAGATAACTACTTATTTTTTTTTTCACACCCCATTATCAGTAATATGCCAAGAAAATCTCTATGACTCACCAATTCTAAATGCTTCCAAACAGAAAAATAAGAAATCAACAAAAAGGAATACAAAACAACCTTAAATATTTTGAATTTCTTGTATGCTGAAAGTATTCATAAGTTATAAACAGGTGGGAAGCCGATGACCAACTAGCAGGTATTCAATATAAGTTTTTGGCTTTCTTTCAAACGATGTAAGTTAATCACAAATATTGACATGTTCATAAAAAAAATTAACCTGCTAGCAACGAAGGACTCGTCATGAACTCCTCCTCACCAATGACCACTATTGGTGAAGTGAAAGAATCTCATTGGCTGTTTTAGTGAAGCCAAAGTCTAAGCAATGTAGAGGTGAAGTGTAAGCCAGCGAGATGATTGTTGGGAGCGACCAAGTCCTACAGTGTAGGCTGTATCAGGTATGAATCATATGATTTATTAGCTAAATGAATCAACCTGCTTTAGCAGTTCGTAGTTTAATGGAACTGGGAGATTTAGTGGGTTAGCAGATACAAATAACACATTTCAACTTCTAATTGCTCTCTTGGGTTGCCGTAGATAAAATTGTAGCAGGCTGGGAGGTGCTAAGCTACAGCAACTGCCATAGCAGCGCCTGGCAAAGCTATTTGGAACCCTTCAATTCAAGTGGTCAAGACAACAACCAAATGGCTTTTATGTCATTTCCTTACAGCTTTTTCAGCTGTAAGGATCACAGTTTTTTGCTCTCAGGATTTCATTAAGTTGTATCCTTTGTTATAGTAACAATCTTCTTATGCTTGTTCATTGATAGTCTTGGTTCATGTTAAAAGTAGAATTTTCTAACAATAAAACTTAATTGACAGAAACAATCATCAATTGTCAACATGATTTGGTTTTACATTTCAATTACATTAATCAGCAAGCTGGCAGATACAAGACTTGCATGTGGGAAGCTGTGTGATGCTAAACCAGAATGCTATGGAGAAATGAGATAGCCTATCATACTGCCAAATGGTCCTTAATTTTATACAAACTTAAACTAAAATGTGAAATAAACAAAGAGACCATAATGGACATCAAAGTCTCGGAACCTTTAATAAAAAGGTCACTGGGAGACTGAAGTCATCCTCTTTACCCATTTACATCACTCCCTACTGTAAGATCATCAGTTCAGTTACAGCACATTGTGTATGAATTATATACAATTTATTGTGCATGAACTCATCCGCTGAACATGGAGTGACGGCAACAAAGTAATATTGGTATGGCCAATGGATTATGTCAAAAGGCACGCCACTCAAATGTTCAAACTGAAGAGTACAGAACATACTCTATGCAAGCAACTTTTAAGATTTAATCCAGATTGAAAAAACATGGAGGGTACATATTAATAAAAGACTTCGGAAAATACCAGATGAGACCAGCGATTTGGATCCCGCATTATAAATGGAAAAATTTCTGATGGCTGCATAGCTTCTGAAAGCAAGAAATGATTCACTGCATCTTCGAAATGCAAATCAAATAGCAACAGGAACCCCACCTGTGCATGCACAAATGAGAGCATTTCCCTAGATATTTCACCTTCAGATTCAAACTCTTCCACCAAACTCATAGCTTCCTTAAAATTCTTCTTCCTTAACGAATCTTTGATCTGTTCTTCAGCAGACACTCTCCGGTAACAAATAACCTGCACAATTGGCAAAACAAAAACCAGTTATGCAAGGACTGAAAAATACATATCCAAGGGTATTATGCTCCCAAGACTGAAAACAACTAAAACTAGCTATTCTTTTATCATTCCGAGCAGGAATATCAAAGTGATCAATCCAGTGTGATTCTTTTTTTGCTTCATGTAGCCTACGCCAAATACTTGGAATAAAAAGCTTAGTTGTTGTTGTTGTTTATTATCATTCCGAGGGGTGATATTTTTTAGATTAAATGAAACCAAATCAATTAGATCAAACTGGCTGACTAGGATTTGGTTCGCCTTTGCATTATATTTCAGTTTCCAATTCATGTTTCAAGTTCACCATCTATGAAGAGAATGAATCTTAACATATATTTAAAACAGAAAGAACCTTCAAATCCAAGTACTCAAAACTTCAACTTCTCTCAAACCTAGGCCCAAATATTTTCCTCTCCTATACATTCTCTCCTCCCTCACCGCCTCTCTCTTTAGATCTCTCTCATCCGGTCACAACTAAAACATTGCCAGACTAAAACACTGCCAACTCCATCCTCCTACACAACCTGAAAGCCTCTCTCCTTGTACTCTTACATTCGCTACCTTTAGGTCCACCTTTCTTTCTCAACTACCACCCTCACTCAGAATTCAATGGTGATCTTGAGTTACTAGTAAGGAGATTTTGGTCAAGGATCTGACATATTTGACATTGGGATGGTTCAAAAGAAATTTTTTGATTTTGATTGGGGTTCCTGATGGTTCGATGTGTTTTTGATTTGATACGGCTTAGTTCTCATTGAATTGGACCTGATTTAGGTTTAGATTTGTTATTGGCATGATGTTCTTCAAGTTTCTTTTCCCAGGTTGTCTTCTTCCTTCAAAATGAGAAATTATTTAGGACTCAACTTGACACTGAAATGTTCAGGAAAAACATATTGGAAATTTATTTTGGTATAAAGTATTTTTGTCATTGTTTATTGGTTGCGATCTGACTGTGATGCCTAAGCGTAAGCTAAGTGTTCTTTTCTTTTGGCTTTAATTTAAGAGAGAAAAAATGCAATTTTTTTTTCATACTTTTAGATGCTGATTTTTTTTTATTTTTTTTTTGAGAGGAAAAAGATGCCCAAACATATTGTAAATCTGAACAAGGTGGTGATTATTATTGATTATGATCAATCTCTTTCTTACAAAAAACACTATCACTTTAAACTTTAGTCCTTTGCCTCAAACTTAACTAATTATAATCTTCCTTCAGAACTCCATCAGTATATTCCTCATCCAAATTAAGAAGAAAACAAGCTTCAGCAGAATCTCAAAACTTTTCGCCATACAGGTTAGTTTCAGTTCCTGCAGCATTTCCAATTTGATTGTAGCAACCTCTACTTCATCAGTGTGCTTTTCCAAAAAGATATCGCCCTGAATTCCATCCCTCCAGCAGCCACTGCACACACTTCAAAAGGATGGAGCCTTATGGGCATACTTTGGTAAAACGACCATGACCACCAATCATAAAAATGATAACAAGCATTCTCTATCCATCGTCATTATGTTCATGAATAACGTCATTTCCCTATTTCATGCACTCTCTCCTACAGCCATGACAGATCAAGGAGATAATGCTTCAATTCCATTAATATTAGCTTTTATATGCTGAACTAACTCAAGACTCCAGTGAAGCAAATTGAGGAATTGTTCACATTGATGACCAAGAAATATCCATGAAGGACCATTTCCACTAATTATGCTTAATTCTTCATCATGATGGTGAAGATTGAGGATATTGTTCACACGATCCACATGTGATGGTTAAAATGAAGAAGTACTTTTAGAGAATTAAGTGACCATATAATAACCAAGAAATTGAAGGGACAATGATGGTCTACGCAACTAGCAATGCTTCTAAGGTAAGAATATTGGGCAACTGAGAAACATGTCGAAAATATGAGAATAGCTCAAATGAAATTAAGGTGGATGAGCAGCGGAAACTAAAAGTTGGATTAGAAGAACTGCCATAAGATGTTAGAGATAGCTTATGTTGAGGATAAATGGAGAAAAGGCTGAAACATTTTGGCATGAGCAAGAGAGACCGACAAGTGTAACAGTAAGAAGTGATAGGATGGTAATTAATAAAGTAATAAGAGCTAGATGTAGGTCAAAACAGATATGAACTGAGACAACTAAAAATCTGTAGTTGCTATCTAACATAGGAAATGGCCCTTAATAGAGTTACACACAAAAAAAAGTATTCATGTAGCCAACCCCAAACATTTGGGATAAAAGAGTTTGTTGTATGCTACCGTCTGGACTCTCCAGAATCAGATCCAAACTAGGATATGTTATAGATTTCTTCTCCAAAATGGTTCTCAATAATTTAACTATTGGCAAATGAACAAAGCATCAATGCAATATCTCACCCTATCAAAAAAAAAATTCGATAGAAAACATACCTACCTTAAAAGTTGTTGCAATCGCAACCACATCTCCGTTCCCCAAGTCATTGCTCGCTGCAATGCACTGCCCAGCACTCCCTTTTGCCACTGATAAAGTCTGCATGCAAACCCCGCTCTTCCTCGAGTACAAATCCAACCTCCCATCCCTCACAACTATCACATAACAACCCATCTCCACAACTGACTCCGGTGCATACTGAAAAATCAAGGCCCCACCCACAGGCTGACCAGCCTCATTTGCCACAACACCCACATTATCCACCAGCAACATCACCTCTTTACTCCTACACAGACATTTCAACCTCGGAGGTCCAGAAGCTTCCGGAAGCGAAAATACGGGCGTGCATTTCCCACTAGTAACAGAAACAATAGAGTAACCATCCAAAGTCCCCAGAATCACCGAATCCCCAAGCCAAGACATGGTCTTCACGCCATCAATCCCCTGAATCTCCTTCCATGATATAGAAATCCCACCATGCTCTGAATCCGAATGCACTTCTGCAATCGGCGAGAAGAGCTTCATCACCACCAAACCCTTCCCTGCTGCAGCAGCCACAAAACAACTTGCACCATCTTCCCTCTTTCCTTCCGAAACCCTAATTCCACCCCCATTCGCTAATTTCTGAAACAATTTCTTTCTCGGCAACTTCACAGCAGCATCGTTGTCAAAAAGATCTGAACTGCTAAGACCATCGTCATCAGAACATGGAACTCGCTTCGAGAAAGCCGTCGCCCCTTTCAAAAATCCAACTTTTTTCGCTGGTTGCAGCAAGAACAGATCGATCAAGAAGAGGAATCCATCGGAAAGTACAAGGAGCCGACTGATTTCGTCGAGGACGACAATCGAATCGATCAGGCGGTTACTGACGGTCGCGGATTTCAAGAACTCGACCGTGGAGTCACTAGGGTTCAGAGAGAAGATGAGGATCTTGCCGCCGCCGGTGCCGACGAATATTAGGGTTTTGGGGGAGTCGGTGAGCGAGGGTTTGAAGACGGCGAGGGATCGTATGGTGAGAGGGACGGCGGCGGAGAGGCCGGCGACGGCGGCGGGATCGAAGTCAGTGCAGGGCTCGAGGAGAGCCCGATCGCTCGCGGATCGGAGAGATTCCATGGGATGAGGGGGTAGAGGCATGGAGAGAGCAACCGAGAAAAATTAAGTGGAAGCAGAGGGAATTTGATTTTATAAATATACTCCGGGGTTGCTCGGAAGTGGGAGTTTCCTAAGTAGCACACCATTTTTCGGGAGTTTCTAAAGTAGCACACCATTTTTCGTAGCGAGCCCACCTATTTTTGTATTTTTGGTACACGCTTTCCATTGTTATGTGAGCTCGCTAGTAAAAATGGTGTGCTCCTTTGGAAACTCCCCATTTTTCCTAGCCCATTTTTTAAGAATCGTCCGGAATAAAAATGCACTAGATAGTTGGCTCACTGGTAAAAGTGGTGTGCTACTTTGGAAACTCTCCTCAGAAATTGCTTCACTAACTAAACTTGCAGCATAATTGACTTTAGGTGCAATCTAGAAAGAAAAAGTTTTCACCTAATTTGTCGTTGATCATTTGCGACAATCTTCTAGTCAAACTACTCCTTTAAGAACTAAGTCAAAAAAATTAAAACTTAATATTTAGAAAACTTAAGAAAGAGCAAAGAGAAAAATACAAGAGAGTGCATGAAAAGAATTTCAATATACAAGAATACCTACAACTTTCGCAGTTTATCTTCCAAATAAGATTCTTCCCCTGTAAAAATAGATATTCTTCCTTTAATTAGATCATTTTTTTTTCTAAAGTTTACTTACAGGATATTTGGATAAGAAATTTGTAGATCTTTGCAAATTATCTAGGACTCTAGGGATTTCTAAGCACACAAGAGACTTTAAAATAATATAGGACTCTATGGCAACTTCTAAAGAACTCTAGAAATTTCTTGATATTCTGAAAAACTCTAAATAGTAACGAATGACTCCCGGTGTAAGTGGGCTCAGAGCAATCCTAGTCTGGTAATATTTTTAGAACAAATATCATAACTTGGCTGAGAAGAGAGGTCTAAAGCTCATCATTAGGCTTTAAGGAGGAGAACCAGGATGCTGGTGGAGGAGAATCCTTTGTTGTGATATTGTCTTTTGATTAGATTCTCAGATGGAGGATGATTTAAGTTGATTCAGGTGACACCTTAGTGTTGGAGACAAAAATCTCAAAATAAAGAAAAGATGGCAAATAGTTTTGCAAAACGCGAAGCTAAATTCATAGTTTTGCATCGGCAGAAACTTAACTCCGTGAAAAGGGTAAAATGCGGAGTTAAAATCATAGCTTCGTGTCCAAAGTACTTTAACTCTGCATGGGTAGATTTCCAGAATTCTTAATTGATTGTGATTAATATTCAAGATTATCTAATATCTGAATTGAGTCCAATCAGAATCCAAATTCAAGAGATTTTAATCAAAATCAAATATTTGGTTAGAATCTTTAATAAATACAAAGACGTGCTATTCATATCCCTAGGAAAAACTCTTATAACCAACTAAAGTGTATAAATAATCTCAAATGAGGAGACTTAAGGGATTTTTTAGAGTTCAAGTTACGCGCGACCTTAAATTCATTGAGATCAGAAGAAAAAGAGTTCTTATCCCTAGGGGAAACTCTTATAACTAACTAAAATGTATAAATAGTCTCAAATGAGGAGACTTAAGGGATCTTTTAGAGTTCAAGTTACGCGTGAGAGGCTTGAATTCATTAAGATCAGCAGAAAGAGTAAGAGAGAGAGAGTTAGGGCCGACCATTATTTTCATTAAAGAAAGATCTTCACGTCGGATCGTCAACAGGTTCTACTAGTTAGATTCCATCGGCACTTTAGAACTTACTTTTATTGTAAAAGAGAGTGATAAAATATAAATAATCTAGCTTATTTTTCTATTGTTCTTCTTTCATTGTAATCATCATAATCAATAAAAAAAAACAATATTTTTGCAAAGAACACTTAGAAGATCGGAGGACTCACACAACCACCCGCATTCTGATCCGGATGCAAACATTGATCCAGATGCTATCACAGCAGATGATCGCCGCAGAGACCCGCTAGACATGCGAGTGACCCTTATACATACTTTTTCTTCCCAATTTGTATTTATACTTTCAGAGACTTTTTTTTTTTATAATTAACAAACAGACCTGATCAATCCTCAAAACAATATATGGTGAACTTCAGTATCGCAGCCTCCTTAATATCATTAGTACCAAAAATGATAGTATCATCCGCATATTGCAGTATGCTAATTTTGTGTGAATAAGATGCTGGTAGTCCCCGTAACACACCAATTCTGTTACTAATGCAAAGAGTAAGGGGGATAGTGGGTATACGTACTGTTAACTGAGTAACCATAGTAGACTTTTCTTGGCACCTAAATTGCCATGGCATATGCACCGTTAACTGAGGGAGAGCACGGATGCTTCTCCAAGAGTAAAATGGGCAACTGAAGTAAGAAATCAAGGAAATAAAATTTATTCTTTTCAAGAAAATTTCCCCCCTTCTAGCCTTGCAGCTGCTGTAGCAGTTGCAGTGTCGATCAAACTATCCGCTTCGACTGTTAACCATACTAGTTATGATAATTGTCTGTTACGAGTTATCATACCAAACAAGATAACATCAGATACACATGTATTGCACGCAATACACAAATCAATGGTGGCACTGGTGTCTAGTAATAGAACAAATGTGAAGTTTCCATTAATTTGAAAACCCAAAAAAACACAACTAACCTACTCTCCGATGTGCATGATCTCATGTGGAACTTCTCAGCCATCAAACCTGAGTTCAAAGAGTACAATACAACATGAATTTTAAAACATTATACAACAGATAACTGTGACATACATTCAAATACAAAACCTCTGTATGCAAATAGATAAGCTGTACAAATAATTGGTTATTGAAATGGATAGTTGTTGGCTCAGCTAGCTGATAAGAAGCTCTTCAAACAACATTGCACTTGGGACAGTTTTCAAACGGTTGGGTTTGGCCTAAACTCAAAACTAAATCCAAAATTAACTCGACTAATTCAGACTCCCTCTTAGGCCAATTGGGAGCATGATGGGCCTAAACACAAAGAACCGGTTTGACTCAAAAACTTAAACTGTTAGGTCAAGACCCCAATTTTATATTTAAACCCATAGACTTTTTTTGTTCTATCCGATGTAAGACTATACTCACATATGAACAACTAACACAAACGTTACTCAGCCAACAAAGACTTCAACCCTCCAAGCCTGCAAAGACCAAAAAAAAAAAAGCACAGAAATGACATATATGATCTAATTCTTCGAAAAAAGGTCTCATAAATAACAAGACGATATAGAAAAAAATTTAACACTCATAAATAAATATGACAAAACTAATTAATTTTTATCAAGCAAGATTATAAAGAAGTAAAAATTTCTCAATTTTGTTGCCACAAACACAAATCCTCAAAAATTACAATTTAAAAATTACAAAATAAATTAATAAAGAACAATATGTTTACAGTGAAATAGCAAACTCAATTATGTTAGCATACTAGAATTCAACCAACAAACACATATTTTAGTTTACAATGCATAGGGAAATCTTAAATTTTAGAATTCTACAAAAGTTTCCATTCCACAGTCTATTTTGCAAATATAAAACAATAAGTTCCCATTTTACTTGGAACTGAACCCCCAAAAATGACTATATTAAACACTTTTTAATCCCTCACCTAAGTCAAAATCCTAAATCCAACATTATCCAAAAATTTCCCATTCGAACTATAAACCGAAGCCCTAAAGCTTCATGCATAATTTCAACACAAAAAAAAAAAAAAAATTCAAATTGTAATTGAACCTAAATTCCATCATAAGTAGTGAAATTGGCATCTAAATAAACATCTAAAAAAGATCTAACACTAAAATTTGGGTTTAGAGAGCACCTGCAGTGAGGATGATAGTTTTGAGAGAAGATAAGCATCAAGGTTCACCTAGGTCAAGAAAGAAGTCTGAAGCAATGTTTAAAATAATGATAACGGTAACGTAACGTTTTGCCTCTGTTAGGTTATATCGCATATAACGTAACGCATAACGTAGTTTATGCGATTTCCTACTTATTTAATAAAAATAAATATAAATTATATAAAATTATTTCTATAAATTAAAATATTAATTTAAAATATCTAAAAAAATATAAAACTATTTTATAATCATAATCTATTCTAATTTTACATTAAATTTTACAATAAATTTCACATTTATCTTTATAAATTATGTTAAGTCTGCAACTATAATTCCAGTCATCATTTAAACAAGAAAATATAGCCTACCCCAAATACTTGGGATAAAAGGCTTAGTTGTTATTGTTGTTGTTGTTGTTGTATTTAAACAAGAAAACAATATTCCAATTTTTCATTTCAATTTCAGTTATTATTGTTGTAATTTATATTTTGTAATATTCAATTTATTTTATTTGTAATTATTGATTTCAGTTCAATTAAAACTTTAATACAATCAAAAAGTAAAATATTTCAGCAATCGAAGATCAATTACAAGCGAATAAATAAATAATTGCAAATTAACAAATTATCAATTCCAAACAAGCCAACAACTAGTCAAGTAATAAAATTACAGCAATCCACTAATAATCAAAATAATAGTCAACAACAATATAAAAATTACTAAAAAAATAATTGTAAATAACGTAACATAACGTAATTTAATATAACGTTACGTAATGTAACGTAAAATAACATAAAAAACGTACTGTTACGATGCATTGAGTTATTTCCAGTTGTTACGTAGCGCTGGGCTCCGTTAGGTTACATAACACAATATAACGGGTTTCATAACGCGTTATTTTCAATATTGGCCTGGAGTTAAAATTTAAATTTCAAAAAATATAAAGAGTAGTCCTAGAAAAATGAGTATCTATGCATTGCCTCAAGAGCAAAAGCATGGCTAGCCATCTACAAACATCACATGTACTTTTGAGATAATAAACACCTTGCAATGTGGCTAGTATCGAAGACATTTCTTCCTCTCATACCTAAATAGACTATATTAAAGGCAATTTTGATAACTCCACGCTATTATATGACAATCACTATCGTTCACCTTAAGTTTAGTTCCATAATAGGAAGCTTACAGGTACGGAAAGTTAATTGGCCTATAGGTTATGGTTTGAGAAACATTTCTTTTTGTAACTGAAATGGTTGGTGTCTTTACAGTAAGGCTCTTTTATTGTAATGTTTCTACCATATGACTTTTATCTTCCAAGAACCATAAACTTAATAGAACACATGTTTATTGCCCAGACATCTATTAGAACTTAGGTTCTGCAAACAATGATGATAACTGATGAAACTTTAAAACTACAGAATGATCGAGTATCGCTAATGATCAAGGACTGAGAAAGAAATAGAATGAGGGAAGATGTGGAAAGAGTGTAACTAAAGAAGATGAACTAACTGTAACCATTAACTTAGAGGGTGTTTGTGATAATAACCTAAACAGTAGTATCAATACTCTGATGACAATATTGTAAGTGTGCAATGTGATCTCCTAAAAGATTGTAAAACTCCTATATTTCTTATGTTTCTTCTGGTAAATAACTTGATGTAAATAAAAGGGGGAAGAAAAACATATATAACAATATAACAAGATATTGGGCCTGAATTTGCAAGGGTAATGAGAGTTCTTTAAGTAAAGCCCAGCACACAGTTCCTGGAAATGTGATAATTATTCATGCGTATTCAGATGTTTGCTCATCGTCACGAGAAACTTGTATCTGTTTTCTTTATTTTAAAAAAATGAAAGAAGAAATATGTTGTTGGGCAACAGGCCCCACAAGAACTAATAGCCACTACTACAATATAACAAAGACAGTAAAGAAAATAACTGAAAAAGACAAGAGGCACAGAACTTACGTGGTTCGGTCAATGTGACCTACGTCCACGGCCGGAGAAGGATCCAAAATTTCACTATTTGTGGAGAATACAAATACAAAATACAAAAGTATTTTTGGGTATATGTATTGATTTTTGGTGTGAGGAGAGGATGAGAGGGGGGGCTTAATTTATAGCCCTCTCCCCCCCTCTCATTCTCTTCTCTTAGCAATGTGGGACTAAAGAATGAGAAGAGGGGAGAAGGCCACCTAACAAATCTCCACCTTGGCCTTGACCCGAACAATTAATGATATGCTCCACCTTCTCCGGCAATGTCCCAACAGGCAAAATCACCAACTGTAAATACCAATCAAGTCCAAACACTGTTTGAACTTGTAAACTGGAAGAGCCTTCGTAAACATATCTGCTGGATTGTCCTTTGTATTGATCTTCTGAATAAGGACCTTCTTTTCTGCAATGGTATCACGAATGAAGTGATACTTGATATCAATATGTTTCGTCCTCTCATGATACATCTGATCTTTAGTCAAGTGAATTGCACTTTGACTATCACAGTAAATGATAATAACCCCTTGCTGTAGAGATAACTCGCCGAACAAACCTCTTAACCACAAAGCTTCTTTAATAGCCTCTGTAACTGCCATATATTCTGCCTCAGTAGTGGACAAAGCCACTACATGTTGTAGAGTAGCTTTCCAGCTGATAGCACAACCTCCAATGCAAAATACATAACCTGTAAGAGACCTGCGTTTGTCGAGATCACCGGCGTAATCTGAATCTACAAAACCAACCAATGAGTTATTAGAATGTCCAAACTCCAAACAATTGCTTGAAGTACCCTTCAAGTATCTGAGGATCCACTTCACAGCCTGCCAGTGTTCCTTGCCTGGATTTGCCATATACCTGCTAACAACACTAACTGCTTGTGAAATATCTGGACGAGTACAAACCATTGCATACATGATACTTCCAACGGCATTAGAATAAGGAACTCGTGCCATATAATCAATCTCTTCCTCTGACTGTGGTGATTGAGCAGCACATAGTTTAAAATGACTAGCAAGAGGAGTACTTACTGGTTTAGCGTCTCGCATGCCAAATCTCTCCAAAACCTTATTGATATAATTCTTCTGGGTCAGGAACAATTTTCCAACTCCTCTATCACGTTTTATCTCCATTCCAAGAATCTTCTTTGCTGCTCCCAGATCTTTCATTTCAAATTCGCCATTTAATAAGGCCTTCAACTGGTGAATTTCTGCAAGATTCTTAGCCGCAATGAGCATGTCATCAACATATAATAACAAATAAATGAATGAACCATCATTTAACTTTCGGAAGTATACGCAACTATCATACATGCTCCTGGAGAAACCATGACCCAACATAAAAGAATCAAACCTCTTATACCACTGTCTTGGAGACTGCTTCAGTCCGTACAAGGATTTCTTCAACAAACATACATGGTCTGCCTTACCTTCAACTTCAAAACCTTCAGGCTGCTTCATATAGATCTGTTCATCTAAATCGCCATGTAGAAAAGCTGTCTTGACGTCAAGCTGTTCTAACTCGAAATCAAACATGGCAACCAATGCAAGTAATACACGAATAGAGCTATGTTTTACAACGGGTGAGAAAACATCATTAAAGTCAACACCTTGTACCTGACTGTAACCCTTTGCAACTAATCGTGCCTTATACCTTGCATCTTCAACACCTGAAGTTCCTTCTTTTCTTTTGAAGACCCATTTGCAACCAACTGTTTTCTTTCCCTTCGGCGGCTTCACAAGATCCCAAGTACAATTCTTGTGGAGAGATTCCATTTCTTCATTCATAGCCACCAGCCACTTTTCTGAATCAGCACTCTGAATTGCCTCCAAATAGGTGGAAGGTTCACCGTCTCCACCTGTTTCCTGTGCCACTGTTAAAGCATATGCAACAACATCTTCATACCTTTGTGGTGGTCGAATCTCTCTTCTTGGTCTGTCTCTGGCTATGGAATATTCCTCTACTGGTTCATCAAGATCTGGTTCATCAACTTGATCTCTTTGACTCGTAGAGGCTCTTTGTGAAGAACTTGCATTTCCAATCTCCAACTCCACCTGCTTCTGAGTACTATCATCCTTTTCTGAATTACAAGACTCTTTTCTAGGATACAACATAGATGATTCATCAAATGTAACATCTCTGCTAATTACAAATTTAGGTGATTTGAGATCAGGACACCATAATCTGTATCCTTTCACTCCAGAAGCATAACCGAGGAAAATACATTTCTTAGCCCTAGGCTCTAACTTTCCCTCATTAACATGCATATAAGCAGAACACCCAAAAATTCTTAAATTAGAGTAATCAGCAGGAGTACCTGACCAAACTTCCTCTGGAGTCTTGAAATCGATAGAAGCACTTGGAGCACGGTTGACAATGTAGCACGCCGTAGCAATGGCTTCTGCCCAGAAATCATTTGTCAACCCAGCATTTGAGATCATACACCGAGCTCGTTCCAAAAGAGTTCGGTTCATGCGCTCGGCCACACCATTCTGTTGAGGCGTCATTCTGACAGTGTAATGCCGAGCAATTCCTTCACTCTTGCAAAACTCATTGAAATCTGTACTACAGAATTCCAAGCCATTATCTGTCCGCAGCCGCTTAATGTGTTTTCCTGTCTGCTTTTCAATCAAAGCCTTCCATTGTTTAAAGGTCAGGAAAACATCACTTTTATTCTTAACAAAATACACCCAAACCTTCCTTGAATAATCATCAATAAAAGTTAACATATACCTGGCACCACCCTTAGAAGGAACACGAGATGGCCCCCAAAAATCAGAATGAATATAGTCCAAAGTACCTTTTGTTTTATGGACAACGGGAGAATTGAAGCTAACCCTTTTCTGCTTCCCAAAAATACAATGCTCACAAAAGTCCATCTTACCAGTACTTTGACCACAAAGTAGGCCTTTCTTGCTTAACAGCGTTAAGCCTTTCTCACCCATGTGTCCCAACCGCATGTGCCACAATTTGGTAATGTCAATATCTGAGGATGTAGAGACCTCTGCAGTACCTGTGACAGTAGATCCCTGCAAAATATACAAACTTCCAGACCTTTTAGCTTTCATCAGTACAAGGGCACCTTTACAAATTTTCAAAACTCCACCTTCAGCTGAATATCTACACCCAAGAACATCGAGAGTGCCTAAAGAGATGAGATTTTTCTTCAAATCTGGAACATGTCTAACATCAGTGAGTGTTCGGACAATGCCATCATACATCTTGATTCGAACTGTACCTCTACCAACAACTTTACAGGCAGTATGGTTGCCCATCAAAACAACTCCACCATTAACAGGTTCATATGTGGAGAAGTTTTCCCTACTGGGACTCATGTGGTAAGAACAACCCGAATCTAAGATCCACTCATTATTAGACCTGACTTTATTATCTGTTGCTACAAATATAGTTCCTTCATTTTCATCTGCTGCTATACTAGCTTCAGCGGTGACACTGCTATTTTGTACATTTTTCTCCTTATTTTTCAATTTATAGCAGTTAGCCTTAATGTGCCCCTTTTTCTTACAATAATTACAAATCAAATTGTAATGTCTGGATTTTGATCTTCCTTTGGATTTGCTACTACTAGGGTCTCTATTTTCAGATCTACCACGAACAAATAATCCCTCTGCTTGACTACCACTAGTCTCCCCTGTGATGTCCCTATCAATCTGCTCTTTAGATTTTAATGCAGATTTAATACTATCATATGAGACTGAATCTTTCCCATAAATCATAGTATCCCGAAAATGTTTAAAGGACTGGGGAAGGGAACATAATAATAAAATGGCTTGATCTTCATCTTCAATCTTAGCATCTACATTCTCCAAATCCATAATAATGGAATCAAATTTATCAAGATGAGAGAGTATAGATGTACCTTCTATCATCCTCAACATATACAACTTTTGTTTCAAATAAAGTCGATTCTCCACCGTCTTCTTCATGTACATGGTTTTCAACCGATCCCACATACCTTTGGCTGTCCTCTCATTGGCGACTTCCTGCAAAACCTCGTTAGAGAGATTCAAAATAATAGCAGATCTAGCCCTTTTATTTAGATCTGCAAATTCTTTCGCCGTCATCTCCGGTGCCTTATTCTCCTCTCCTTCAAGTGCTAACTCACATCCATCCTGTATAAGGATGGCTTCCATTTTGAGTTGCCACATACCGAAGTTGACACTCCGATCAAACTTTTCAATTGAGATCTTTGTTACTGTCATGATGGCTATGAAATATGACACTTGATGAATAGTGACGCGGGCCCCACAAGAGGTGAATAGTGACAATGGGCCCCACAAATGAATAGTGTCGCTGGGCCCCGCTAACAGAAGGTACTTATTTTCTGATGTGGAGGATCCACGTTTAGTGGCAGCCACAGAGCATACAATAAGCACTTCAATGGGCCCCACAAGAGAATAGTGACGCTGGGCCCCGCTAACAGAAGATACTTATTTTCTGATGTGGAGGATCCACGTTTAGTGGCAGCCACAGAGCATACAATAAGCACTTCAAAAAAAAAATCTGGCGCTCTGATACCAGTTTGTTGGGCAACAGGCCCCACAAGAACTAATAGCCACTACTACAATATAACAAAGACAGTAAAGAAAATAACTGAAAAAGACAAGAGGCACAGAACTTACGTGGTTCGGTCAATGTGACCTACGTCCACGGCCGGAGAAGGATCCAAAATTTCACTATTTGTGGAGAATACAAATACAAAATACAAAAGTATTTTTGGGTATATGTATTGATTTTTGGTGTGAGGAGAGGATGAGAGGGGGGGCTTAATTTATAGCCCTCTCCCCCCCTCTCATTCTCTTCTCTTAGCAATGTGGGACTAAAGAATGAGAAGAGGGGAGAAGGCCACCTAACATATGTAGCCTACCCCAAGTACTTGGGATAAAAGGCTTCGTTGTTGTTGTTGCTGTTGTAAAGAAGAAACATGTAGGGATTTGCCGGCCGGCCTTGGAATAAGTCATCTAACTGCATATATCAACCATTTAATCTAAGATTCCATAAATAATATACTAGGCGATATTCACCAAGGCATAGTAAATAACAAACAGCTGTCTTTACAGGAACCAACCAAATGCATGCATTAACAATCACAACTATCCTGCCTACATGAATACTATAGGTGGAAATTTTTAGGTAGAAACGACTAACCTTCAAAAAATTGTGCATGCTACATACAAGTAATGCCACCAGAATAAGCCAAATTGAACTTTCTCTACGATTTTCAACTTCAAGATTATCGAATCTGCAGGCTTGGCATTCAAGACATCAATCAAGATATTGCATGTGTACAAGTATGTATGTAGCAGATTTGGGTCCTTGAAGAAACTCTTATTTTTTACCCTTCCAATTCCTTGCTCTCATGGCAGTGGGGAATGGTTCAAGCTACCGCGTCTCTGCAACCCCGGCGATTATCCTTGCGCAGCTGTTAGGTATAGCATCGATAGTTCTTATGCTCGTCTGGCTCTTGAACTTTCGGGGTGGCATTTCAGTGAACACTGGCAACATACAACGTGATTTCAATGTAATTTGCATATATATATATATATATATTGAACAGAAATTAGTATCAGATGGCACATTTCCAGTTAACTTTTCGGCTTTTATGTTTTGTTTTCCATAGGGACACCCGTTGTTCATGCTGCTGGGGATAATTTTCCTAGGAGGACAAGGTAGTTATATGTTCAGTTATGTCAGTAAATTATAAGTATGGCATAAATGCTACAAGTAGATTAATTTGTTGAATGCTTATTGCTTTGGTTGTAGCAATCATGGCTTATAAGACAGTCCCTGGAAGTAAGGACACCAGGAAATTTGTTCACCTGTTGTTTCACTTCATGGCTCTCGTCTTAAGTGGTCTGGGGCTCTACTCTGCATTCAAATTCCACAAGGATGTGGAATGGGCAGATATGTACAGTCTCCACTCTTGGTTCGGGATGGCTGCTATCGTCCTCTATGCATTACAGGTACTAACTACAATTTCTCCACCACCATCAAATGTATTATCAAGCAAATACCATACATCATAAGCTTTCAAATACTTGAATTTTGGTTGTTCGTACTTACAGTGGTTGCTTGCGTCCTTCACCTTTTGGTTCCCTGGAGCAACAATGACAACTCGAGCTAATTATATTCCATGGCATGCATTCTTCGGCATAGCAATCTTCCTCATGGTGATCATCAGTGCTGAGACAGGGTTGGTTCAGAAGTTTATCTTCACTGACCTTGGAACAGGAAGCGAAGCACTCTTAGTAAATTTCACTGGTGTGGCTATCTTTTTATTTGGGATTACCACCATTCTTGCTGTTATATTTCCACGAGCATACTGATGCCAGTTTGAACAGACGTGTTTTTTAAGGACAAGGTAGTAGCTATTAATTACTTGTTATTGGAAAATATTCTTCTAATGAATAATAAACCATTTTTATGTATTACAAGAATTTAGTGTTAACATGCTGATTTTGTGGTTTGATTCTGGCCTGCAGTTCTATTGAATTTGATCTCCGACAATGACATATATTGTGCATTGTTTGGCCGAACACAGTCTACATCCATAGAGAGTCAGAGACGAACATGAGCTTGAGAGTGTATGAAACATGGAGTACAAGAGAGCAAACATACACATGAACCCTTTCCTCCCATGTTCCCGTCTAAATTACAATATTGAGAATCACTCGTCTTACAAAGAATCAATCATCTTAAACAGTGAATCATAATACATCTAATTTGCATTGAATGCACTGTTTGCCAAACATTCAGGATTCTCTATGCAATATATACACAAAGAAAGATAAACCAAGAAACAAAGTATGCCATGAACAGCTACATGACTCCAAAAGGAGTGCAAAACGCATAAACAATCTCAAACTCGTAACATGCACATGAATTCTTTATGTAGAAAATTCCATAGGGAACAACTAACCTTACAAAATTTTTCATGCTCCATACATTTAATGCCACCAGAAAAGCCCAAGGGAAAAGTAGCATAAAAGGCTAGAGGCAGATCTGGTCCAGTTCGGTATCTTTCCATGAGACAAGGCTTGAAACATTGCAAGTCATCGGTCAAGATACTACATATACATCTAATATTCGAGGAGCTCAAGCTGTTTATGTTACTTTCTATTAGTTTCTCTCCCTCTCATTGTAACCCACTCCACCTTAATGATTTTGAGATTTATGATTTTTTAATTTTATGATTTATTAAAAACAAAATTTTATTTGAAAAATGTTTTAGGAAAAAAATAGTTTAATTAGTTAATATTTAATTAATTTGATTCTTGACATGGTTCGAACCATTAACTTAAGAGAACCCAACCTAAACTCAAATCACTAGGCTACATAATAGATCGAGATAATAAATAGATTTAAATGTCAAAAGTTATTAGTACATAGGTAGCAGAACAATTTTTCTAACTTTATTTTGATTTCTTCCCACTAGTTTAGTTAAGGACGCCCATTTCTTCTTAGGAAGACAAGGTGAGTTTGTCCATCACTCTTTTAAACGGAAGTCCAGCCTACATGCCATAATTACCATAATTTGTTGAACTTTTTTATTATGTCGATTGTAGTGATCATGGTTTACAAGATAGTTCCCGGAAGTAGAAAGATACAGAAATTTTAATTTTTCATTTCATATCTCTTGCTTTTGGTGGTTTGGGGCTCTACGCTACATGCTAATTCCGTAAGGATGCAAACTTGGAAGATATGTACACACCTTCCAATTTTAGTCATAAGTATTGTTTCTTTGTTGGAAAACTTCTCCTTTGAGTTCCATCAAACAGATTAGTAAAACTCACTATATTTAGGATTAGCAATGCACAATATAAACATAGGCCTATTTATCGGTCTACACAACTACATCAACTAGATAGGTCCCCACCAACTTATCAAACAATACCCAGTTATTTACATAGGTGTGTGCAGAATTTTTCAGATGCCTATCTTTTGGTGTATCCAAGCTAAGACTTTATCATCACTAGACTGTATTTGCATTAAGAATTAAAAAAGCATAAGCTTTTAAACAAAATCTCAATTTAAGTTGTACATGTTTTGCTAATAATTTTAGGTGCTTCTTTACAGTTGTTGCTTGCATTCTTCACCTTTTTGGTTCCCTGGAGTAAGAATGGCGACTCAAGCAATTTATCAGCGATGGCATGCACATTTTGGCAAACGAGTCTTCCTCATGGCCATTAATTTATTCAAGCCTTCTTCATGGCAGCCAAGCACTTGTAAATTTTACTGGAATTGCTATCTTCCTTTTCGGAATTGCACCATTCTTACTGTTATACAAACTCGAAATTGCTGATACCGATTTGAACTGTTTTGATACTTTGTTGCTGATTCCGTATTGGAATTATTATATATATATATATATATATATATATATATATATAATTTTATTTTTTTTCTAAGGAATAAACAAAACCAAATTCATAATTTGATCTGGGACTATCATGATCTTTACAATAAATTATTAAATTAAGTGCAAACATGCTAATTTGATGATTGATCCAGGCCCCAGATCATGATTGCATTTCTATTGATTTTAAATCCCAATTCTATTGAATTTTATTTGCCTCCTAGAATGATTAAATTGTATCTTCTAGGACAATTTTAATTTACCATTCAAGAAACCTGTATACTCCTGCACATTGTATTCAAGATAGCTGTTCAGGTTGTTTAGGGCATTTCCTCTAACTACAAACCTTGTTATGTTGCCTATGCTAACTCATAAAGACTTAAGTATGTCTGTAAGTAATATAGGAATTCTACCTAGTTTGGATAAAACTATGATTGTTTTTCTTTTCTTTTGAGTCAAGTATAAAACTAGAAATTGCTCGAAAACATGCATAATCGTTTGTCTTTCTCTTGTTTAATATTTTGCTAAGGATTGTCAATGCTGACGCATGAACATGGGAGGTTTAGAGTTACATACACTATTTCCTATAAGTTGATTATCGGTTGTTCAGATTCCCCAAAATAAATTGGAAAAAAAAAAAAATAGAACTCAATTAGCCTTCAACAAATGAAAAGAAACTATAGGTGGAATACTAGTAGGAAACAAGCTACGCTGGCAATGGAGATAATCATGGAAAAACTTGTCCTGAATTCTGTCAAATAAAGACCATACCTGAAAGTTCACATTGAAGTATATGTGTCCATGGACGATCTTGAAAGCTATAATAGTTGGACACCTTGTTCTGCAATATCAGGTCCACTGCATTGAAATTTAAAATCAATAGTTACAGACTGACAATATAGATAATGATCCCCTACAAAAAAACATACAGAAAATATGGATTATGTTAGGAGACTTATGTTGCAGAAAAATATGGAGGATGGTACATTTGAGGAAGAACACTTGTCCTAGTAATAATTACAGCGAATAAAGATGAAGGAATGCATTGAGGAATTCCCCTTACTTTCAGCGTCCATTAATCTGTAGACATGGACAAGAAGTCTCGTATTACACAAGATAGTAGACACAATAACCCTACAATATTTAGACAAAAGGACATGACTATACATATGTTATTTTGTAAAATACGTATGATTAGCAGGTACAAATATCTATATTGGGTTGTCATTCACACATGAAAGGCTAAAAAAATTAAAACAAACTCTAAAACATTTAGTTTCAATCAAAAAAGTTGCATACTTACTTCATAACAAACAAATGTTAAGGTAAATTAAGGGTTAGACATTTGTAAGCGTCTGGACAAAGATGGACAGTGTTGTGTCCAAAATGGTTGAACACATCAATTTTTTATTGGGGAAAGTGTACTACATATCATGGACAGATTTCAGCAAAATCCCTGAATTTAAAATGGATTTCCATAATTATCATGTCATAATCATATGAAGTTGCAAAATCTAAAACATACGACCAAAGGGGCCCTTGGGTAAATATTTCTTAAATAAAAAGGTCAGCAACATTGACTGGGATATGATAGAGTTGCATAAGCAACATGAAATGTCAGAGAATTCTTTAGGTGGCTAGTTTTGTTAGAATCAAGCTCATGGAAACATCCTGATTATCCTCTGTTTTTATGCATAATCCATACAATTACTGTCACCACAATAAGCCAAAAGGACAATTCAACAAACCCATCATTAACGGCACAACTATTGAATGAAACATCCAAAATCTTCTGCCATCATGGATTACGTCTTTGAAAAAATACAACATATATCAAGGTACTCCACATATTGTATGCATCATTAGTCCCCAAAACACATATAAACTCAGTCTTACCTCAGAAAACATATACACTCTGTCTCCTGGTGCAAAAGGATGGTGGAAGTTTTTGCATCTCCACGACTCCAGCAATTATCCTTGTGCAGTTGCTAGGCATAGCAGCAATAACTCTTATGCTCATCTGGCTCCTACACTGCAGCATTTTCATGCTGACTGGGATCATTATCTTAGGCGGAGAAGGTAAGATGTTGGACTTTATTCAGAAATTTACGTCTTAGATAGAATGCCTAACTATCTTTCTTGAATGCTAATTATTATCATAGCAATCCTGATTCATAAGATAGTTTTGGGAAGCAAGAAGATCAGAAAGTTTATTTACATAGTGATGCACATGATGGCAAGGTTTTAAATAATGGTTGCAACATCGTAATATCGGTTTTGTTAGGGATCAAATCCCCAACCCGATCTCGCAACCCACACAAGATTACCACATCGATCACACGAGATAGAAAACATATCAAATCGAAGAAGAATATATGAGATTAACATGGCTTGACCAACCAAATTCAACCTATGTCCACAGGGCAACAAGAAAAAGATTCATTATGAAGAAAAAAATTACAAAAAGAGATCCAATTATCTTTCTATCTTTCGCATTTCTCATAATACTAAAAGCTCTCTCTCTCTCAATAAACATAAGCCCTCTTCTCATATCACATAAAAGATATATATATATATAGTGCTCCTATTACAATAGCTCTATCATCATCTAATTAGTGTTCCAAACTAATTAGATTTCGATTATCTAACCCAAGTTGTCCAACTGGGACTCATTTTGATTTTTGATCATATCTGAATACTCAATGGATGCAAGATATAAACCCAACATTCTCAATCTTGGTTTGTATCCGATGAGCCATATATCTTGGAGAAACTCCATTATTCTCATCATCCATTTCGGTGACATCCACCGCACATGCACTATACTCCACCTACCGGGAACAGCTCGTACAATCATCACCATCTCCATTTTTGAGTACTCATGATTATTAAATCATGCTCTCTTCCGAACACTCATGATCGCTAAATCATACTCACTACTACACCACGCTTTTCACCAAGCTCATAATCCCTACACTATACTCCATTAATTACTCACAACTACTACACCATGCTTATAATCGCTATATCATACTCCACCTTGAACAAAATACTCATTCATATCTTGCACATATACACGTAATCGCTAAACTGTCCACTTGATCTAAAAAACCAAGACCATCTCCAAAAATAAACATAAGTGATTATAAATTACCATATGCTATATCATGTCACAAAACAACTGCATCCATCAACATGAAGCACTATACCATTACCTCATCATCATACAATTAGCCAACTATCGATTATCGATCATCTCGGTCAACATCGACTCTCAATCATTATCAATCACCACTGATCTACAAAAAATTTGCACCAATCTGGGGATTTTGCCCAAATTGCATCCACCATTGCGTCCAGAATGTCGAAAAATATATGATTTGACTCCTGAATCATCTTAATTGGACACCAATTACTCAATCCACAATCCAATCAATGACAATCATCGATCTTCGACTCAAGCTCCTATATCAGTTTTTAGCCAATCATTTTGGTGTTTACTATTCTGGAGCCCATAATAACTCACACCATATTAACACAAGATTCCAAAATAGATCTAGTTTTGTGTTTTGTCCCAACACCAGATCCTAAATACAAAGTAATTCTTCTATCCCAGATCTCAATTGCTCTTAAACCTAAAACATAAGATCCAACCATTAACGGCCACCTCCAACGGACCAGTCGTCCTCTTCACCTGGACCATCGCGTCACCCACGAGCCGCGCCTTTAAGGGTGTGACTGCTCGGCGCACTTTCGTGCACGCGATGCCTGGGCGTGCTTTCCAGATGCCTCCTGCACACATCAGCCTCTGCGCGGTGCCGTGTCTATGCACGCCTACCCCAGCTCGAACATGTGAGCGCCATGCGGCACCTAAACTTGTCATAGCTGCTAGTTAAGCACCTTAAGGGTGTGCCACTGGCAAAGCCTCACCATCGGATGCCAAATATACGCATTTTTCTTTTCATAATCTTCTTCTTGTTGCTTGGTGTTTCAAACTAATTAGAATTCTGGTTATCTAACAAAAGTCCAACTGAAACTCATTGTGATGTTTGGTCACATCTGCATACTCAATGGATGCGAGATACAAACCTAATAAGTTTAGACACCTATCAACTATGATATTGAACATCTCAATGCATTTATCTTTTTTAGAAAAAAAATTAATAATATATTGGATCCAACATACTATTTCAGCAACAATATTGAGATCTAAATATTGTTGGTATCCACTGATATCAAAATCTATGCAACTGGGAAAAATATTGATATTTTATTGGCCCATTTTATCTAGTTTAACTTATTTTGGTTATTTGAGCAAATTGAATAACTAATTATCTCTATTAAAACTTTGAAGAAGTGTTTTTTTACTTTTCTAAAATTGATTTATAAGTTACTGGTCAATTATTTGCTATTAAATTACAGAAAAATTACCGTTAAATACTTGAATGCCAGTAAACAAGGAAATTATGTCAAACTCATAGTAAAATTACGGTCATAGTACAACATATTGGTTGTTTCTTAGTAATTATGGATTCACCGAGATAAGTATATTTAAAGCATGTGTGTGTATAAGCGAGACCTTTATAGAGATTTGAAGAATAATAATAATAATGATGGAATAAGTTTTGAGAAGTATAAACTAGCGAAGAAGGAAGTTAAGAAAACTGTTCAGGATGCAAAAACTAAATTATATAAATAAGTGTACGAGATGTTGGATAATAAAGAGGCAGAAAAGAATATATATAGAATTACTCGAATACGAGAAAGAAAGTCTAGAAACTTATATACTGTAAAGTGTATTAAAAATGATGATAAGACGGTTCTAATTTGAGACGAAGAGATTAAAGAAAAATGGAAAGATTATTTTGATAGATTATATAATGGTAGTTTTACTCAAGATTTGGGAGATTTTACTATTCAATGTGAGAATATGAATCGTAGTTTTATGTGCAGAATTAAAAAGTCTGAAGTAAAAGAGGTTTTGAAGAGGATGAAATCAAGAAAAGCTGTTGGTTCAGATGAGATTCGTATAGAGATATGGAGCTACTTAGAAGGAATTGTGTGAGGTGGCTGATAGATCTTTTTAATAAGATTTGGCAACTAAGAAAATACCAAATGAATAGAGGAAGAGTATCCTACTACCTCTGTATAAAAATAAGGGTGATATTCAGAGTTGTTCTAACTATCGGAAAATAAAACTCACGTGTCACACTATGAAGATTTGGGGAGGGTAATTAAATATAGATTGTGATAAACTGTTAAAATATCGGAGAACCAGTTTGGATTTACACCGTAGCGATCGACGACAGAAACTATTCATTTACTTCGTCAATTTATAGAGTGATTCCGAGAGAGAAATAGAGATTTGCATATGGTATTCATTGACTTAGAGAAAACCTATGATAAGGTACCACGAAAGATATTTTGGTGGACATTGATGAAGAAAAGAGTTCCCATTAAATATATCGATATAATTAAGGATATGTATGATGGAGCAGTGATCAATATCAGAACATGTGGTGGTTTAAAAAGTGATTTTCTATCACAATTGGATTACATCAAGGATCTACATTGAGCCAATTCTTATTTGTTATAGTGATGAATGAGTTTACTAGAGCTATTCAGAATGAGATACCTTGGTGTATACTATTTGCTGATGATATTGTCTTAATTGATGAAATAAGAGTAGAGGTAAATGACAAGTTAGAGTTATAGAGGCACACATTAGAATCTAGAGGTTTTAGATTGAGTAGGTCTAAAACAGAGTATATGGAGTGTAAATTTAGTAAACGACGGACCATAGACTATAATGCTGTAAAACTGGATATGCAAGAGATACAAATAAGCAGTCAGTTTAGCTATTTGGATTATATTATTCAGAATGATAGAGAGATTGATAATAATATTAATCATAGATACAAACTGGCTGGTTGAAATGAATGAGGACAACGGGAGTTTTATTCGACCGTAACATTCTGTTAAGATTGAAGGAAAATTTTTATAGGACTGCTATTATACCAGCTTTATTACATGGCACGGAATGTTGGGCTATAAAAAAATGTCATTCATAGAAGATAAGTGTAGCAGAGATGCATATACTCTGCTGGATATGCGACAATATTATGAGAGATAAAGTGAGAAATGAAGATATTCGTGCTAAACTAGGTGTATCTCCCATCGATAAGAAGATGCGAGAAAATCGCTTACGATGGTTTAGTCATGTACAACGTAGGCCTATAAATGCACCAGTTCGACGAGGGGAGTTTATCAATGTATGACAAGTTAAAAAAACGAAGGAAAGACCGAAAAAAATATGAATGGAGGTAACACGAAAAGATATGGATTCTAGAGGTTTAAATGATAAGATATTACTTGATAGAAATGAATGGAGGACTATCAAAGTGATTAGTCCGGCGTGATTCTTTTTTTGGTTCATGTAGCCTACCCCAAATACTTGGGATAAAAGGTTTAGTTGTTGTTGTTGTATATATGTGTATGTATACATACATACATACATATATAGTTTTATATGATGTATGCATGATTGCTTTATTCATATTTGTTTTACGATAGAAGGTCATGCATATTTATAGTTTGCTAATGACATCCGTTATTTACTAAATATCTCAGGTATTATCATGATAATTATATCCGCTTCGACATCTAATATTTTCTATTGACATATTTGTTTCAAAATATGAAGCAATATGTATTTATAGTTTGCTATATTGTATATGATATTGGCTTTGTTCCCACCGATATAAATGTTATAGCCAATATTTAAAACCTTACTTGATGGCACTTGCTTTGGGCAGTCTGCGGCACTATGCTACATTCAAAATCCACAGGAATGTGAAGTTGGCATATATGTACAGTCTGTACTCCTGGTTTGGAATGGGCAATATCATCCTCTACATTTCACAATATGTCAGTAAGATGTAAATACACAACTTTAACCCGGATTAAACTGAACACTAAAATAATAAATTTATAGTTAATGTACGCCCGAAATCAGAGTGTTCTTTCCCATTGCCATTTGAAAACAGATTATAGCCAAAAGAAAATTACAACTCTTTAAATTTCGGATTACAACAAGAAAAGAAAAGAGATCACTCTTTTCTTTTTGTTTTCATAGGCTCTCTTCGGCAACGAGAAAAGATTGCTACTATCTTCTGTTGATGGTCCGAATGCCGGTTGATCTTTGTAGAACCAAGCTCAAGACTGTGTTAGAGAAGAAAACAGGAAAGTTAGAGTTCATTCTTACGGATTGTAGATTCCTCCATTCTTAAAAATCCTAAACTTCTCTCATTCTCTGTTGGATCTTGCCTCTCCCTTTTTTCTTTTCAACTGGAGAGGGCTATTTATAGCCATTAGAGAGCGTAGTCGCTTCCTTATTTTCTCTCGTATTCTCTCCATTCGGAGTATCACGTTACGAGTCGTGGGGAGTTATAACAAGTCCCAAAATTATGAAAAACGCCTCGCATCAATCAGTGAACGGGGTTAGCGCTGTGTGCCCACCTGCATGGGGCTGTCTTGCCACCTCTGGGCGCACGCACACCGGGCTGTCCTGTGGGTGCCTCAGGGCACGCACGGGGCTATCCCGTGTGCGCTCAAGGGCGCTTGCAGGGTTGTCCCACGCGTGCGATGTTGTCTAGCACACACTCAATGGGCAAGGCTGTGTGACGAACCCGTGCACGTCCAATGTACGCGCATGCGGGCTGACGCAGGACGGAGGCGAAATTAGGGTTAGGGTTTTGAGAATTAGGATTTTTTTAGAGAAATTGGGGAAGAAAAAATAGATTGGGGAAGAACTTACAAGATTTGAAAATCCACCCAGGAGAATCCACACCCACTCTCCACAAATCCACGAGGAAAGATTTGCTCAAGCGAAATCCACGCCAGAAATTTCTCAAGAAATTTTCAAAATATTATTCATCTCTTTTAATACTTCATACAAAATCCATATATATAGGAAAACCCTAACAAACAATATCCTAATAAAATCCAAAATCCTAATCCAATCAAATATCCTAATAAAATCTAAATCCTAATAAGATCTAAATCTAATCAAATCTAATCTATTCCCAAATCAAATCTTAATCTCCATCAATTCTCCCCGGCTTCAAAGCATTCATCTCTGATGAATGCGGAGATAAGTAATAATAAACACGTCCGGGTTGAACTGATCAGTATCCACGAAGTATCCCACTTAGGCCATGGTAGTGGTCGATGAATCATAACTTGTGCATCACATCTGAATAAAAGTGGCGGAGGGGGAACTAATTTCTTTAGTAAACTTGTGTTGAACCACGGTAGATCTGAAAAAATATCTGTAACGGAAGTAGTCGAATATGGATCTCGTGAAATATCCAAGCCATAGGTAGTAGAAGTAATTTTCATCGAAACTCCATAAAAATCTGAATGTGGAACGTATAATTTCTTTACAATTTCTGGAAGCGACCTCTCAAGGGGAACCAAAACTTTCACTTCATTATCAAGTACAAATTCCTGCAAAACATTATATGGATATACAACAAATTTATACTCATCATTACAAATTGTTATCTGTCTAGAGATTTCATCATACATAATATGCATATCAGGCAAATGCAATGCAACAGACTCAAGTGGTACAACTTCAAAAAACAGATATGTTGGTTCCCTAAGATGGCATACATCAATCACCGCAAATGATATAACGTCACTACACTGTATGAAAACTTGATGAATCTCGGAAGGAAACTCCAAACGATCGCTAGAAAATGAAATATTGGGAGTAACCTGCCAAGATATGGGAATGATGCTCAAAAGCTTACTGGTAGCAATATTAGTGTCAACTATTTCATACTTGGTCTCTTCATCTACATTTGTCTCCAAAATTGAACACCTAGTATCATGTGGGGGTGCACTAGATTCTACCAAAACATTCTGAGCATCAGTAGCATCAGTAGTACTCTTTACAGTAGAATAGATTTCAATAGGAATATGAATCTTAATTGGTGGATGTGTATTAGACTCTTGTGTCTCATTAATAATATCATCATTAACCATAAAAGAAATGGGAGTATCGGTAATAAAAATAGACATATTCGATTCCAATTGTGATTCAACCAACGTACTTTTCTTAGAAACATGATCAATAATTTTTGAATCGTCAACGTGATTAGGAGGCATGATATCTATGGGTTCACTTTTGAGAGGACACTCATAATCATGATGCCAAGATATGCGACACTTAGAACACTTGGTCATGGTACATTGAAAGGCAGAGTGTCTATATTTGTCGTATTTAGGGCACTTTATTCTAACTTTTAGAGTGAATCTATTTTTCAATTTATCTAAAAGACGAGTCCTACAATACGTAGGAAGATACTGCTCAATAAGAATATTTTTCATCTCTTCCCACAAGTTTAGGATTCCTATAACATTCCTCACGATCTATCTCTACTGAAATCCAAAAATATTTGGCTTGTCCCACTATTCGTCTCCTAACAAATTGAAATTTCCGTTTGCTAGACATTTCATAACAGTCAAAGTAACATTTCATATTCACTAACCAATCAATAAAGTCGCGAGTGGAAGAATAACCATCAAATACGGGATTTTTATACCAAAACTTTTCATCTATTATTTCTCTAGCAGCACGCAGATCATAAATATAATAAAACCGATTTGACTCTAAATGGCGACTAGATCGTGTTGTAAAATGAGACATACTTAATATATAGAATGGATCATGCAATGCAAATTAGTCAAGTATACAGATGATGGTGCAAAATCTAAGACTCAGACAATCTAAATGCATACATTAAATTAATTCTCCCAATAAATTAATTGCTAAATGCAAATAAATATGAGATCACTAGAGAGAAGCAATTAACCATTTCGTCACAAATTATTGCAATACAATAATATTTGCAAAGAATTTAGTAGTTGAAATTCAGTTCAAGTTAAGTATCACCTGAAAGGATGAGTAGTTCACGTCCAAATGAACTTCGAATCACCACTTTTTTTCCTTAATTGCTGCACTGGTCTGCTGTTCTGTTGCTACTGGCTGCTGCCACTGCTAACTGTAACCAGCTACACATATGTTAGAGGAATGCCCCTTCACCACGATGATTTGGCTTGAAGTTGCTCATGGGTATGGTTTCCGACTTAGGTCAGACATATCGCCCACGATCTGGATAAAACTCCTTTATACAGGGAGTGAAATAGATAAAACCAGAAGGATTACAGTTACGATAGCTTGGAATTTATGGCTAGAGAGAAATAGAAGAACTTTTTGTGACATGGCTTATACCTTGGATCACTGCATCTATAACATTACTGATGACGTGTTTTTGTGGACAGCAGCATTTGGAGATATAGGGAGGGCCCCTCACACCTCGATCCCCAGGACCACTGTGGTGGGCATCCCGAGATCCGCACAAGGTACAACAAGTACAGACGTTGATACAGTCATGGCCGCCGAAGAAAACTTGGATGGTGAAGAATAGGTCTGCGAACCAGCAGCATGACCTATTAATCGTCCCTTTCTATGTAGCTTGTAAGTTGTAGTAGACATGATATAACTCATTTTGCTCATGGATGGGTATATATACTCTTTTTACTTTTTTTCTTTTTCCGCTTCTTGCTTTGTAGTTATGTTAAAATCCTTTTAATGGAGCGCGGGGGCACTAGCTCACCGTTTTTTATCAATATATATATATATATCTATATATATATATATATATATATATATATATATATATATATATATATATATATATATATAGTCCCATAATTCCTGATAGAGGGTGGAGGTCCTAAAAGTGCACACATGCTTTCAACATGCAACTGTCCTTACCAAAAACAAATGCTTTTATCAACACTCGTCCATGTTCCTCACTTGTCTAAGCATGCGAAGCTCAAATGACCATTGTAATTCCATCAAATATGATTCACCTTGGAAAGAAAATAACTCCATTGCATAGGAATTTCCTAGAAATGAAAGAATTGTATCTGTCAAGTAAAAGTTTACCTACTGAACACATATTAGCTCCCTGTGAGGCTGTGACCATCAAGTAGCAAATAAAGGTTCATAAATCATATTCAAACAGGATAACCAGATTCCATTGCCACCAACAACACTGAGCCAATCATCAGCAAGAAACGCTCCTAGAGAGGAGGGGGCCCACCAATTGGACAGTCCAGAACTCTAAGTCGGCACAGAGAGACAGTGGCAGTACCAACAACTGTTGCACTTGGGACGAGAGCTGCTAGGCTGTAATGTCTCGGCCCTTCCATCATGTGGAATGGGAACCAGCACAAACCTCACTGAACTTGGAGGATCCACATCATTCATCTACCAGGACCACTGTTGTCTTGACATGATGAACCATGAAAGCTCTCCCATGAGCACATTCTCATGCTACAGTAACTACCATATTAACCAGATCCCAATCATATTGTCCCCACTGCAGTTTCCTGCTTGATTGAAAAGAACCAAAACGTGTAGTATTGGAAATAAATATTGTTAAAGAGAGACAAAAAAGTGTAACTTGGGTTCTCAGTATTTCTATAAGAGGCTAAAATGGTAGTACAACAAACAAATTAGACAGTAGTTTAGTCCAGATTGAGTAAACTGGAAGAAGGATTAATAGCTTAGTAAGTTTGGGCAAAGACTGAAAAGAATTTTCCGTTTTGGTCATATGAGATCCAAGCATTTTAGCCAGTCATCTTGAGCATAGTTATTTCTGTAAAACCTACCAACTTTCCATATATTTGCAAAAAAACATGTCGTAATGGATTGGGATTCTAGGTCTAAAGCGCTCTCAAGTCGATGATCAAGTCAACATGGAAGTAGAGAGGTAATAGAAGCAAAAGCAGAGAGGAGGCTTTGACATCGTAAAATCATTGCTCTTTTCCTTTGGAATGGCTCCTGATATGCAATTGCAGATGACAAAATTCTACGCAAATGTATGCAAACTAGTTCACATAACAGCATGCTTTGTAACTGGATTCGAACAGTCCTTACTCTAGGCATTTGTTAAAGATGCATGCCCATCAGTCTGGATGCAATTTGGTCAGCCAATTGGCATCGGTTAAGATGTCTTGCTTCGATGCTAACGGAGGCCATATTAGCACATGAATTTGAATGGAAGGTGGAGTAACCACACTTGATAAATGATTGCTTGATTTCGTGCTTCCTAATACTTGCTCCTCCCACAAGATGGTGAGTCATTTATACATTCGTGTATCACACAAGAAGGAAAGAAAAAAATATATATACAATGAAAAAGGAAAAATATATATTTTTGTGATATTTAAATAAGATTCTGGTTTGGCTTGATCAGATAGAAGCAAAGATAAAGGTTGTTGATTTTCCGGTCTCTTAATGTTCTCAATGACTAAAATGGTGATGTAGCAAAAGGATTAAGAGAGCAAGGGTAGGACCATGTCAGATAAGTTGAAAGATGGATAGGTTACTAAGTTTGGACCCCAAAATTCAAAGGGATTCCTAATTTCAGATCATCTATATGAGCTTCATGTATGGTATTTCTTCTACTGATGGACATATGCACTTCTAAAGATTTCCTGCGATCTCAGTTAGGGTAGGTTCTACCACATGCCTGCAAATATAGTTAAGAACTGCATTATGCACACACCAAATGCACCATCTTGATGCATTAGATGTAGGAATGTGTCGAGGACTGGAGTGGGGCAGATTTTTTACAGTGAGGCACTTTAGCAAATGTGTGCATATACAAGCATGTATTCAAGTTATAGGACAAGTAGGGATTTAGGTTTGGGTTTATGTTTCTGAGTTTGGTTTATATCCTTTTGAATCATCACATCCCATTTTGTAACATGTTTTAAAACACCGGTAGACATCCAGGCTTTTTGCTTTTCCCCCTCAACAATCAGTCCAAGACCAAATATGGTGACCTCCTAGTTGTCCATAGACAGTGTGTCGGAAAGCATCTCACATCCAGTGGGCTCAAAAATATATTATCCTAATTTACATATTGATGGATTTAGTAAAAAGAGCTATAAGGTTAAGGATTAGCCCCTTATCAAGCAGAAATTTGCTTGATTCAGATGGGTGATGGATATAGAGAAGATAGACATAAGATGTAGAATTAGTCCCATATCCATTAAGGAGATGGAAAGATAGATTGTTATATAAATTTGGACCCCATGACTCCATAAGGGGTTTCTAATTTTTGTTACCCTGCGGCCTCCGAGGAAAAAACCCTATTGGGATCTAGTGGAAGACATTTATCCCTACCCTACACAAGTTACTTGCTCTTTAAGTTTGATGTTTACATGCTTCTAAAACTTATTCTTTTGGGGGGGAAGAAATCAAAGTTACATACTTCTTATGGTACTTTTCAAATGCGCATATAGGGATGAGAATGGCGGGTCTAAGGGGCCAACTTTTAGCCCGTCCGACTCAAAATTTTGAATTAATAATGAAAATTTTTATTTTTTTTAATTTAAAATTTTGAGTAAGACAGGCCAAACATTGGCCCTTGGACCACCCATTCTCATCCCTATGCACATATGCCTGATTTATATGTGAACAGCAACTAAAGAAAATAAGAAGGCCATCATCTCAATTTTTTGTGTCGGCCACATGAATTCTTTTCACCATTCCACTTATCCAAAATATTTATCCATTGTGGTTAATAACTTGTTTTTCCCCTCAAACAGTAATTAGAAATGAACTCATGCCAAGCTTAATTTAGAGGATGATGACGAGCTTGCTTTAAAAGGACTTTTTGAGGATGTGGAACTAATTCAACCTACCATCTTTTTTGTTTCTAGGCCTAGCTCCACACTCAATGTTGAATCAAAATCTCAGGCACCATCATTCTTGAGTTGATCTAGCCTCACTTTGTGCTAGCTCTGGACACTGCCAAGTTGCTTACCATGCATCCAGACACACCAGCTCAAATACAAACTTATATATGCAAAATACTGATTATATATTATATCACCTTTCACTTGTTTAAACATCTTAGCAATTAGAACTACAAGTTTCACAATGGAAACAGCTTTATACTCTCTATTTTCACACTTAAAATTTAGATTTTGATGACTATGTCATCAGAAGTAAGCATATGTCTGCCAAACATTAAGTTCATAGGGGCTGATTGCTGAAACGGTTAATTGCCAAGATGTTTTTGTCTCAAATTCCAATAAAAAGACAGCATGCAAACATTAGCAGCAGATTATCAAAGAAAAGTTCACAAAAATAAGATCATACAGATCCTATACAGCCTGTGCAACAATATTAAGTTGGTGGATCACATTTAACATGTCATGTGACCTGCTTCCTTGTCTCTTTATGTATGTTCTCACACAAAATAACAAGTACTATTTCAAATAGGTGGTCCTGATTTTATGCACGGCCCATACACAAATAGTCCATTCATTTGAAATTTATCATTTTCAACTAGGCTAGATTTTTGCTAGGCTCCTATTCTTATTTGGTTTTATTCTAAGTTATCATGTAAGAATAAATGGCATATGTAGCTAATTCATGGTTATACTTGTTAGCTCATGCTTTTGTTCCTACACTAGGTTCTATACAACTTAGAAGCTAAATACCAAAACGAAATACTTCTTGAGCCAAAATCTGGTAGCAAGAAGAGCAATATACTTCATTTTTTTCACCCACTTCGTAGTATCACTGGTTAGTCTCCAGTTCATTATTGTTTTGCTCATCAAGAAGGTAGCAGTACAAATCTAGATTAAAATCAATATTTTCTAATTGGCAACCTGGTTAAGCTTTCATATATACCAAACCCCACCCCTCATCTCCATCCCTCCTCCCTCTGATAGTACCCCACAAGTCAAAGAAGAAAAATACCAGGAAAAAAGGCAACCTGAAATGAAAAGTGCATGGTGGGAGCAAAGGACAAGCCAAACTAAATGCAAACATGTATAATGGCTGACTCACTCTGACTCCTCCCTCATCTACCCTGTTGTGACCCAGTACAAGTAAATCATCATGCACTGGTCCCCTCTCTGGGCTCTGGATACACTCTTTATGCCTCCTTGTCTCTTCTTTATATATTGTACACAGCAATTCTATATACTACAGTAATATACCCTATAAAGCTTTCAGATATCACAAGAGTATCCATTCCATTTATGTACGATTTCTTTTCTTCGTAAGGATAGATGAAAGAGTATCCTAGTTATTAAAAGTGTCTCTTTTATGCCCATATCCTTTTTTCTGCCACTACTGACCTCCCTCCCAACCTTTTAGTTCTTTCCTTAATTAAATATCACCCTCTTTGGCTATCATCCATGACACAAGAAAGATAAAACCCATGAGAGAATTTCCTTAAGAGGTAGTGTTGAAGGTGATTGCAGGGCTCTAGCTGGTATGCAATTTAGCTCTCTGGCTTTTCGCCTTGTACAGATTTGATTATGGTTTGTTTTTCTAGAGCATTCGTTTGGGTTTGCTTTGAAATTTGGTTGGGCTTTAGGTCCAGAATAGTGAAGAATTTTGCAGTTTGTTAGAATGCTTTCTTTGATGCGCATGCTACATGAGTTCTGCATTGCAAGTCCTTTCCATATATAATTTCTTCGTTATTATATAGATGATTATTTTGTCTTCTTCCATTTTACTGGTTATTTGGGTAACTGTTTAATTTTAAGGCCAGCCCTTTGATTTATCCTGCTAAGTTATTCAGATAAGAAGAAATGAACCCTCCCGACTTGGTATTTTCTTTTGCAAATGCAATGGTTATGTGCTTTATTTTTATGTTGTAATTGATCTGGTCGCATTTAATGATTTCATTCTTTCCGTTTTTTTTTTTTTATTGTCCTCAGATTGTAAGTTTCAACGGTTTACTCATCTTTTGTTGCAAAATTTCTGTTACTAACACATTTTCCATGTGAGAGTTGGAAATTAAGTCAAAACTATGAAAAAATTGTAATCGTTATGAAGATGTTATTAACACATTTGCCAAGCATTCTGATTTATGCTACTAATTGTTTCCTCAAACATTTTATCTCCTTCTCTAACCAAAATCACAGCTTGTTTCCTTCCAATTCCAAGGTACCTCTTTGCACTCCAATTGCTTGAGTCCTTTGATCTCCAATTACTGATTCCTTCTTTTTAAATACTTATGAGGTACATATTCCATCCGTCTCGAAAGCCTTGATTTTGATAATAATTTATGGTGTCTGAACAATCATCTGAGACTGTGAGTTACAAGTCACGAACAAGCATGATTCTTTTGTGATTTACCTTTTAGTCTTTGGCAATGAAAACATTACAGTAACTTTTTCATTGTGCTATCTAGACCGTTAGGAAGAAATCCTTCTTGGTCTAGAATTAGTATTGTTTAATGATGCTTATGCGTAAACAGTGGCATAACAAGTAAAATTTAGGATTCTCTCTCAAAAAAAAAGTAGAATTTAGAGGGAATGTAGCGCGAGAAATGACAGTAGTTAGCAAGCTCAAAGAGGAAGTTGTTGATTAACTGAAGAATTTTTTTTTCAGATAGTTTGGACATATGCAATAGAAAGCTGATAGAATCACTAGCCAAAACAAAAGGGCAATATGGTAGTTGCATGGAGAAGGTCATATACCGCAAAAGTTTAAAGCTTCCTATTCTCATTTTCTCCCCCCTTCTCTTCTAGGACAGTGGTGAGTTGTGACAATTAACTTTATTTCTTCGTTTTTTTTTAATCTCTCAACGACTTTCTCTCAGTTATATTTCTTCAATAGGTCGTCAGTTTCTCAATTATTAGGTTCTTTGTCGATGAAGTTTGCTAGCATTCAGTAGTCAGCACTTAGGAAGTATGGACACGAATACAGATTCGGACACGGATTCGGATGCGAAAACATGACACAACATTTGTGAAAAATGAGGACGAGGATACGGACAAAGCAAAAGCACGGAAATAAATAAATAAAAGTATATTATTAACATAATAATTTTATTAAAATATCCAAAATGAAAGTGTTGTCAACGTATGGGTTCGTGTCTCTTTATTCCTTTACAAAGGACAAGTATCGCCATCTATTATGCATCTATCGTTGTTCCTCACGCTCTATAGACAAAGAACTAAAAAGAAAAGATGATAATGATAGTGAGTCATACATCAATATTTAGAATATGAATATAAAAAATTATTTCTTCAAACATAGAAACCAAATAAGACTTATGACCACAAAAAAGCAGTAAAGTATAATTTCATAAATTTAATTAGGATTAGATAGATGTTACCAACTTAGTAATATTTATTTTCAATTTTTTTAGACCATTTAACTCGTTTTTACAAATACAACTTACAAAAAGTTCAGACACGACAATGACACGGTTTTTTTTCCTTTATTTCATTGGACACGTCGTGTGGCATATCCGACACGATTTTTGGTGTGTTTATAGCGTGTCTGTGTCCGACATGTGTCCAACACAGACACGACATTCCCCACAGCGTGTTTGTGCTTCTTAGCTCAGAACTATGGAAAAACACACAAGAACTCTTGGCATTTCATTTCTAAACTATTCATATAAAGTTTGACATATTTTTTCTGTTTTTAATTAATTGATAATATTTTACACATAATATATAGATACATAGACATATGTTTAAATACATGTATACAAAATTAATTTGTGCTTGATTCCCATAATCTGTTCATGCATGTATAAATCGTAATGTGTCATCATACTGAACGTGTAATAAAAAATATATTAACATTGATAAGGTTCTTTGCTGGCAGGGTGCAACACATACAAGATGTGACACAATCTAAAAAAAACACATAAAAAACTATAATGACACAGCAAGAAGTATCGTGTTCGATATGGCGTCCGACACAGCTTGACAACTTAAGAGTCTGTGCAACCTGGATAAGATTTACATTGTAGTATATACTTGATAATTAATAACACTTGAGGTTTTGAATATTGTTCATTGTTTTCTTATTTTTGGAGATTTGATGGCATTAAATGTGTGTGTATATTTTAATATTATTATATTTATGTGTATAATGAATTCTTTTTTGCATAATTCTGCATAATCTGTTTTATCATCAAATAATTCATTTATGTATTTTGTGCTCTTGAACCGCATTCATAATGAAACTATATTTTAGAACATTGGTTTTCTTTGTTTCATCTTGTTTCCATCATGGTGATTTCATTTGATCCTTTCATAAGTTCTATGAGCATGTATTTACTAAAAAAAAATTATTAAATAAATTTGCACATTTATTTATCACACCGCCAATTTATTTTTAATTCCTTAAAGTTTGAAATTTTTGTACTAATTAATAAGATATTCTAGGTAATATATTCCAGGTAATATAACTTACACAGCATCTCGGCACCTCAATCATTAAGGCTTGATTTCATCTCTTCTTCCAGAACTTGGCACTTTAGAGGCTTAGACAGGACGGCAGGTTGATATCGAGCATGATAAATTTGCTTTAACCATAGAAGGGTCCTTTACAACATAGATCTGTCCTGTGAAACTAAGCCCATCTGGATTCGATAGCTACTACGTATACATCTGTTATTACCTTTTGTTTATATATATATATATATATATATATATATATATATATATATATATATATATATATATATATATATATATATAGAATTGGACTAATTGCATTACCCTTGGCCTTCCCCCTGGAATTTTGAACCTGGGACAGTTCTTTTACCAACAACTTGGCCAAGGTCCTCTTTGTACATTGCAATTCTTTTAATTAACTAGAAATGGAAGGGAAAAAATTGTTAATAGATAACCATGCATAGCTAAAAAGCTGAAACCCCCTTAAATTTTGGCTGTTGAACATTCAAATCAACTAATGCCTTAAACTATGAATTGCTCATGGACCCCTTTCCAGTGATGGGTGAGGACCATGGGTCTAAGGCAGGATACTAATATGTGTATGATGCATGTTTTCCACTTTTTTTAATTCTAAAATAATGGAAACAATACAATTCTGTTCATTAACATTGATAAATATCAGTGTATTTAAAATTTGAGTTTTACGTGTTTACATGTAATCAATACCTCAATCCTTTCTGTAGCACCCCAACTCAAAATACAGATGCAAACACTATGCCAAAGTTTACTTATTTAGATTATTTGTTTCTTGAGAAATATCAAAGTGCCATGTCATACATATATACTTGGATAAGACAGAACATATATTAAGTGTTTATATAAATTAGATTATCAAGGATATACATATTTGGCTTCCTTTCTTTAGATGTAAACAATCGATTCTGATCAGAATTCGAAGTTCTTCTCGTTACAGTTCTATTTTCTGTATGCAGAAGATAATAACTCATTCCTCCAGACAGCAGAATACTCAACCCTTTGGTCCCAAATATGGATTCCCTGACACAAAACCCAGAGCTTTCCTCTGAAGACCCTTCAGAGATCAGCAGCCAAGTTGCATCCAACCTATCAGTCCAACAAGATTCCTCCCCACCCTTCCCTCAATCTGATGATTGTGCAGCTACAGTGTTCCTTAATTTGTCACTCTCTATCGCCGCCAACACATCTACCATAGCCGGTGAGTGCAGCAGTAGTGCAGCACAGCCGAAGGTCTTCGCATGCAACTACTGCCACCGCAAGTTCTTTAGCTCACAAGCACTAGGCGGCCACCAAAATGCACACAAGAGAGAACGCATGCTAGCAAAGCGAGCAATAAGAATGGATCCCTTTCCTTACTCCTACAATAGTATAGCATCATTGGGAATTAAAGCTCACTCATCATCCATGTACCAAGCCAATGCACCAACAGAGAGCCCAATGCTCAGCCGAGCGTTGCTTGGGCAAATGCCAGCATTTGTCGAAGAGGATGAGGTTGACTTCTATTGGCCCAGGAGCTTTAAGCCAATGGCATTTGCGAATTCCGGTTTAGGACTACTCAGTGGTTCAAAAATTGACTGTGTTGCCCTAGGTACGATGCAGCCAATTGAGGAGCCAGATCTAACTTTGAGACTCTGATATCAGTTCTTTTGGATTGGCTGGTTAGCTGCCTTCATATCCATAGTTCTTGTGGTTTTGTTCCGGATGCTTCTTTCTTGTACATTACTATGTTTTGGACTTGGTAGAGTGTTTTTATCTAGTTTGATGTTGAAATTATATGAGCTTGATTGAGCAAATTGTAGTAGTTTGATTATGATAGTGGTTGTTGTATGCAGTGATTATAAGAAGTATCTGAAGTGTAGTTTTTGTGCTTTATTAATGCAACTTGGGAGTTAAGAAAAAGAGGATATTGGCTCAAATCTTAAAGCTTTTTTGGTACTTTAATGTGCTTTTTCGTTGGATTTCTGGTACTTCAGTATGCTTTCTAGTTGTGTTTTTCATTAATGCAACACAAAAGACAACAGAGAAACACAACAAGAAATCATATTGAAGTATCTAAAAATTTACAAGATTTAAGGCAATATCCTCTTTTTGTCTTTAACTCCCAAGTTGCATTAATGAAGCACAAAAGCTAAGCATCATATACTTCTTATAACCAAAACTAGATGCAACATCCACTATCTCAGCCAGACTAATACAATTTGCTCGCAATCAAGCTAATAAAATTTCAACATCAAACTAGAGAAAAAGCATTCGTCTATGTCCAAACTAGCCACTAATCTATAATGTGAATAGCTTCAACAAGCAATGCTTTTTGCAACTTGAAACTCACGAAATTTGTTGCAACTCCAAGTCTTTAGAAAAGGATGAAGAGATTGTAGCCTGAATATAATATACACCACTTGGTTCAGGCTGTGGAGAGAGTGCCAAGCAAAAGTCATGGACATCAATAGAAAATTGTAGATGTTGAAGCCATATATTTTCCAAGCAGAAGATTGCAGGTCGTCGAAGGCTTTCATTAGTGTTAAATAGGATGAGGGTATGACCGTAGAGCAGCCTCGAAAGAGCATGATTGGATGATAGAGGGAACACATACCCCAACCAAGGAACAAAGAAATCTATGGAGCTTTGTGCAAAATGGTGGATCACACTCATTCGTCCAAGAGTAGAGTCAACTAATCAACAAATACTCATCAAGGCTAAGCTGGCAGAAAGTCTCTAAAACTTGTATATAATTTTTAGACTTACACATTCTATGTGGAATCAGGAATATTTAAGTCTTCTCCCAAAAACCCACCCAGGGTCTTCGACTCCAAGATCTGATACCAATAATTTTCGCCCAAAGTCCAAGGCCAATAGGGATCACCAATGATCCAACACAGTTGAATAGATCTCCTCTCCAATCTATCAGTTGTCCACCGACTTTGCCTATATCGTCTAGAGAAGACCATCAAAGACCATTCAAACTTATAAGTAGATATGATCAGATAATAAAATCATTTCCACAATTCCAGAGAAAAAATGATGAGATATTGCTAGACGTTGCAGTTATAAAGGCATGCCACCAACATGTTTCTAGGAATTTCTCCCTTATGGGAGAGAAGAGGAAGTCTATGTTTCATGGATATTTCAATAAGGTATATAAATTATGTATCTAATTCATGGATAACAGATACTTGACGGATACGCGTTTGATACTATTTTGACTTGTGCTAAAATTAATTTCTTAGATATGCTATATAAATGTATTCGAACTAAAAATTAAAATTGAATGAATGAATAACTGACTCACAATTTTATTTCGACTTGTAAGGTACGCTATACAAATATAGTTAAACTAAAAAATTAAAATTGAATTGATGAATAGCGGGTTCATATTTCCCTTGTGATTTTTAAATCTATTTAAATAATTGGTCCAGTTTCTTACTATAGATATATAGTTGCTCATATACCAAAAACACAATACTATCAAAGGTTTCATCCAGAAACTTCATAGTTTACAACATGAATCAATTTCTTCCATTAAATTACGTTAAGATCCATATCTTACAATTAACCACTATCACATCCTTCATAGTAAAAGCAGTTTAGCGCACCCAGTAACACCGCTTGCTCCAAAGACGAAGGTTCGAGATTCGATTCCCAACGACAGAGGGTTTAACTTAGGTAAATAATTTAGCTACGCCCTTATCTATGAAAAATATATACCCTTCATTACTGCCTCCAAGTGGTAGGGATTGAGAGCTCAGTTGTCACATAAGAGAGAGAAAACTCTAGTGTGAAACTCGATGAGTTAAGAGTTAAATAACAATAGATGTGAGGAAATTTTGTAAGGAAAATAGATTGATGGATGTTGATAGCCGTGATATAGCCCCAAAAATGCCACTTTAGGTAAATGTTGGATTTACCTGTGGATGTGGATGGTGGATAATACCCTAAAGTATTCCCAATGATATGATGTTTTTTCATGAATGATTGAGGTATACTAACAAATAAAGAGGGATATTTTTGAGATATGCATGTATGAGTATGGTCCCACCACATCAAACAAAAGATGAAAGAAAGATGGGTTTAAATAGAGAGAGGGCACATATGTAAAAGAATTTGGGTCGAATTGGTTCTCAATCGATATTTACGGCCTATCTTACTTCCCCAAGTTTAAATGCATATTACTTCCCCACCAAGTTCTATCAAGCCTACACCTAGTCTATTTGTATAGAAACCTACGGGATAGGTAGATAGTATTAACCTGCATGTGTATCATGAATTTGTGTCAGTGCATCACTAGTGAAAACAAACATGTATAATTTGAACATATTTTGTATTTATTATTAATCTCCTTAAATCATTAGTCTTAGAAATTGATGAAACTCAGATTTAACAATAGCCTATAGGAATGACTAAACCCTAGGAAGACGAAACAATTGCAATATTTGAACTTGATCACAAAAAGAACTGTGACGAGAAGAAACATGAACAGTTACTAAGAGCATTTATATAGTTGCATGGTGAAGCTGGATCTTACACATAATTACTCTAGACCATTGATAGTCCTCACTAGGCAGCCAATAAAGTTCAGAAAGTTTTCCGTATCTATTTTTTTATTCTTTATTTGTTCATTTTATTAATTTATAGAATGTTTTTTTGGAACTTGAGGGTAAGTTTTATTTTCAGTTTTCTCGTTAGTCGAGTATTTCTACTATTAGGCTGCAAGAAGAGCATAAAAGACTCGATTTAATTGTAAAGAGGGGTTTTTGATAATTTAGTGAAATTGCCAATACCTTCTTATGTTTTCCAAGGTTACTATTTTTTTCCTTTCCATAACACTATACTCCTAGCTGTCACAAAAATTTATAGTATAGGTGAAAAGTATTAACCAGTACGCTCATCCTAACTATTATTAGTTTCATGATTGTGTGCCCTAAGTTTCACTAAAAGTATTAGTTTTCCTTCTCATGATTTAGACTCGTATCCTCTATCGTTTTTCCCTCTAATCTCTTTTTTCAAATTTATTAAGACAAAGAAAGTTATAACCTACAAAGTATGGGAAGGTTGGACCTTTGATGACATAAACATATAATAGTAGCCATATAATTGAGAGTGCACCCAAAACCCAAGAACATCGACTAGAAACAAAATTAATGTGGCGGACAATGATTTGCTAGAAAATATGACCAATCCTTCTCCTACATGTCGATAGATTCTATGATGTGCGCTCGAATTCATGATTGGATCTATTAAATGAATTTTGATCTAGGGTTTGATCCATATTGTGAGATTTGGGTTATATTTTGGTGAATCAGCTCCGTTTGCCATCGTATGTAGCCCAAGAGACCAAACCACGTTCCTTGCCTCTTTCTTCTTGCTCTTCTCAATTTGTTTCGTGTGTGCTTGGCCGCTTTTGTGTGTGTTCTTAAGGTTATCCGTAACAAATTCAATATAACAGAAAACCAAATACAATGTGCAAACAATTAATTAAATGGGGGAAACTCAATTCAATGTATACTAAGCTATGACACTATCCATTAATTATCACAAACAAACAAACAAACAAAACAAAAATGAATTTGCTCTAAAGCACCAATTAAAGCTGCATGGAGAAAAATTAAAAGGAGAAGAATGAAAAATGAAAAAGAAAATACAAGAATTACCTTACAAGCTCCAAAGCAACAAATTCGCCACAGCCAAAACCTTCTGTTGGACAAAAATCCTTTGTTAATTCTTCTCTCTCTCTCCCCTTGATTTTCTATCAATCCTACAGATACTGATTTTGACCCTAACTTGTCAAAGGAACACAATTCTTGATTAGTCTTTTTTTTTTGGGTTAATTACACTCAGACCCCTGTAGTATGGGACATGTAACAGTTAAATCCCCTGGAATTTAAAACTCTCATTTAGACCCCCTGAATTATCTAAATCACCGTGTTTTAATTACATTCAGACCCACTGGTCCAGGGGGTCTAAGTGAAAGTTTTAAACTTCAGGAGGTCTAAGTGTTACATGCCCTATACTATAGGGGTATGAATGTAATTAACCCTTTTTTTTTTAATTCTTTTTTTTTTTTTGGTTGTTACATTAGAAATTTAGAATTGATTTTAATTAGAAGTCACCACAGCCCAATACTGTTCCCAGAGATTAATGTGCCCATTTAGCTTACATGTGCGGGCATAGGATCTAAAATTGGGGCTGTGAATAGTATTTGACGACAACAGAAAAATTCGAAAGTACACACAAAATGTCTAAGGGCACAGTCAACTCGTTCTGCAGGGTGTGCCCATAGATATTCGGATATGACTTTAGAATTTCCACGAAAAATCCGCCCAAATCTTCGGGAGTTTCTTAAAGGAGCACACCAAATTTTTTAGTGAGCCCACTAAGATAGTAAAATTTTGCTCGGACAGAAAATTAATAAGTGGGCTCACTAGGAAAAATGGTGTGCCCCTTTGGAAACTCCCAAATCTTCGAATATGGAATTCTTGAGCTAAGCTAGATCTGTTTAAGACTTTGAGTCAGAAATAAATATCCATCTAACAAGTAGTGTAGTTATTATGCTTATAAGAGTATCGGTTGATAATTATCGATCAGTCTGTTAATTTCGTCTAAATAAAAATAAAAATTATTTTCTTTTTTAAATTTAGAAATATAAATTAAGATAATATAGATTATAAAGTGATTTAATGACCATACACAATTTTAATATGCATTCTCGAGTAAACTTATTTTGCATGGCTTATCTTTTATCTAGAATGGGTCATCTATTTTGCATGCCTCGCAGATTATGCAGTCTCCTGAACCATCCTTGTCTTCTTAGTCTCTGGAACCTCCTAAATAGCATTTTCATTTGTCATCTTTATGGGAGGTCTTCCTCGTACTTACAATTGCCTCAGCTAGGAACTCAACTTGAGCTCGTAAAAGGCTAATCTGTTCATGAAAACTTGCTCACATTCTGGGCTCCATCGTTCAATTTGTGTGTCATCCTTGGCCCTGCATATAGTTGGAACTCTACTTGACTATTTTACTTTGCGGGTTTTCGCCATTATTTTATTCACTAAATGTGGACATAATTTGTTACGCCCCGCTTCCGATATATGATAATAAGAGTACGTACAATAGATATCAGTAATATATTCGCTAAAACCTACTTACAATATTATAGTCACTGAGAATAAATACATGAATCATTATATCATGAAGTTTATTACATAATAAGAAATAAGAAGATAGTACAAGATAATCTATCATAACTTCCACTAAGGAACGATAAGTTCAAAAACATAAACAGACAATATGACATAAACAACTACTGATTTTCGGCAACTTCTCTATAATATTCCAAGTCTTTAGCAGTAAGATCAACATTGTCCATTTCAGACTCTAGACATACATATTTAGGTCGTCAAATAGCAGCAAAAACAATATGCAGAAAGAATATGTAACATAATAGTTATGTCCAAATACTATAATAATATGTCTTAGAAAATTTTAAATTAATATATAACAATGTTAACTGGTATAGATACCTAATGTCTTTTATTGCAATCATAATTATAACAAGAGTATTTTCATTTAAGATATAATATAATTAAAAAAATCCAACTGATAGGATACTATTGTTTTTACTATCTTCTGTACAGACTCAGAAAATGGTACCATGGATTGTTCGATACTTAATCAGAATGCAATCGGAAAAACAGAAATAATCAAGTATGATCCAGCTAATCACCACACACTCATGAGATGCAAAACATTCAATTATACAATTTAACAAATTTATAATCGAAATAGAGTATATTTCTATTATTCAGTTTCTATTACCAAGTACTAAGAAGTTATAACTCCTTCCAGCTGTAGTTGCTAATTCTCTCATTGGGAATGAGAGAATTAAAATACAATGTCACCTTACTCAGACCAGAGAGGCGAAAAATTCAATACATTTTGAACCATACATCGCAAATCATAATCATAATAGAAAATTTAGTAACGAAATTAGAGAACTTTTAGAACTAAAAATGATATTGCATGAAAATGTGCCGATAGTTTTATAAAGTTCAGGATTTAACTGATAACATACAAAAATGAGGAGTAGCCTTTTCTAACAAATTGCCTACAATGCATTAGACTGATTCAATGAAAGAAAGAAAAACATTTCCTTCTCATTGATAATAAGTCAGACATCATCATGAAGCAAGTTTCCAACTCCGACGCATGACATTGTCATTTACATACGGCCGCAAATTCCATATGAGGCAGTAGCTTTCTAGTTGTTCTGATGTTGTCGAAGCCAAATTAATGGAGTTGATGATATTTTCCTATAATATTTAGGAATGTCACTATCTTCTCTCAAGTAGAAAAGATTGGAAAACCGCGGCACATTACAAACTCGTTGTACCTGCATTGTATAGTCAAGCCTGAACATGTTATATATGACCGCCATCAAAGCTGCATAAGATATCGATTTGTCCTGAAGATGTATTGACTCTACTGTGTCTTCCTGAAGAGGGATTAGTGTAAAACAAAAGAAGTTCAACAGATAACAAAAGCCCACTATAAACTTCTATAGTTCACAAGTTACAAACAATAAGTCGGACTAAAAATCAAAAATTTGAAATGTAATCAGGAATGCTTATATTGCTTTCGGTATTCACGAGAAAATGGACAGAATATCCTTGAAATTTTCCCTTTTTTATCATTTCCTTGTGCAACTGACAGCTAGACATGATTCTCTAGTTATATTACTGCAATGCTAAAAGAGGGTACCATTTAAAAAGAAAAAGATAATATGACGTCAAAGAAACCGGGTCGGACGCATACCAGACAAATATAATTAAGATTCCATATGTTGGAAAAAAAAATGAGATGCAAAGTACCAAGAAGTGGGCTCATATGATGATTGCACTCGAGAGACTGATAGTAATACCATCTAGGATTTCTTCCGACTCTCATGCATGTATGAAAGTTGTAAGAAACAGGAACACGGCAAATGGTAAGTGAGTGTTACTAATCTATGTTAAGCCATGTTCGTGCTGGACAAGTATCATCATCGACACTTGGACATGTTCAAAGGACTAATTCAAACAGCTACCAATTGAGGGGAAAAAAAATAAAATGGAAGTATATGATAATTGTCTGAGCATACCTCTTCAAGGGGAGGCCCTTCCTCATCACTGATACATGTGTCTAAAATTTGCGTACTATGACTTGCTTCCCGCCCAATACCAATTGCTTCCTTCTTAAGGCATTCAAGTTGATCCAGCAAATCTTTCACTGGAGCAGAAAATAAAGAAAAATTGACACTGCAGGTTGGTTATTTGCAAATGATATCCAAAATAAGATTATATTCACAGCCCTGGATATTGAATTAGCGAGTAGCCAAGTAACTATAAATGTGATATCGAGGGTTGTTAAAATATTTGCCTGTTACTAGCTGACGATAAATTACTTCCAAGTTACCATTAATGCCGTTCTCATTTTGTTTGTAATAAAGCAAATATCATACATAAGAGAAAGGGAGGTAAATTAGGTTCCAACACTGAATTCTCCTTGGTATTAAATTTGGACTCTTTCGCTCGAGTTGCAACAGTTTCATGTCATACTTATCAAGTAAATACTGTTATGAAATGCTAGTTGTGCTACAATATCCTAAAATTACCTCCATACCAAGCTCTGAATCAACCTCCCAAAATTAAGATCTCTTGCTCAAATTGGAACAGTTTCATATCAAAATTATTCAAGTAAAATTTGTCATTTGAAATTATAGTCATACTGCAGCATCCTAACATCACATCTAAAACAAAGCCCTGAAATCAGAATCAACCTCTACCAACCAATTTGTGACCCTCATCATGTATGGTCCCAGGCATGGACCCAATTGGGATGGTGGTTGTCAATGGTTGGTCCCAAGGTCAGGGTAAATAATAAACATTTTGGCAGAGAAATGAACTACAACATTGGATGCCGATGAAGGTTAAAAATAAAAAAATAAAAAAAAAAGAAGACAGAATTTAAACGTGAAGAGCATCACATCTTGCATTGCTCTATCATTAAAGATATGGCCACATGCAATAACCTAACAATGAACTAATGCAATAACTCTACAGATTGGATACTCACATATTTAAAACATTCTAGGAAACAAGAAGCAATTGTATTTTTCAATACTAAAATCCTCGAATAGATTTGCAAATGAAAGTTTATCATATTATATTTGATGAAGCAGAGACTTCACATACCAGAATCATGATGTCAGCCACCATGCAATTGTCAATCTTTCAAACGAGCACCAAGCATGGATTAAGAGATATAAATAATAAATATTTAAACAGATCTGGGGACAATGGGGCCTAATGATATATTATCACACTAGTAAAACACTCAACTTTCCTTTAGCTCCTCCTATCCAGGCAGTAACCCATCACCTCCAATCAAGTTCTCTCTAGTCTTTACCAATATGCTTATGGATAATAAATGTGGGACCACAAGAATTTCACCATCCCTCATTTAAAAGGGGTCTCACAATCTAGTGGCATAAGCTATTCTTTTTGACAGTTCAAAACTAGATAAAGATTAAAAGGCTAGCGTTCGTAGTCATCACTTACAGCTGAAAATGATATCATATACACAAGTGTACTTATCCCTAATCATCAAGGACATAAAAGCATCAAACCACAGACGACACAATCTGAATCCACATAAACCAGGTTGGAAGAGAGAGTATTTGTTATATCTATATTTGTCATTGTCTAAATAATTATTTGAAGCATCTTTGATAAATTTTAATAGCTGTAGGTTTGCAACTTTTTTCTTTGGAAAAACAATCAAAATTTAGCAAAAGTTATAAGCAATAAAAGCTTCATGCATGATAAAAACGAAACAAGATCTAACAAAATTATGGCTCCTGGTCCTCACTGCCAGATGTGACCCTCCTTTATTGGCCGTGGAGTACGTATTTGTAGTGTAAGAAAGTCTTAAATATCAGCTGAGACTGATATGTATGACAAGTATCATATCTGATTTCCAGGTAACCAATACGATATATACGAAAGATCTCAAAATAAAATTCATAATCGTATTACCCATCCAATCAAGGAGATAAATTTATATACCAATTCCTCTCATTTAGATACATGCAGTGAAATTTTACTTCTCCTAGTAGAGACACCAAAAGCAGTAATGTTGATGAAAATATTGCACAAAGAATCATAAACCATAATAAACATCGCTACAGATGAAAAGAATCAATTAATCATATAAATTTCCCATCATATGAATAGTCGCAACTTGATACAAACCAAAATATAGTCCAAGGGATTGTATGCTTAAAATCTGCTATTACTAGTGGGCACCTATCTGAAGAAACATCATCTTATCCAACAACACACATATAAAAAGTAAACAATTTGAATAGGGATGAGATGACCAGAACTTTGTTCAGCCTCCTATTGGTTATTGGTCACAATTGCATGTAAAGATCGATGAACTATATAAATATTTTGTAATCTTTGCCAGCAAACGATATGAGCATGAAGATTACACTCACTCTCATCTTCTCTAAAATTAATCTTATAGACATCTACGATTTATTAATAATTACCTTACTTGTTTTTTGGCAAGGAAAGTTGCACGTAGCACATAGATAATATGATTGAAGCTATAGATTGGTATACAACAAGAAGTTTATTCACCCTCCATTAGATGGTCTTGAAGCTCTCGTATAGATGAATTTACTTCAATAGGCATGCACATATCACCATGAGGAACAGAAATCAGTTAAAGCCTCCACATCGCAAAAAAAAACATAAACAGATGAAAGAATAAAAAATAAAATAAATACTTCTTAAAAGTAAAATGAGAAGAAGCCATTCTCAAGTATAGGCTGAACAAATGATTATTCTCTCTATCTAAGTGGTAATACACATTGAAATTTGAACCCATCTGCACTAGTGTGTGGTGGTATATTGGAGTATCAGAATGGATGGCAGCTTCTATCAGGACGATGCAAACTCCAATACTAAAAGTGCATTTGACACGACATGTCATGCAATTTGAACATCTATACCATTAGTTCAAAGTATTACATTAGTTTTGGTAAACCAATGATCCCTTCTTGTCGAGCTTACACATGAATTAAATAGTTAGAAAATGAATGGTCACTATCAGTGATAAAATCCTATGGGCCAAAAACTTGTGTTAAGAATCTGCGCTTGCTCCCTATATATTCTATTTAACATACAAATTTTAGCATATGATGGAACTATATAGACAATATAGCAAATCTGTTTCCAAATGATCACTGCTGTTTCCCTAAGACTTGAGGAGTAAAGAAACCTTCACACAATTGGATCCATTTTGATTCGCTTAAGCATTTTAATAATACATGTACATGCAACATTGTCAAGTGGCCAAGTATTCTTATGTGCCGCAAGAACCTTTTGAAGATGGGCATGCCTGTATTGATGTGAATCACATACATTCTTTACAGATGTAAATAGTCGGTAATCCAGTTAGCATTTCCTTCATAGTTTAGTAAAATAAATTTATATTTTACTAAATACAAGCTAGACTTGACATCTGCATGTGATTTAGGTTTTTACCAACTACAACTTCGCAATGTGTCATTAATATTTCAGTGACTACACAATTTAAAAATGTTAAAGGAGTATCAAATAGTGTCCTTTGCCCAAGCAAGTATTCAACTGTTCAGGACATCAAAAAGATTATTAAATTTTGAGGTACCAGTTAAACAGACTTCCGATTGGTGGAGATATTCAAACTAATTGTTGGATTCTCATTTTGGCTAGTCACAACGTATTATAAGAAAGAAAGTGTTTCAGCTAAAATCCTCCTAATGGTATTGAAGCTCCACCGAATCACCATTAACCAGAACTCTCGGATGAAAAATGTAAATATGCACTTGTGCACTAATTATACTACAAATCAAAAGAACTCATATTACGAATATATGAATAGAAATTAAGTAGTTCCACATGTGTTTCCACAACTCTAAACTTAAACAGCTGTCAATAACTTACGCTTGCTTATATTTTGTATATCATGGCATCGAAGCCTACATTCAGCTTCAACATATGCCTTCATTCTGTTTGTTTGATTATCATCTATATCTGATCAACCACTTTAGATTTCTCATACAGCTGTGGCCTTCTAAATGTTTCTGCAAACAAACACAAATCTATCATGTACTGTGCTCATTTTCATTAAGGCAAAGTCAAATCTCCAGAAAAATGAGATCAATTGTAATATAGAATGTATAAAATTCAGCAGAGTGTACTTCCAGAGGGAACCAGATTCAAATATACTTTTGGCAAAAAGAGAATATACAAATATATTTACTTCAATGGAATTGGGTGTCTAAATAAAGAACTGGTTTTACAAAAATCCTTAACATACAAGAGGCCCAAGCAAGTAAAAGGAAAAGCAGTCAGGCAAGTCGCAACTAACATAGACGAACAGTTTGGAATTTAAAGAGAGCACTTTGAACAGCAAAGAAAATAATGCATACATCAGTAAATTATAATTTCAAAAAAAATAATTTTACACAAGACTGAATAGATATTTTACAAGATTTTTTTATTATAGTAAAGTCTCAATAATTGACTATTTCTACAGCTTGGACATGATTCAAATTAATAGCTTCACCAGTTTAACGAGATATTACAATCCAAACTCACCAAGTTCTAGACAAAAGCCAATAAGAAACTGAAATGCTCTCTCAACCAGTTCCTCAAACTTTGCGACCCTGCAAATCATAGCCATAAGTCTTGTAGATTCCTAGAAAAAAAAACAACAATGCATACTGGAGAAGAAAGTGAAAATGGAATAATGAAAATTCACGAACACTTCTATTATGAAGCATACATATCGGGCTCAACACTTCTTTCCATGCCTTGTTGTTTCACATGCCACTTTCTAGAAAATTTTGTGCAAGAGCATACTACATTGTTTCCATGTCAGGCGTGTTCCCAGACGAAAAATCATAAAAGACAAAAATGGACATATCCATTCCAGATTTCTCATCCACCAAAGTTGAGATCCACCCATAACGTAGTATTCTATAGAGAACGCACTTAATTCTTATGCACGTCATGCACGGAGATGACCACTGAGTGTGAACACCATGATTATTTTAAACAACCAATAAATCTGGTATTGTCTATCAAAGTGATGCAACATCTAAAGGATACCTCAGACAACTGTACACTGTATGAAAAGATGCAGGTAACATGAAATTCTACTGATGAACCTGACAACTTAAGCTGGCTGAAATGCGCCACTCTCTTGAAGAATAAAGGTGGTGAATACAATTAGGTATTACAGACAACTATCAAAAAGATAAAATTAGTGAATTTCGCAAAGAGGCGGCAACGCCTTGGGTAAGGATCTCAAAATCAGCAACTATTCAGAAGACAAACCATTGCCAGATAAAACACACACAGCTGAAGGCATCACCATGGTAACATTTTCAAAAAAAGGAAACATATCCAGAGCAAAGAAGGAAAAATGTTAGTGCGCACAAAACAATTATGTCAAGCTGAAGTCTTTTGTATTTAGATGGATAACAGGAGGAAGGTTCTAAAACCAATTCGTAGACCAAAAGGCTGAATTTAGCTGGCACTGATATATTCACACAACAAAATCAAACTGCATCTTCACTGGGTTAAAACGAAAAGTCCATTCATGAAAGGTTGAAGAATGATGTGCTTAGGGAATTTTAAAACCCACATGCAAAATGAGGTATTTAAAGATCCAAGACTTCAATAAGGTTTGTCCATTATCAAAGATTCAAAAGCAGCATTCTCTACAAGAACAACTAGACAAACTTAAATCCCACTCTCTAGGGTCGGTTATATAACTCTTTTTTTCTCCTAAGAGCCATCTCCTATGTTGGGCAACAGGCCCCACAAGAACTAATAGCCACTACTACAATATAACAAAGACAGTAAAGAAAATAACTGAAAAAGACAAGAGGCACAGAACTTACGTGGTTCGGTCAATGTGACCTACGTCCACGGCCGGAGAAGGATCCAAAATTTCACTATTTGTGGAGAATACAAATACAAAATACAAAAGTATTTTTGGGTATATGTATTGATTTTGGTGTGAGGAGAGGATGAGAGGGGGGGCTTAATTATATAGCCCTCTCCCCCCCCTTCATTTCTTAGCCTCACCGATGTGGGACTAAAGGGGGGGAGAAGGCCACTTAACAAATCTCCACCTTGGCCTTGACCCGAACAATTTATGAATTACTCCATTTTCTCCGGCAATGCCCTAACAGGCAAAATCACCAACTGTAAATACCAATCAAGTCCAAACACTGTTTGAACTTGTAAACTGGAAGAGCCTTCGTAAACATATCTGCTGGATTGTCCTTTGTATTGATCTTCTGAATAAGGACCTTCTTTTCTGCAATGGTATCACGAATGAAGTGATACTTGATATCAATATGTTTCGTCCTCTCATGATACATCTGATCTTTAGTCAAGTGAATTGCACTTTGACTATCACAGTAAATGATAATAACCCCTTGCTGTAGAGATAACTCGCCGAACAAACCTCTCAACCACAAAGCTTCTTTAATAGCCTCTGTAACTGCCATATATTCTGCCTCAGTAGTGGACAAAGCCACTACATGTTGTAGAGTAGCTTTCCAGCTGATAGCACAACCTCCAATGCAAAATACATAACCTGTAAGAGACCTGCGTTTGTCGAGATCACCGGCGTAATCTGAATCTACAAAACCAACCAATGAGTTATTAGAATGTCCAAACTCCAAACAATTGCTTGAAGTACCCTTCAAGTATCTGAGGATCCACTTCACAGCCTGCCAGTGTTCCTTGCCTGGATTTGCCATATACCTGCTAACAACACTAACTGCTTGTGAAATATCTGGACGAGTACAAACCATTGCATACATGATACTTCCAACGGCATTAGAATAAGGAACTCGTGCCATATAATCAATCTCTTCCTCTGACTGTGGTGATTGAGCAGCACATAGTTTAAAATGACTAGCAAGAGGAGTACTTACTGGTTTAGCGTCTCGCATGCCAAATCTCTCCAAAACCTTATTGATATAATTCTTCTGGGTCAGGAATAATTTTCCAACTCCTCTATCACGACTTATCTCCATTCCAAGAATCTTCTTAGCTGCTCCCAGATCTTTCATTTCAAATTCGCCATTTAATAAGGCCTTCAACTGGTGAATTTCTGCAAGATTCTTAGCCGCAATGAGCATGTCATCAACATATAATAGCAAATAAATGAATGAACCATCATTTAACTTCCGGAAGTATACGCAACTATCATACATGCTCCTGGAGAAACCATGACCCAACATAAAAGAATCAAACCTCTTATACCACTGTCTTGGAGACTGCTTCAGTCCGTACAAGGATTTCTTCAACAAACATACATGGTCTGCCTTACCTTCAACTTCAAAACCTTCAGGCTGCTTCATATAGATCTGTTCATCTAAATCGCCATGTAGAAAAGCTGTCTTGACGTCAAGCTGTTCTAACTCGAAATCAAACATGGCAACCAATGCAAGTAATACACGAATAGAGCTATGTTTTACAACGGGTGAGAAAACATCATTAAAGTCAACACCTTGTACCTGACTGTAGCCCTTTGCAACCAATCGTGCCTTATACCTTACATCTTCAACACCTGAAGTTCCTTCCTTTCTTTTGAAGACCCATTTGCAACCAACTGTTTTCTTTCCCTTCGGCGGCGTCACAAGATCCCAAGTACAATTCTTGTGGAGAGATTCCATTTCTTCATTCATAGCTACCAGCCACTTTTCTGAATCAGCACTCTGAATTGCCTCCAAATAGGTGGAAGGTTCACCGTCTCCACCTGTTTCCTGTGCCACTGTTAAAGCATATGCAACAACATCTTCATACCTTTGTGGTGGTCGAATCTCTCTTCTTGGTCTGTCTCTGGCTATGGAATATTCCTCTACTGGTTCATCAAGATCTGGTTCATCAACTTGATCTCTTTGACTCGTAGAGGCTCTTTGTGAAGAACTTGCATTTCCAATCTCCAACTCCACCTGCTTCTGAGTACTATCATCCTTTTCTGAATTACAAGACTCTTTTCTAGGATACAACATAGATGATTCATCAAATGTAACATCTCTGCTAATTACAAATTTAGGTGATTTGAGATCAGGACACCATAATCTGTATCCTTTCACTCCAGAAGCATAACCGAGGAAAATACATTTCTTAGCCCTAGGCTCTAACTTTCCCTCATTAACATGCATATAAGCAGAACACCCAAAAATTCTTAAATTAGAGTAATCAGCAGGAGTACCTGACCAAACCTCCTCTGGAGTCTTGAAATCAATAGAAGCACTTGGAGCACGGTTGACAATGTAGCACGCCGTAGCAATGGCTTCTGCCCAGAAATCATTTGTCAACCTAGCATTTGAGATCATACACCGAGCTCGTTCCAAAAGAGTTCGGTTCATGCGCTCGGCCACACCATTCTGTTGAGGCGTCATTCTGACAGTGTAATGCCGAGCAATTCCTTCACTCTTGCAAAACTCATTGAAATCTGTACTACAGAATTCCAAGCCATTATCTGTCCGCAGCCGCTTAATGTGTTTTCCTGTCTGCTTTTCAATCAAAACCTTCCATTGTTTAAAGGTCAAGAAAACATCACTTTTATTCTTAACAAAATACACCCAAACCTTCCTTGAATAATCATCAATAAAAGTTAATATATACCTGGCACCACCCTTAGAAGGAACACGAGATGGCCCCCAAAGATCAGAATGAATATAGTCCAAAGTACCTTTTGTTTTATGGACAGCGGGAGAATTGAAACTAACCCTTTTCTGCTTCCCAAAAATACAATGCTCACAAAAGTCCATCTTACCAGTACTTTGACCACAAAGTAGGCCTTTCTTGCTTAACAACGTTAAGCCTTTCTCACCCATGTGTCCCAACCGCATGTGCCACAATCTGGTAATGTCAACATCTGAGGATGTAGAGACCTCTGCAGTACCTGTAACAGTGGATCCCTGCAAAATATACAAACTTCCAGACCTTTTAGCTTTCATCAGTACAAGGGCACCTTTACAAATTTTCAAAACTCCACCTTCAGCTGAATATCTACACCCAAGAACATCGAGAGTGCCTAAAGAGATGAGATTTTTCTTCAAATCTGGAACATGTCTAACATCAGTGAGTGTTCGGACAATGCCATCATACATCTTGATTCGAACTGTACCTCTACCAACAACTTTACAGGCAGTATGGTTGCCCATCAAAACAACTCCACCATTAACAGGTTCATATGTGGAGAAGCTTTCCCTACTGGGACTCATGTGGTAAGAACAACCCGAATCTAAGATCCACTCATTATTAGACCTGACTTTATTATCTGTTGCTACAAATATAGTTCCTTCATTCTCATCTGCTGCTATACTAGCTTCGGCGGTGACACTGCTATTTTGTACATTTTTCTCCTTATTTTTCAATTTATAGCAGTTAGCCTTAATGTGCCCCTTTTTCTTACAATAATTACAAATCAAATTGTAATGTCTGGATTTTGACCTTCCTTTGGATTTGCTACTACTAGGGTCTCTATTTTCAGATCTACCCCGAACAAATAATCCCTCTGCTTGACTACCACTAGTCTCCCCTGTGATGTCCCTATCAATCTGCTCTTTAGATTTTAATGCAGATTTAATACTATCATATGAGACTGAATCTTTCCCATAAATCATAGTATCCCGAAAATGTTTAAAGGACTGGGGAAGGGAACATAACAATAAGATGGCTTGATCTTCATCTTCAATCTTAGCATCTACATTCTCCAAATCCATAATAATGGAATCAAATTTATCAAGATGAGAGAGTATAGATGTACCTTCTATCATCCTCAACATATACAACTTTTGTTTCAAATAAAGTCGATTCTCCACCGTCTTCTTCATGTACATGGTTTTCAACCGATCCCACATACCTTTGGCTGTCCTCTCATTGGCGACTTCCTGCAAAACCTCGTTAGAGAGATTCAAAATAATAGCAGATCTAGCCCTTTTATTTAGATCTGCAAATTCTTTCGCCGTCATCTCCGGTGCCTTATTCTCCTCTCCTTCAAGTGCTAACTCACATCCATCCTGTATAAGGATGGCTTCCATTTTGAGTTGCCACATACCGAAGTTGACACTCCGATCAAACTTTTCAATTGAGATCTTTGTTACTGTCATGATGGCTATGAAATATGACACTTGATGAATAGTGACGCGGGCCCCACAAGAGGTGAATAGTGACAATGGGCCCCACAAATGAATAGTGTCACTAGGCCCCGCTAACAGAAGGTACTTATTTTCTGATGTGGAGGATCCACGTTTAGTGGCAGCCACAGAGCATACAATAAGCACTTCAATGGGCCCCACAAGAGAATAGTGACGCTGGGCCCCGCTAACAGAAGGTACTTATTTTCTGATGTGGAGGATCCACGTTTAGTGGCAGCCACAGAGCATACAATAAGCACTTCAAAAAAAAAATCTGTCTCTGATACCAGTTTGTTGGGCAACAGGCCCCACAAGAACTAATAGCCACTACTACAATATAACAAAGACAGTAAAGAAAATAACTGAAAAAGACAAGAGGCACAGAACTTACGTGGTTCGGTCAATGTGACCTACGTCCACGGCCGGAGAAGGATCCAAAATTTCACTATTTGTGGAGAATACAAATACAAAATACAAAAGTATTTTTGGGTATATGTATTGATTTTGGTGTGAGGAGAGGATGAGAGGGGGGGCTTAATTATATAGCCCTCTCCCCCCCCTTCATTTCTTAGCCTCACCGATGTGGGACTAAAGGGGGGGAGAAGGCCACTTAACATCCTATACTAAATAACAGCTACCACATCCTTTCTAGCCACCTTGATCCATGCTCACGTAGCCTAAACCTAACTCCTCCTTGTTGTATCATCTACGATTCCCTTAATCCTCCTAACCAATGCACATAATGATCTCCATTGCAAATCTACATACCATCTCAACTATTTTCCCCCATTTTATACTCAATTTTAGCTACCCATAAAATTTCCCCCGAATACACTCCTTTCATATCTTATCATTATAAGACATCATTAAATTCCACAGAAAATACCGGGGACAATTGAAATTTGAAGGGCATTCAATCTCTTTTTATTTATGAAACAAAATCCTGCTGCTAGCCGTGGAACTTCACCAAATAAGTATCAAACCATATCTTACTATTTTTCAAGTTCTAATATGCATATTTAAGCAAAGACCAAACATGCTCTACAATTCACTTAAAAATAAATCGAACAATATATTCAACGCATTTGATTATTAAATATTCATTTTAGTACAAAAAATATTTTAACTGCTTAGGCCCCATTTGGAAGCATACAGAGCTTAGAAAAGTGAAGGACGCATTTCAAGTGGAGATATAGATTATACAAACTCCACTTTATAAGGTTTCAGCTCTAGTTACCTAAATTCCAATTTGTGAGGTGTTTGGATAGCATAAAAGTAGAGATGAGATAATAGAGGTAAGAGTGGATATTTGATACCTTTAATATTTTAGAGTTGAGATAACTATAATTATTAAAATATAACTTGTTTTGCCGAACAACCATCAGTTGGGATTTTGCAGTTAACCACCAAAAATATGGGGGTAGGTTGACTTAACTTTGTTCCGAAACAGAGCCACATACTTTGCATTATCAGATAAACAAATTCCATGATGTTTGATTCTTGATATGTATAAAAGTATAGATATATTTTTTTGATAATTTGATTAAATGAAAAATTCCTGGATCGATATCTTTGCTCTGATATCTGCTGCATTGCGTAACTTTTCACATCATCTCCACAAATGAACATCCTGAATATGAATCTTAATATGTATGTGAACTACTTAAACGTGAAAATAAATTAATTACAAATATATATATTTGAAGAAGATTCGAACTTGGTTCTGCTTTGAAGAACGAAGAAGAATATTCGAATTCTGATTTCAGAAGTCAAAGAGAAGTCCAATGAGATTACAGATAAAATCAAACATAAACACCTTATTATTCGACTTGCTTAGATTCTAGCCCTACCTGATACACACTAAAATCTATTGATGCGTGTGTGCTGAAAAATTGCACTAACCAATAATAAATTTCGAAAAGATGCCAGAGAATTATTTAAATTAGCCTTTCTCAGTGTTATTTCAATCTGCATCATATTAAAATTTAAATTAAAAAAAAAAAAAAAAAAATCATGCACTTTTACCCTCTTGTACAGAATTGAAGTGATCAATTCCGAATTTTTTTTTTTAACCAGCTAAAGTTAAGGAAATTAAAAGTTACCTCAACATGAATTCCAAAAAAATAAAAGTCGTCTTTTCATCCCAAGCCACCGGCAATTTCTCCTGCTTGCTGCCCATCAGAAGCCTTCCCCACTCCGGCGAGGGAACTTCTAAAGAAGCCTTCCCCACTCCGGCGAGGGAACTTCTAAAGGGGCACAAGTTTTTTCCTAGTGAGCCCAGATTTCCTAGTGAGCCAGTATGTTTTTACTATAAAGGAAAATTTCCTAGTGAGCACATATAATATTTCCAAAATGCCCTTCCCCTATATCTCTTCTCTTCTTCCTCTTCTCTCCTCATTTCTCCTCCAAACCCTAACCCAAACTTCCACTCTTCCTCTCTCACTTCCACTCATCATCTCCATAATTGTTCTCTCATCATTTCTCCTTCCAAAACGCCCTCTCTCTCCCATTCGTAGACCCTGCTACTCTCCCTGCCGCCGCCGCCGCAGCCCGCCTTGCCGCCGCCGCTGCCGAGGTCCCGCCGCAGGTGTTCTCCCATCGCCGCCTTCCCGCCATTACTAGGTGAGTTTTCCTAATTTAGTAATATTTATTTTAAAATTTAGTTTTTATTATTTTTGAATTAAACAACTCTTGAATATTAGGATTTGGTGATTTTGTTGGGTTTGAGAGGAGGAAGAAGGAATGAGATAGCAATTTTAGTTGTAGCATTTTTTGTTAATTTTTATTTTTAACATTTAGATTATAATTATTAAGAAAATTTAATATTGTAATTCCAATTGTAGAATATGCAAAATTTAGTTATTTTTTATAATCATGAATGTTAGTATTAAAATTTATTAGTTAATTATGAAGTTTGATGGCATTGTCCTAATGGTTGATTAAGTTGCAAAAGACAGTTTTAGTGTCTTTAAAATTTAATATTATACTATCTTGCAGAAGAAAAAATAGACAAAAAAATAATATTTGTAGCAAATTTTACTTTGTAAGTTCATACTTACATGTACAGAAGTTAGTGTTATGAAAAATAACATCTAAAAATGAAATTTCTTTGTATTCTAAAAATGAAATAACATCTAAAAATGAAAAATAACATCTAAAAATAAAATACCTTTATTTTATTCTTCATATAGTGCCAAGTTTATCTGATGCATATATTTTTCCTTCATTAATATTACAGAGATATACACGCATAGAAGTAATAATCGATCCATTACTTGCGCAAGGGGAGAAGGCATTCAAAAAGCGACATGTGATGTTATTTAGTGCACTTGCAAAGATTAAAGTCGTGCTAACTGGTTGCACTCAGCCAGTAGAACCACCAGAAGAGCAAGCAGAGGAACAAAGACAAGATGAAACCACTCCTGATGCACCCGATACGACTTTAATGACACGAACCAGAAGCAGACATCAACCCCCGAGGAAGACAAGGAGATAGTGATTCGATTATAGTAGTTGTGCATTGATATATCGTTGTAAGGAACTTCATGTGGCCGGTGTAATTGTTTACTTTCAAATATTTTGAAGAATTTGATATATATGGTCTTTATATGTAATGAACCCAATTATTTGCTTTTTGTTCGACTAATATATACACTACGTTTGTAATTGTTTAATTTGTATGGGGTCTTATTCATAATTTTCACTATATTAATGTATTAGTTATCGTATCGTTGTATCAGATTATCGGTGTATCTATGTATCATTGTATCATTATATATGTGTATCAGAAGTATCAATGTATTGGTGTACTAGGAGTATCATTATATCGATGTATCAGGAGTATCATTGTATCGGTGTATTATTTGTTAATATATTAGTTTTTAATATATTAGTTGTTAGTAGATTATCCATATATCATTGTATCGGTCGTTAACCAATATATCGTTAGCATATCATTATATCGGTGTATTAATGCTTAATATAAGTCCGTAAAGTGACGTTAAATTGGTTTAACTAATGATATATCAATTTATTACAACTTATAGAGTGGGTGAGGAGTCCGGAGTATATTTCGGGTCAGGCCCCTGTTCGGACTGTCAGTCCGAACAGGTGAGTCACGTTCGGACTGACAGTCCGAACATATCTGGACTGTTCGGACTTACAGTCCGAACAGAACTGGACTGTTCGGACTGTAAGTCCGAACAATTAACATCTGTTCGGACTTACAGTCCGAACAGTCCAGAGCTATTCGGACTGTAAGTCCGAACGAACAGTCCAAAAAAAAAAAAAAAAATTAACTGTCGCGCGGGGGAATGCATGAGGAAGCGGGAGGGTAAAATGGGATTTTTAGTGAGAGGGCAAACTTGTTATATTAACTGGGCTCACTGGGAAAAAAGTTGTGCGCCTTTAGAAGTTCCCCTCCGGCGACCTGAGTCGGGTCGGATCCGATAGGGTCAGGTTTAACCCGGATTCGCAGCGAAAGGGGGCGGGGAAATAAAGAGTACGGAGAAGAAGGAAATATCCCTTGTCGGAGCTGATGGTTTCCGGCGGCCATACGAATTTGGATTAGGGTTGGTGGTTGATATTTGAACTGGGAGTAATTTCAACCTTCTAAATGAGCACACAACGACTTAGTGAGCAGGAAGCAATTTCCATTTACGCATGGCAATTTATTCTTCACCCAAATATTTGAAACTTGTAAATAATTATATATTTGTATTTTTTTACTAAGTTAATTTTTTAAATCTCAAATTAGGAGTAAGTATCGATCAGTTTCGAATCGATTTTTGCTGACTTTTGCAAAACCAAACCCAATAAATTAGGAATGGAAACCGAAACCGAATAGAACCAAATTTTAAATAAAATTTGTTTTACAATTATATTTAATTGTTTTAGTCAGCATTTCTCCTCAAAATATCTGATTTGTGTTAAATTTATTATCTATTTTATGTATATAAGTTTATACGTGTCTTTATATATGTGTACATATATGCTTCTTTACATGAGAAAATGGGAAATTCACCGGCAGTGAAGAGGGTTTCTTCACCCTACTTAGGTGTCCCAATAAAATTATTACAGGTGGTGCCATTCAAGATAACAAATAAAAGAATTTTCTTAACCGTTGTTTGAGAGCGTCACATGTAATAATTTTATTAGGCCACCTATGCAGTGGTGAACGAACTCCCTTCATCGCCGGTGAATTTTCCACTTACATGTTTGCGTATAAATATATAATTTTTAAATAATTATGTCGGCTCGGTTCGGTTTCGGTTTTTAAAGCTTGAAACAAAAAACCGACAGAATTATTTCGGTTTGGTCCTTTATTCTCTACCTAAAACCCTCAAAAAAATTATTTTTCGTGCTATTTAAGTCTTAAAAAAGCACATATCCTATAAACTCATCGATTTTCCAACTTTCTAAATTTTTTGCATTCACATTCATAAAAAAATTAGGAAGAATTTTAAATTCTTCGAATTCACTATTACAAGCAAAGTTAGAATTAGAGTTTGAGTTTTCAAAGTAAATAGAAAAACTCAATGTAATTTATTGTTATTATTTTTTTTGTTGGCGCTAGAAGATGATTGATTAACTCCAGTTGGTTATTAATACCCAACCATGATTTTTTTTGTCGACGGACGTGCTGGAGGTGGTGGGTGGTGGCAGAGTTGGGTTGGCAGCGATGGAGGAGGCTAGAATATGGAGTAGGGCTAAGAGGAGGCGATTGTTTGGCTCGGAGGAGGCGCTCATTGGGGATATTAAGACCGTGATAGCCGAAATTAAGATAAGGAGGTAGGTTAAATTTAAAAAAAATAAAAATAAAAGGTGTATAGAGTAAATTGGTGATGATTCAAAATAGAAGGCAGGTACAGAGTAATTTGTGCATCAAGAGTAAATGTCAAGCATAAATAGAATTTTCCTAGTGAGCACCACGTCTTAACTTGTCAAAAATTACGAGTTTGCTATTTTTTTTTTTTTTGACAAAGTTATCATTTAACCTACTATTTCTTAAACAACACATCCACTTTTTCTCTCATCTATCATTTATCCAAATCCAAAAATTTCAAAATTTTTATGTTTCTAAACCCTAAACATCATACTATATTTCCCTCAAATTTGATTCCTCTCTAATTGGAACAGTGTTTACTAGTGATTTGAAACCAATATTGTTTGCAAAATCAAAAAAAGAAACCATTGTTTGCAGTCTTGGAGAAGAGGAATTGAAGGTGATGGTGCGCACTAAGAAAAATTCTCTCTTTTTAAAAGAGAAATGATACTAACTAAGCAAATAGTGCTCTCTAACTCATGTGATGCGCTCGTTTAGAATTTCCTTTCAACCACCTCCAAAATATTTTATTATTTACGGTTACTCTCATCTATTTTTTAAGCATCCACTCAAAAGTTTAATTTTACTATAAGTTTATTATTATAATTTGTTTTAATTGTATTACCAGTTTGTCATTATAGTTTTGTTAACGAATTTTTATTATTTTTTCAATTTTATTACAAGTTTTTCTCTCCTCTTTCTTATATCATGTTTCATTCTCAATCTCTCTTTAATTAAAACCTTAATAAGTTTTAGTACTCCAAAAATAAAAAAGAATTCAAATTCTAATAATCTAAGTAATTAAAAAGAAAAAGAAATTCAAAAAACAAAAGAAATTTAAAAATTAAATTAGAAATAGTAAAAGAATTACTTTTGTAGAATATGTGATTAGGATTTTAAAGGGGGACTAGATTTTTAAATCTTTATGCTGGCATTTTGAGAAGGGGCAGAACAGGCGGGCTGATGAGAGTGGAGGAGGCTAGCGATAAAGTTGGACGGTTGGGGAGGGAACGGCGACGGGATCAACTAGGGACAGTGAGAGAGAAAGAAGAGTGAAACAAGAAAGAAAAAATAAAGAAAAAAATAAAATAAGGAGGTGCATTTAGAAAGCGACATACTTTAAAAAAAAAAAAAATGATGGATACATCTATAATTTCCCTTACACTAACTAACTACACTTACTCGTAATCATTCTCTCTTCTAAGTCTCATGGATTCAAACTCTTCTTCTTTTTTTTATCAGACTTTAAACCCAGAAGTTATTTTAGAAAAAATCTCAAGAAAATAGAGATTGTCCAATGAAGGGTCCATCTGGGACTCAGGTAACAAAAATTTTAACGATTTGATACAACTTTTCGATAATTGTTTTGGTTTAAAATTTTTTGAAAACATAGGTTCAAAGGATCGAACGATAGAAAATTAATAAACAAAGATAGTTTGCTCGACTAGTAAAGGCTGAGCTAAACTCTTATGTTCCATCCCTAGGGATTGCTCGGTATTTGCTGGCCGAACAAAACTCAGGTGGATAGATTTTAGGTGAGAGAGTGTCGAACTCTATTTTCATACAGGTAGAGAGAGAGAGAGAGACACATAGAAAGAGAGGGGAAAAACAAAGGGTGAGCCTAACGCAAAAAGAGAAAATGAGGGAGAGAAGTGCAAAGAGAGAAGTGGAGGGAGAGAGGGAGAGGCAAATATAGCGATGAACAATTGGTCGACCAACTTCGAGCTAGCAAAGGAGATAGGATTTCGACTAACTTATTACTCATTAGCCAGAATCCGACAAATAATGGGTCGATTGGATGCAGTCGAAATCCGACGGAGTTACTCGGAATTGGATCGTTAACAAAAGTCTCATCTCAATCCTTCCATACCTCTTCATCTTCTTCTCTCAAGAAAAAAAAAAAAAAATCCAAAAAAAAACAAATTTTCAAAAAAAAAAAAGCAAAAATTAAATTAAAAAAACCAAAAATTAAATTTAAAAAACTTATCAAAGGATATAGAAGATACTCGCTTCTCTTTTATGCCATAATTTTTTGATTCCCCTGAATAATAATCAACCATTTTCATTTTTCTATAGAGAACAAAAATAAGAATCGAGAAAAAAGATAGAGTGGGGAAGAGTCAGACTATGATATTATTTGAATATTTATTACTGTGTAGCCCATATGTATATGTATGTATTGTTATTTATTATCATGTCACAATTATGCTGTGCTATCCAAAAAAGAGCTGTGCATGAGATGACTTTTGTTCTAATTAAAAAAGATCATTAAAAAAGGAGCTGTCCATTAAAAAAAAAAAAAAAAAAAGGAGCATTTCTCTCTCGCACCTGGTAACCACCAGCACTTGGTTTCCTTATCCTCTCCAAAAAATTACATCTAAACCTCACAAAAAAAGGAAAGGGACGACCTGTCACCAAGAAATCCATGGTCCAGAGGCAGGAGCCTTCATGCCTCGTCGGAAAAAATTAAAAGGGACAACCCTTGCTTTCGCGCCACTCTCTGAAATGCATATTTGGTTAGAGTCACAGTCCGACCAACTCCGTCTATTTATACTTTTACATATTAGACTCTAACTATGTCAATCAACGTGAGTAGAGACCGAACTTCGACCGAGTTCAATCGAAGTCGGTCGACTTGGTCGGAGTTGATAATGCTTGTTCGGCCCTGGGGGGCGAGGTGGCGTGGTTGGGCCCGAGAAAATCGAGAAAGGGGCAATGCAGCAGTTTAGAAAAACAAGAGAGAGAGAGAGAGAGAGAGAGAGAGAGAGAGAGAAGATCGGAATTGGAAGAGGGAGAGAGTAGGGATGGTGTGTAGTTACGAATTTGGAAGGGTGAAACAAGAATAATAGGGGATAAAGTTAGTAAACCACACATAAAAATCAAGATTATAAATTTAATCAAGGGATGGGTGCGAATAGCAACTCTCTTAGGTTTAGCCAAGCCCACTAAGATGTTGGATTGTGGCCCAACTTGTTATCGGGCCGAGCCCAACTAGAAATAACATTTAATCATACTCTCTAGTTCTGTTGGCAATTATTTGCGCTTCATTTTATTATGTATGCTATATATTTTATACAAATTGATCTTGCACGAAATGCAAATCATTGTTGGGAAGAAACGGTCTGATGGATCTAAACACAAAACTGAGAATCAATCTGACCAAAAAGCTTGAGCTGTTAGCTTACTCACATATAAATAACTAATAAATTTTACTTGATTATACAGAAGATAAAACTTATATACTTGTAGAGTTAATTAAGCAAGTCATTGATCAAGTAACTCATCTAAAAATGCACCCAAGAAAATGGTAAATTATGTACTAGGTACTAATTATGCATGAAGATATGACTATTTTATATTTATCTTTTAGTACAAATTTAACTTTAGTTTGATATCCTATTGCAATTGAAAAAACATGAAACTAAAACTTCCTCTTAATGAAATATAGCGGTCTTTTCCCACCTTCTACCCAAAAAGAAGTAAAGAACCGTGAATTATTTCCACCTTTTTCATAGGAAAAGGATACAAAGCAAATAAAACATAATGATATGATAAAAATCTAGGTCCCCACAAATCCATGAAAATTTAAAAAAGATAGGCAATGATGAAAAAAGATCTTTTTCATTATCCATTATATCCCATTCATATAAAAAAAAATTTTTTTTTAATGAAAGTAGCATGATTGTAAAACTATAAATATAAATCCTTTCTAGCAAAAGTAGAAAAAATTGAAAAAAGAAATCCTTCTAAGAAAGATTATTATTATTATTATTTTTTCTGAATGATTTAACATATCTTAGTAAAATGAGATGTACAATACAGAACTCGAAATATTAATTTATAAAGAGAAAATAAGTAAACATAACTATATTTCCTAAAAGAAATCTTTCGACAACAAGTTCTCCAAGTTCGGCTAGCAAGTGTGAAGAGCAACTGCTCTATCGTTTGCTCTCTTTGCTTGTTCAGCTATAACAATCATTATGTTAAAATGGTAAAGTCTCCTGTAGTCGTGCACGAGCGCGAGATGAAGTGCTTGATAGCTGTTGCGAACAGTGATCGACATGTGACCTAGGTCCCTTGCAAACGCTTGCCCTGTAGCACTGGCTAAAGCTGTACACTTTGTTTGATTGAGGACATGAGCTTGCATGCACTGGCAATTTGATGGAGATAGTTTTGGAGTACTGTATGTAATCGGACTGCCAACGTACATGCATCAAACAAGTTCTGAGAAAGAGACACTCCTCAAATGGCTTAGCGAGCTACAGACATTCTCACAAGTACAAAGAACATTCTCATGAATCGAGCATTTGCAGATTGTAGATAGGTAAAGAATAATATATATAAACATTAGTTTAACATGACCAACTATAAGCTTTTACCAAGACTCATCTTACATATTACTATTACGGATGACAACGGATAGTACATAGGATAATTTTTAGTTAGTCATATTTAAAATTTTAAATAAAAAATAAAAATTTAAATAGAGCTGGCCAAAAATTAATTCTACATATTACATGGGGGTTAGGTGATCATGGAGGTGATATGGGCATCGACATTCCATATGGAGTGCCACTAGTTAGGCGATCAGGTCCACTCTATCACCATAAGTAGCAAGGAGAGCCACTCTCTCAATCAGAGCACTTTATCATTAATGAATGATTATCAGTTACTTGGTGCTGAATGATAAATATAAATGAGTGCATGTGGCTGTTATATTTGGAAAAAAAAAGAAGAAAAAACCCATATTTATCTAGAGACCAAACAATATTTGTGACTGGAGAGGTGAGATGGCCACTATCAAAATCAACTTAGAGAATCTATGTTCTTTTTTTTTTTTCCAAGTCATATATATATATATATATATATATATATATATATATATATATATATATATATATATATATATATATATATATATATATATATGGAAATGAGCTGACAGCTCACACAAATTACCTGAGCTGCAGTTCATTTCCACTATCTATAATAATCTTTTTAAAAAAGTTTCTTTTGGATTATGATCTTGACCCCCTAGGGTTCACTTATACCCAATTTCTTGGATTTTAGTTCTGATTTGGTCCTCAATCAAATTAATACAAAATTAACGGTTTGCAATGAATAAGACATTTTGTATGCATTCGATGAAAGGGTAAATGAACTTCAAAATTTATGGAATTTAATCCGAAAGAAGTTAAGGAGATAGAAATTGTAATTGAAGAAAAAAATTGAAGAAAATTCATTGGATCATTATAGTTTTGCTGCTAGCTCACGTAACTTTTCCTGAGCTGACGGCTCACCTACAGTAATCCCATATATATATATATATATATATATATATATATATATATATATATATATATATATATATATATATATATATATATATATATATATATATATATATATATATATATATATATATATATATATATATATATATATAATAGAAATGTGCTGACAGCTCACTCAAATTACTTGAGCTGCAGTTCATTTCCACTATCTCTAATAATATTTTTTTTAAAGTTTCATTTGGATTATAATCCCAATCACTAGGGTTCACTAATACCCAATTTCTTAGATTTTAGTTTTGATTTGATTCTCCATCAAGTTAACATAAAATTAACATAAAATTAACAGTTTTTAATGAATAAAATATTTCGTATACATTTGAAGAAAGGTTAAAAGAACTTCAAAATTTGTGAAATTTAATCAAAAAAAAAAAAAGTTAATGAGATAGAGATAGTAATTGTTAAAAAAAAATTTGAAGAAAAATCGTTAGATCATTATAGTTTATTATTTGAAGAAAATTTGAAGTTCTTTGTACCTTGGAAAAAATAAAAATTAAACATATATATTGCACATAGAGCATTTAACATAAATTATATTTTATTATTTTAGTATCAAAATCTAAAAACTCTCTTTAATTATCACCAACCTTATATACAAATTATGTACATTCATGTCATGTACCACAACTTGCCTTCTTTCTCAAACTATTTTAAGCCCACAGTCCCCATCCCCCACCTATATATATGAATGTCGTCAGTACCTCTCTCATGGGGAGTTTTCAAAGTAGCACACCAATTATCGTAGTGAGCCCACTAAATAACTAAAAATCTAGTCGGACTGAAAAGTTGAGAAGTGGGCTCACTAGAAAAAATGGTGTGCTCCGAAACTCCCCTCTCATGTCACAATCTAAAAACAAATAGTTACGCGTATCTATTTCCTTTGCCACTATAAATAAAGATGCTTTCTATTTCCATTATTTTCCCTCCTAAAAATCTCTTTCCATAGTGGGACCTCCAAGTCTCCATTTCCTTTATAGAGGCATGACAGAGGCATGTATGATTCTTTGCAAGGATACCGTTAAGTATATTTGGGATTGCATGAAGAAGAAGTACCAAGGTACAATAAGGGATAGGAGACAGCAACTTCAAGCATTTCGTTCGGAGTTTGAAATACTTCAAATAAAATCAAAAGAGTCGGTTAAAGATTATTTTTCAAGAACGATAGCAATCATTAATGAGATGTCGAATCATGATTTCTCTTTCTCTACTGTTATTGTATAAAATCTCTATATACATACATACATATACATACATACAGACACATGCATATATATGATGTACATAGAGATTTAGAGTTGAGCCCAACTCCTCCTTATCAAAAAACCAGTCTTAGTCTATTTATTGTAGAAAATCAATTTTGTTATAGAACTATAACTAATTAAAGTGGATAAAAATGAAAATAAAAATATAGGTTTTCGAATGTGTTTGCACATACATATTAGGGTGTGTTTGTCTGCATGGAAGTAAAATAGAAGTACTGAAGTCTACTTCCAGTACTTCAATTGTTTGTTTGGTCAAGAAAAAAATTGGAAGTTACTTTTTATATGGTGATGTGGCATTTATGTGGCACATTACTTTCAAAATTTTCTTCCTCACACTTTTGGGTTGGAAGAGCTTAGGAAGTAAATGAGTAAGACAAGAAAATATTTTTTTTATTTATATATCATCATTATCATTCAAAAGTGGTACTTTTTCCCATAAAAATAAATAAAATAAGATAGATAATGTATATTTTAACTAATTAAATAATGTTTCTTTTACTTCCTAATACACTTTTTTCTTCTAATTTTAACAAATAAATACAAGAAGAAAACTCTTCTCTTACTTCAATTTTGAAAGTTACTTCTAAATTTCTTCTTTTAACTTTCATTATTTCCATGAGCCAAACACACCCTTAGCTTGGAAGAGTTAAGAAAGTAGATGATCAAGACAAGAAAATAATATTTTATTTGTATATCATAATTAGCATTCAAAAGTTATATTTTTATACATAAAAACTAATAAAATAATATAATTATTTTTTATTTAATCAATTAAATAATATTACATTCACTTACTAATACACTTTCATCTTCTAAAAATTAGTAAACAAACATAAGAAGAAGTCTCATTTTCTACTTCTATTTTAGAAATAACTTTTTAATTTCTTTTCCACTTCTTCTACTTTTATGAGCTAAACACATCCTAAAACACTCTAGAATATGCAGAAAAAACTTTAAAATTTTAAATTCTACTTGTACACACTTTAAACAGTAGAAATCAATTTCAACGGAATGGATCATAATAGCGAATGTTTCATCCTCGTCTTCAACGGGAAGGAAAAAAAAAAAAACAACACTTAGTTCTTGGCTCCTCCAATCTTCAAAGAAAAGTAGAAGCTTAGTTAGCCGAAGGTCCCTTTGCGTGAGAGCGAATGCAGGGCCACCCAACTAACACATTTTGGCCACATGGGTAACAGCTGTCACTTAGCCCATATAA